>VZTN01029697.1:222558-258281 GCA_013400515.1 Erpornis zantholeuca | reverse complement strand
GCCGAGGGCTCCTGGCCCGGGCGGGTCCTGGCGTCTCCGCCCGCCCGACAGCGACTCCGCGTCAGTCACGGTGACAAGTCCAAATGCCAAGAGAACACGAGCTGGTCCCTGCCTGGAGCCCGTGTCGCTGCCTTGGAACTTGCCGGGGAGGAAGGGTCAGACAGACGCTCTTGAAGTGGCACCTCCTGCTCTCTGGGGGATCCACCTGCTGCTTTCCAGCTGCTTGCCAAGCTTTCCCCTCGCTCTCTGCAGCCTTTCGGGCCCGTAGCTGTGAGTGGGGTGTGCTGGGTGAGGCGTCAGGACGGGTTTAATGACGGCCGTGCTGTGATGGTGCTTCTGCTGCTGACCAGAAACTTCTGTGCTCTACCAGCACGTCTTTTCCACCTGATCTTCCTGCTGCTTCACACACCACGAGGCAGGATTCTGCCATGTTTCAGCGTGGTCTCTCTATGGGAGTGGGATTAAAACGTGTGGATGATAATTTCTGGTGCTTCTGAAGACAGACCTCCCTTAAACAGGGTGTTTGCTCTATGTTCATATGGATAATGCAAAGAGATGTCAGGGAATGCACAAGGAACAAGCCAGATGGGTTTCTAGGCCAGGTTGGATGGGGCTTGGAGGAGCCTGGTCTAGTGGAAGATGTCCCTGCCCGTGGCAGAGAGTGGAACTGGGTGGTGTGTGAGGTCCCTTCCAACCCAAACCATCCCGGGATTTCTAAGTAGAATTATCAACTAAAAAAGACCTTTTTGTTTCCAGTCCAGCTCTGGGACACTGTAACACTGGGTGAAGACTCGGGGTTGGTTTTGAGGACACTGTTACCAGAATCTCTGAAAAACACCAGCAGTTATTCTTGGGGCTCAGGCGGAGTTCTTCTCATAAACAGTACAGAAAAAGTAGTTAATCATCTCTTTAAAAAAAAAACAAAAAAAACAAAGTTACCAAATTTCTGTGAGTTACAAGGTGGCAATTTTCCTTCTTAAATTCAGTAGTAGCTGCAGCCCAGAGTGTCCCAGGTGTCACATTAGAGCAGCAGAACAAGGACAGGAATGTGAACAGCAGCTCCAGGCACTGGGAATGAGTGTGGACAGCGTGGAACAGCCCAGGGTGGGAGTGACACAGGTGTGGGTGGTTGGCACCTCTGTGACTGACACAGGTGTTTGTGATAGACACCTGTGTGATTGACAGGTGTGTACAGACACCTGTAGCTCTGACTGTCTGTGACATTTGCTTTTCCTCCTTCCTTAGAAAGTAAGAAGCCTTCCTGCAGGATAGAATGTGTCCAGGAGAGCTGTCCTGGAGTGGCTCTTGGAGACACCTGAGGGTTCTCTGTTTAGTAAGAGCACAAATATTCCCTCCATGGAATCACAGAATCCTGGAATGGTGTGTGTTGGAAGGGACCTTAAAGTTCATCCAGTGCCACCCCTGCCATGGGAAGGGACACCTTCCACTATCCCAGGCTGCTCCAAGCCCTGTGTAACCTGGCCTTGGACAGTGCCAGGGATCCAGGGGCAGCCACAGCTTCTCTGGGCACCCTGTGCCAGGGCCTCGCTGCCCTCACAGGGAACAACTCCTTCCCAACATCCCATCCATCCCTGCCCTCTGGCAGTGGGAAGACATTTTACATTCTACACGTAGTAAGGATGCAGCTGCTTAACTATTTCCAAGGGATTATGGATTTAGCGCCAGAGCTGCATCTAGAGAGAATCCAGCAAAGAAAGGTGTTTTATTTTGGTTTATTTTCCTTTGATTTGCTTTTCCTGCTGACATCCCAAAGGGCCCTGCTCAGCCTCTGGATCCCTCAGTGCAAGGGCCTGCTGTGGGGAAATCCCCACGTGAGGGAAATGACGGCAGCAGCACAAAGGCTTTTCTGACCATGCCTTTCTTAAAGCATTTCACATTTTGGATTGTGCTTTGTATCTGCAGATCTGTATTTTGGAAGGTTTTTTAGTAATGAACTTGCAGGAACTGTTAATTTGGGAAACGTCAACTTCCCGGGTTTAAAATTAGCACATTTGGTAACAAAACTCCTCTCAGTGTTCCCCAGCACACGTTTCCCAGAAGTCAGGCCTCCTGCCAAGGAATTTTCATCTATTGACTCAGTGCTGGCAGAGCCAGAGTGGGGCAGTGGCTGCTCCCATCCCAGTGCTCAGCTGTAGCTGGGAGCCAAAGCCCAGTCCCTGTCACTTCCCAGCCTCTACTGCAGGGAAGATGTTTCAGGAGCTCTGTTATAGTTAAGGATGCAGAAACAGTGTTGGGATATTGTGGAGTAAAGGTGTTCCCTTGGAATTACTGTATCACTGCAGAGACACAGCACTAAGGCACTTGGCTCTCCCTCCATGAGAGCTCCCTGGAGTTTTTAAACCAGGCAGGGCTGGCAGGACTTGGAATTCCCTGAGTTTATAAACCAGGCCTGGCTGGCTGACAGATCACATCTCGTGGCGTGGAGTCCTTGCCCATGTGCCCTCTGTGGAGGCTCTCAGATACCCCAGTTCTGTGGATGAATCCCCCATGGCCAGGCTGCCCTTCCTCTGTAGTTTGCATCTCGATTCCCAGCATGGCCAGGCCAAGGCTGAGACAGCTCCTCAGTGCTGAGTGGAGCTATTTAAGCAGTGGGTGTAACAAACTTAATTAGATGTGAGCTAAAATAATGCTGCTCCAAATTCATGTCAGCTCCATGGAATGTGGAAGGGAAGCCGAGTCCCCTGCAAGTGCCAATTAACTGGGGTGAGCTGGTGGATGGACTCGGGTGTCTCCTTGCTTGGATAAGCACATCCCAGTGGAACGTGGGGCTTTGCACCACTGCCTCTGGTGTAGCCTCCCAGAAAATCCCAGGGAAGGAGAAGGTCCCTGGGGTGGTGTGGAACAGAACAGCCTGTGCTGGTTTAACATGGTTTCTGCAGGGCTTGGGGCTTCCAGCAGGGCTGTGCTGTGTCCACCCCTTGGTGATGTTCAGTGTCTCCTAATACCAGAAATGAGAATAGAGTCCTGTTTATGTTGGGGTTGGTTGACTGTTCATGACCTGGCTATTGTAACTATTGACACAAGCTGATTGTTTGACCAAAACCTGCCTTTTTTGTGGTAAGAAATGGCTCCAACCAGTATGGACAGCCCCAAAAACCCTTGAGGTCCAGCACTCTCCCATGGCTTCCTCACTCTGACACCAGATCAATGGGTGTGTGGGCATTGGAAGAGGTTACAGGTATCTGTAAAACAATCTTAACTGTTTTGCAGGATAACTGGGATGATGAGGAGGAAGAGGAGGAGGTGAAGGAGACAGAGGTAAAACAAGGTGAGACTTTAAGGTAACCCTGGCTCTGTATCAGCATTGGAACAGACACTGGTTGTGTCTGGGGAGTGTGTGAGGATCAAAGCTGAGCAGGGCTGGGTTTAACAGAAATGTATTTAACTCTGTGTTCACTCCCAGTAGCTGAGCTCAGTGGCTTCCAGTATTTCTATGGTTGTGGGTGGGGAAAAAAGAATCATCAGACCTCTGAGAGCTGAGTTTGTTGTTCCACCTTTTACAGAACCAAAAGTTTCAGAAAAAAAGAAAATAGCAGAAAAAATCAAAGAAAAAGAAAAGCTACAGAAGAAAAAGCAAGAGGAGCTTAAAAAAAGGGTAACTCGTGATTTCTTCTGGGTCACTTAAAATTCAGAGGGTGGGATTGATTTCAGGTTTTGGAGGTTGAGCAAGACCTGAAAACGTCTTGGTTCATCTGATAAACCAAACTCAGGTCTTGTATGTGATCCCATCTGGGGCTGGGAGCTTTAATTCCTGTATAATTTAACAAGTGATTGGAACAGTGCAACACGTGATGGAACAGGCAGGAGTGGGAGTTTGGTGTTTCTTCCTATTCCTTGTGAAATGAACAATTTATGGGAATAGGTTCCAGGTTTTCCATGTGCCCTGACTCGAGACAGAAGTGGGTGATTCAGCAGCTCTGGAGAAGGCACCATGTCTTTAACGTGCCACCTTCTCCCCATGTGTTATCCCTCCAGTTAGAGGCACCTGAGGAACAGAAGGAGCTCACACCAGAAGAACAGTTGGCAGACAAACTACGGCTAAAGAAGTTACAAGAGGAGTCAGACCTGGAGCTGGCAAAGGAAACCTTTGGTGAGTTTAAAGCAGCAGGAAATAAACCCCTGGGACCTGTGAGACCCTGCAAAGCCTGAGCAGGGTTTGGCTCTCAGCACACAGAGCTTGTGGTACTGAGAACAAAGAAGTAGCAAAGATGCTGATGCACAGCAGCATTCCTCAAACATGGAAGCGTTTCCTTGATTATGGTGAATGATTCAGCTCGTTGCTCAGGGGAGGTTATGCTCAGTGAGTTGTCACAGGGCACAGTGCTTGGGGGACTGCACTGGATACAGCTGCAAAGAACCAGCTGAGTTCTGCACTTAGGAGCTTGAGGCAGGAATTGTTTATTTGAGGGAAAAGGGGGTTCCTGGTGCAGGTTGTCCAGAGAGCAGGAATAGCTGGGTCAAATTACTGAGTTGGACTGAGCTTCAAAACATGTTGGAGAGAGACTTTGGACAAGGGCATGGAGTGACGGAACAAGTGGGAATGGCTTTCCACTGCCAGAGGGCAGGGTTAGATGGGAAATTGGAAAGGAATTGTTCCCTGTGAGGAAGGTGAGGCCCTGGCACAGGGTGCCCAGAGAAGCTGTGGCTGCCTCTGGATCCCTGGAAGTGTCCAAGGCCAGGCTGAACGAGGCTTGGAGGAACCTGGGATAGTGCAGGCATCCCTGCTCATGGAACGGGGTGGCACTGGGTGAACTTTAAGGTCCCTTCCCACCCAAATCATTCTGAGATTCTATGAAATTACTGAGTTTGGCAGCAAACTTCCTTTCTTCCTGTAAGGCCAGGAATGGGCCCTGGCTGTGGGGGGAGCAGAGCTCATCCCCAGGGAGGTGGGAGCTGGGTGGGAGCTGGGTCCCCTTTTAGGGCTCCCAGCTCATGTTCTCTGTTACACCTCTGCCTGTCCCTGCAGGTGTAAATAACACTTGTGGAATAGATGCCATGAATCCCTCTTCAAAAGATGACTTCACGGAATTTGGGAAACTCCTCAAGGAGAAAATCACACAGTACGAGAAGTCGTTACATTACGCTGGGTTTTTGGAAGCGTTACTTCGGGACGTCTGTATTTCCTGTAAGTCCAGACAGGCCCAGCACTGCTACCAGAGCTGTGGTGGAGCTGAAGTGGAAAACATGCTGATAGTGTTCAGAGGGGATTGTGTAGTTTGTACTGACTGAAGCACTGACCTGATGCCATTCCCACAAGTTTCACTAAGGATCCTCTCCTCGTGCAAGAGTTGCTCTTTCTGCACGTTGGTTACAGACAGTAATTTTAAAAGTGTGACTTTTTATGCTGATCTAAATCCTTCTTGTTTTTCTTGAAGCCATTTCTAAAATAATAAGTGTAAATTCTTTGAGGCAGATAACTTGAGTACTTCATTTGGAGGGAAACTATTACAAAATTGAGTTCGTGTAATTCTGGAACTGCAGATTAACTGTTCTGGAATTCAGCATGTTACTGTACAGGTATGAGGAACTCCTTTTCCCACTGCCCTGATGGCTGGGATGGTTCCCTGTCCTGTGCCCAGTTGTCCTTCAGTGAGGGGTAACTCGATCCCAGTGGAGCTGGGTAAATCCATCATCCCTGCTGGCAGCTGGGAACTTCCATCTCAAGAGACATTCCAGAGCTCCTAATGGGAGGGACTCCCAGCCTCTTGCACCATTTATTGATAAACATAATTTATTGTTAATCCAGTGCTCCTTTTGATACATTTTACTGTCTCCATATTTTACTGTTCAAATGCCTCAGTAAGACTCTTGTGTTCAGTAACTTTATTTGCAAGTTTTACCTTCTACAACACTCTGGCTTCCAAGGGACCAGCTGGAATCTGTGTTGGGATTTTAAGGACCAGAACCACCCACTCTGTGTTTTGCTGCTTTAAATCAAGAAATTGCCCATAGTTACACTAATGCTTATTTCTAGTTTTAGAGACTGTTGATGTTATTTAACTGCCTTATAAGAACAACATTGATAAGGAATCTTTTTTTTTCTTTTTTTTTTTCTCTGATGCAGTGGAGGTGGATGATTTGAAAAAGATCACAAACACTCTGACAGTATTATGCAGTGAAAAACAAAAACAAGAGAAGGTAAGAGTGGGGCTGTTCCTCAGGGATCACAGCCCCTGCTCGGGGTTCCCCTGCATTTATTAGTTACTTGTTGAGAGTCCAGGGGCACTAGGATGAAAGGCAAAAGGTGGGCAGGGCTGTCATTCAGGGAACTGTCACCGCTTTCCTAGGAAGAGAAAATGTGTGGGGTGGAAACCAGTGGCAAGGCCACATTTAGCACAGGGGGCTGTGACTGCTTGGTGCCACTGGGCTGACCCTGGCTGGGGTAATGACAGAGCACTGGGCCTGTCCAAATAACCATCCCCATCCTCTTGCCACAGAATAAAGCCAAAAAGAAGAAAAAAGGTGTTGTGCCTGGCGGGGGGCTGAAGGCGACCATGAAAGACGACCTGGCCGATTATGGTGGCTATGACGGCGAATATGTACAAGACTTTGAAGACTTCATGTGACATTTATCTCCCTTCTGTTGTCTTTCTGTTGCCCATAATCCCTTAAACATGTAGCACAACTTTTCTTCCTTTAAATTCTGCCAAATGCTACAATCAGAATTGCAGTATCTGTGTGCTGGGGGCTGGAGGTGCCAGGTCCGGGCAGAAGCTCTGGGCAGGGGTAGAACGGAACAGGTCTGTAAATTGCAGTTAAAAACCCAAAATTCTGATAATGGGCATTGCTGCTATTTAACTTGATAGCAACAGCCACTAAATTGGGAAGGAATTGGAACAAGGTAAAGGATTATAACCAGCACAGCTCCATGACATGGCCTTAACTGTCCCTGCTCCAGGGCCAGGGCTGAGCACGAGCAGTTTGCAGCAAGGGCAAGGTGTGCACGTAGAGTTCCAGTCGCTTTGTCTTGAGTTAGAGCTTGAGGATTTCAGTATTTTGGGAAGGGAACTGCTAACTTCAGTGTGGAATACTGCACCTGGGAGCATGTCCCATGGGACACAGCACTGCTCCACAGCCTGACACCTGAACAGCACCTGGTGGGGCAGAGCAAGGCAAAACCCACTTGTGTCTTGAGGATGAACTTTAGTTCCATTCATTTAAATTTCTACTAATGCAGCTGTCTGGGTTGGGTGTTCTTTAACAGTTAATTAAAGGGTTAAGTGTAAAAAAAACCACAATCCACATGACTTCCTTGGGGCTCTCCTGGGTAGTGGTGGGACTCTCACAACTCGGCTGTTTTCTTTCATTAAAAACCAAACTTGCTTAGCAAACTGCAGCAGTTCCTACAGTTGGGCAAATTGTTATGTTAACAATTACAACATCTGCAATGTTTTATAAAGCAACTAATTTAATAAAAATCACTATTGAGGACTTCACCAGGCTGGCCTTGGAGCAGTTCTTTTGGGGCCTGACAGGAAAAATACCTGAAGAGGGAAAATTGCAGAGCTGAGCTGTGCTGGGGGTGTCCCCATGTCTTGGGCCTTGAAAGGAATTTGTATTTAATAACTGTAAAAATACATTTGCACTTGATAATTTCTTTTACTCCAAGACAGCAGAATTAAGAATGTGCTGTTTAGAGCTGTACCAGACTTTAGAAATCAGACTGGACTCAAAGAATACTTTATCCTACTGTGTACCTGAAACCTTCACTGATTCTGCTTGTTCTGCGCCCTTGTCCTGGATATTCTGCACACCTGTTTCAGCCTCTTTGGATACAATTCCTGGGGTGCTTCCTCCCCCCTGCTCCTAATTTAAAGAGCTGCTGGATCTCTGCTTCACCCCCGACCTGGGCCACTCAGTATTTGCCAGTGACTCAAATTGTTTATAAACAGTAACATTTATTATACAAAACACAATTTTAGGTTAACCCAGTCTCAGCATTTTAAATACTTACAGCCCTGTGTAGTTTTCTAGAGTGATTTTTAGAGAGCAGCAGAGCCCCGTGAGCAGGTCAGTGATTGATTCTGTGTTAATCAGCACTGACCCTGCAGCCTGGGCTCTGGGCTGGAATTCAGCTGGATAAGAGGTCGTTGAGGCAGCAGCTGGTCTGAGGGTCCTTCAGCAGGGAGTTCACCACATCATAGAACTTGTGGTCATAGGCCAGCCTGTAGTAGGTGTAGATGTCCTCACAGTGAGTGAGGAACCGCTTCAGGTTCCTCAGGGCAGCATCGGCAGGGGGGTGTTGTTTGACCCTGGAACAATTGCACATGGAATGAAACACAAAAACTTCCCAGGCCCCTGACACTCTTGCTCTGGGCCTGCAGAAACTACATTTTCAACAAGAGGTTGTGCTCAACACCTACATTTGAAACTTGTGGTTGTTTATTTGCTCTGATTTATTTTAAAGATTTGCTCTGCCCAGCCCTGAGCTCCCTTCCTGTCCAGCTCAAGAACAAGGATGGATCAGAGCTACACCCACGCTGTGCTCAGGAACCAAACCTACTAACAGATCCTTCCCTGTGAGGGTGGGGAGGCCCTGGCACAGGGTGCCCAGAGAAGCTGTGGCTGCCCTTGGATCCTTGGAAGTGTCCAAGGCCAGGCTGGACACAGGCTTGGAGCAGCCTGGGATAGTGGAAGGTGTCCCTGCCATGGCAGGGGGTGGAAGGGGATGGGCTTTAAGGTCCCTCCCCACCCAACCCAAACCATTCTGGGATTCTGGAATTGTATCTAAAGTCCCTGTGTATGAGACCTTGCCCCGTAACAGGTTGAACAGTTTAACTCTTTGCTCCTGCCCCTCTCAAGGGCCCTGGGCAGGTAAAGCTGCAGTTTGCCCCCAGAACCCTTCACTCACTTCTTGGCCACCTCCTCGAACAGGCTGGGCCGCAGTGGCCGCTGCTGCTTGAACTCCTCCAGGTACACGAAGTCCCCCCTGGTGATCACCTGCTGGAACAGAACCTCAGCCCAGTCCGGCAGGAACTCGTAGGCCTCGGCCACGATGGCTGCCTGCAGGGGAGCAGAACACGGAATGGGGATTGCACAGCACATTCCATACAGAGAACTCAGTACTGCAGATCTTCTGTTGCTGCTGTTCCTGAGAGCAGCTGTGAAATACAGGCTAACAAAGCATGTGAATAACCTCCCTTGGCCCCTAAGCAGGGACACTGTCCACTGTTTCCCAGGGTGCTCCAAGCCCCATCCAACCTGGCCTTGGACACTTCCAGGGATCCAGGGGCAGCCACAGCTGCTCTGGGAAACCTGTACCAGGGCCTCCCTCCACCCTCACAGGGGAGAATGCCTTCCCAATTATCCCATCTAGCCTTGCCCTCTGGCAGTGGGAAGCTATTGCCCTCATCCTGTTCCTCCATCCCTTGTATGCCACGGGATTAAGTCAGGATAATAGTCACAGGCCAGGGGAAGGAGCCGAGTGCTCGGGCACTGCTGTGACCACATCATTTCCTGGCAGAAGGACCCCAAGGGGTCCCAGCTCACCTGGTAGAACCTGGGCAAGGCCAGGATGGCCCCCGGCAGGTCCTGCCGGCCCAGGTTGATGATCCTTGTGCTCTGCCCCGAGCCCAGGAAGTGCAGCTGGAGCGTTATGAGCCGCGTCAGGCGGCGGCAGCGCAGCGCCTGCCGCACACACGAGTCCTGGGAACAGAGCAGCCTGAGAGCTTCCAGGGGAGCTTGGAAACATCCCTGAGGAGCTCGGAGCTGTGCAGTGACTGAGAGCACTGCAGCTTCACATTCATCATGTTCCCCGAGTGTTAAACAAAGCTTCATTCCCACAAATACTTCCATCATAATTATGCTTGGGTTTAAATACTTCATTTATTCTATCCTTGCTAATTAAGCTCATGGTCCCTGCTCTGAAAGTGGGGAACACACCTGTAACCCCAGGGGTTAAAGCCTGAGCAGGGGCCAGCATGGCACACTCAGAGACACAGATTCCTTCTGCACTGGGCCAGGACCCTGCACACCCTCCCCGGGGCAGCTCTGTGTGCTCTCCCAGCCCAGCCCCCTCCTGTGCTCCCAATCCTGCCCACAAGTCATTCCATTCCACCTCACTCTACCTTGGAGTAACTTTCTGCTGCATCAATGAAGAGAGTCAGAGCTTTCAGCAGCAGCTTCTTTAAATTTGCAACATCCTGAAGAGACTCCTCTGAAACAGGAAAAAAGAAGGAATAACCATTTATTTATAAAGGTGACAAAGTAAGTTACAAAACTCCCTCCCAGTGCCAAGTCTGTCCCTGGTGTTGTCTCAGAAAGCACCAACAGACTAAACCAAACTGTATGTACTGAAAAAGCAGGAAGAAACACACTGCCTATTCAGTTAATGGACCAAAGCTATTGCAGGACCTTGGTTGAGTGATTGAAGACTGGAAAGAAACCCCAACCACACATTTGTGGCAGATCCCAGCACTGACCATTGCCAGATCCACTCAGAAATCCCCTGGCACAGCTCCTGGTGTAGCTGCTCTTACAGCACTGGCTGCCCATGCTGCAGAGCTCCCTGTGCCCCCACAGCTCCCTGAGTGCAGAAAACACCCTGTAGGTGTCACGCACAGACACAAACCCCAGCACTGCACTTCCCTGCAAACCCACCGTGTCACATCCTGTGGGCACAGGAAAGCCCGGCTGTGTCTGTACCTGCTCCATGGGAGGTACCACAGGCACGGCACATCCCAGGAAGAGCTGTAAATCTCACCCCGAGGAACTGTTCAGGGCAGGCAAGAGCCTCCCCACGGCAGGCAGCGACCGCTCCGGGGGCGTTTCAGGACACAAAGCACCTCCCCCTCCCTATCCCTCCCCTGAGCCCCGCGCTCACCCCAGGGCCGGCACTCGATGAGTTTGAGCTGCGTGGCGGCAGCGGCCTCGTGGTTCTGGCCGATCTCCCGGCACATGCTGAAGCACAGCGCGATCATGTTGTGCTTCTCGCTGTCCCCGGGCCGGCAGCGCTTGGTGTAGTCCAGCAGCGCCGCCTTCAGCGTCCCGCTCTGGGCACAAAGGGCACACTGAGGGCTTGCCTTTGGCCACAGCCCGCACCCACAAGCCACACTAACCTTAAACCTAACCATAATTTTCCAAAATGTGATCGTGACACCCTAAAACCCAACAGCAGCCTCACACCTGCACTCAACTAGGTATGAAAATCCAGTACCTGTGCATTTCTTTGCATGCAAATGTCAAAATGTGACATTTCTTTATGACTTATTTATTTCAAACAAAGCTACGAATATTTATGATTTTTAAAACCTCCATGAAACTTTAACTGTAAATAAAAGCGAGGCAGGACGTGAAAACTCTGACAATGCCAAGTTTAAGTTTCAATGCTGCTCTCGCAGCCCTGAACTAATTAGGAAAAAAAAATGGTGCAACTAAAAAGATAATAAACCCCAGAATTAATTTATTACTACGAAACTTGACTCTCAGTTCCTGCACTCAGGAAGTAAAATGCCCAGATAATTCCACCCTGTGTAAACAGCAGTTTCTGATGCAGCCACACAATTCCCTGTACATTTGTCTCTCACGTACCGGGTCCAGTTTCTTCCTCATGAGCACCTCGAAGTAGTGCTTCTGGTGTAGCAGCTCGAAGATGTAGGTCATCTCATTGTACCTGCCAATGCCTGTGAGCAGGCGCACCTGTGGACAGCCAGGGCACGGGAGGAACTCCAGGGAAATGGAGAAAACCCTCCCAGGGCAGCCAGTGCCGAGGGCTGGGCCAGGCACACGAGTCACACCGGCCTGCACATATTCCCTTGAAGCCATGGGGAGTATTCCTAAACCAACTGAAACTGCATCTTTTTCACAGCGAGGTGAAAGGGCACAGTTTTATTTAGCACTGCCAGCATTCCACTGGGCACGTCCCAGACTCCAGGAGCTCCTTCAAGGCACGAATTAAAGATGCCCAAGAGCCCAGTGACACAGATCACCACATTTCACCAGCAGCTAATCACCACCTGGACAGGCACAGCCCCCCTGCCCCCCCAGACACTCACCACCAGCCCATACTCCTCCTTGGGAGCCAGGTGCTCCTCAGTGAGCAGCCGAGCTGCCTGGAGCACTCGTGTGATCCCTTCCATGTGACACGTCAGGCTGAAGCAGCTGTGGGCCAGGATCAGCAGCTCTGTAACTGAAGAGCAGAAAAACTTGGGTATTTCAGTTAAAGGGCTGAGGAAGTGAATTATTGCCTCTCTCCAGAAGAGAAAACACAAAACACACACAAAACACATCACTTCAAACCTCCTCCACCAAAAGCTGACAAATGTGTAACACATCATCACTCCAGCTGCATGGAGTGATGCTACATCATCATGCCTGTCAGCTCTGCACTTGGAAGAGGAAGGGCACAAGTTTTGCATTTGGGTTTGAAAAACTCAGTTTCTAACTGTGATGAATATGAACAAAGTCACAATACCCCTTCTGTAACCAACCACCACCACAGCTCAGGTCACTCCCTGACTGCATTTCCCACCTCTTAGCACAAAAAAAATCTGAATTTTGTTTGGAAAATAAACCCTTAAGCAACGCCCTTATCTGCTGTGCATATCCTCAGGCCTACTAATTGAATATCAAATTTGAGATGAGCAGCAGAGCCTCCCCTCAGCACTGCTTCTCTTCTTTGAGCTGTGAGTTTAAACCACACAATGCCACATTAGTTACACCAGGCAGGATTTGCCATTTACTCACTGCATGAGAGCTCCCCACGGGGGACAGAGGAGATTTTATCCAGTAACTTCATCCCAACCAAGGTGTGATCCTGGCACAGCTTGGCAAGCTGCAGGAATGCTTGGCTCTCCACTGCAGGGTTCCAAACCTGCTTCTGTCCTGTGGCCAGAGAGAGAATTATATCACCACTGCTAATTGTGCAGGAGAGAACTACTATTATTTTTTAGCATTACAAAGAAATATTAACAAACCCCAAACAAACCAATCTGGTGTCATCCAGGCTGACTGGGGGCTTGGGACTACAATCCTAAAGATACTTTGGGTGTTACTGCTTAAATTTAACAATCAGAAAATACTTTTTTCCCAGTTCGGTCCAACAAAATCCTACTGGACAATCCTACCATACTGCTGTTTCCTTTTACAAAGGAAAAAAAGAAAGGGGAAAACCTTTTGTCATGCTTTACACAGGGAAATGCACATGAGTTTTCCCCAAGTACAGATGACGCGGGGCAGCAAAGACCACGGTTAAAAATCCTTCTTTTAAAAAACCACTAAATTTAAGTCCATAAAAATACAACCTTAACTACTGCAACACCCCACTGGACGCAGAAACAACTACAAATGCAGATTTATATAGAACTTTGCACGAGGCACACAACAGAGCAGAGCTGCCCAGACACTCCGGCCTGCAACGAGCCCTCAGGCCCCCGAGCCCTCAGCCCCCTCAGGCGGGGGCTGTTTCGGACACACAAATCCTCCCCTCAGAGCCCAAACCCCCCCAAGCACAAACCAGGCCTGTTCCCCACCTTTCCCCTGAGCAGAGGCCAGCAGCTCCTGCGTGATCTGCTGTGCCAGCAGCTGTGCCACGGCCGCGGGCGGCAGCCCCTGGCAGGCGATGAAGGCCTGGGCCCTGCAGCTCCGCTCCGGCCCCCGGCGGCTCAGGATGGCCCCGAGCACCTCCCGCGGGTCCCGGGCCGACACCTCCCCGAAGGAGCAGCTCAGTTCCTGCGGGACACACGAGCACTCAGAATTCCCAGTCACGGCATCGCCGACCCACAGGGCGTTCCTTTAACCCCACGCTCCGGGCAGGGAGTGGCTCTGGATTTGCAGACTCACAGCCCAGAGCTGCTCAGAGATGATTTCCTGAGCCAAAGATAAACCTCAATGCTCCAAATACCTACAGAAATACAGGAGCAGTTCCTGACCAACAAAGAATTGTGTTTTACTGCACAAGTTTGACTTACGAGGCTCCTTTTGCTCTTCTCCACACACCACAAACTCTCGGTGGAAAAGGTAAATTAAAATTTTCATGGTTGGAAGGGGAGCTGGTGAAGCTCTGAAAATACTCTGCTGTGACATATCACAACTTTATAAAACTACAAATTAATCAAAAAATGTACCTGAAAGCCACACTGATTGACTCTTAATTCAAAAGCGTGGACATCCAGGTTCAGTTCAGAAGGATATGAGGGACAAGGCAGTCCTATGACTAATTCTTAGGAGCTCAAACCTAAAGTACAAATACTTGAGGCACAAAAAATTCTGTAGGAAAATCTAAGAACCTC
This sequence comes from Erpornis zantholeuca, assembly GCA_013400515.1. Taxonomy (NCBI): domain Eukaryota; kingdom Metazoa; phylum Chordata; class Aves; order Passeriformes; family Timaliidae; genus Erpornis; species Erpornis zantholeuca. The sequence goes on along the minus strand of VZTN01029697.1, from coordinate 244,032 downwards.
CATGATAAAGATGATACCAACAATTCTCCTGTTTTGTTCAGGAAAAAAACCTAATGCTCCATTCAAAAACTGAAGCCCAGCTCCCACGGCAGGGGTGGTGTCCCCTCTGAGGAAAGGCTGTCTCTGCACAGCTCCTCTGAGCCCTCAGGCAGCTGCAATCCTCATGTGCCTCAGATCCCTATGGATCAGGGAGGCATCTCCCACATGGCCTAAGGAAAAGTGCAGGATGGATAAATGTGCTGCAGAGGTTGTGGAAAAGGCCATCAGAGAGATCCAGGCTGAACTGGGGCTGGGTGGGCTCAGAGTAGGGACTGGCCGGGCTGGCAGTCAAGCTCATCTCAGCATCTCATGCCCAGCAAGCCTCTGGCCTTTTTCCACACAAAGGGTCGGGAATTTCACCCTCTGCAGCTCCTTGAGGGCACCTGCTGAGGACCTTCATCCCTCCATCCTGCCCCTCTCCACCCCCCCGCAGAGCTGGCCCAAAGCCCTGGCCCATGAGGCTACCTTGGAGAGCTCGTAGAGGCACAGGACCTGCCTGCAGTAGCCCCTGCCATGGACACATTCCTCTGCCAGAGCCTTCAGTGCCACCACCACTGGATCATCCCCAGACGGAGCTCCCACAGGGGTCCAGTCCTCCAAGCTGGATGCTGCAAACAAAAAAACATAATTTCTTATCTCATAAAGGCAGACAACACCCTTACATCTGGACAAGGCTCCCAAAATCTGCAGCAAGTCCATAATACTTCCTCAGTCTTTAAAAACTGAGCTCTTGACACCTGTGATTTTTTAAATTTTACATTTGTTTCAGGGTACAAACAATGTAACGGAACACAAATATCAGATATAAAATCTCTAAGCATAAGATTGAGTAAGGGTTCAGCAGCTTTTCTGATGGCTTAGGATTGATTTATGCTCTTTTCTGTCTATTCAGCTTTACACATCAGTATTAGAAAGATATGTTCCAGCTGAAAGTCACTCAGACTTCACAGACATGCACAGAACTTTACAGATAAACATTCTCAGCCTAAGCCTTGCTATTAAACATGAAACGCTAAACTCTTTATAATGGACAAAGATGTCAGAAAAATATATTAATTAAAGCATTTCTTTGCTTCAGTTATAGAAAAAAAAATTAGCAGAAAGTGTTTTCTAAAAGCAGGAACAGGGGTGAAGCCCAGTGCTGCTTACTGGGCCAGAATTGAGAGCTATAAAAATGAAAGGTTGAGGATCTATGGAAATTGTACACAGAACACCCTGCCTGGAGCACACAGGGGCAACGTGCATTGCGAGGCTCCAAATTCCTTTCACAGGAGCATCTAAGAATCAAGGAGAGCGTCAGGAAGAGCTTAATTTCTGCAAGGTTTTGGGGAGATGCAATGAGAGAGGAAAGGCAGTGCAGGAGTGAGGTGCCAGGTGAATCCGTGAGTTACTCACTGCTGGGGGCTCTGCTCGCGGCCGTGCTGCCCTGGAGTGTCCCCGCTCTGGCTGCCAGCAGGGCCTGCACCTCGGGCTGCAGCTGCTCCAGCCCAGCCTCCCCGGAGGCCAGGGCTCTGCAGTGCAGCACCAGGGACAAGTCCCGGTGGCGCAGGTGGAAGTAGTGGCACACCCGGGTGGCCTCGTGCACGCTGCCCTCGTCCAGCAGGGCCCCCACCAGCGTCCCCAGCGCCGCCTGCTCCGCGTCCCCCAGCGCCTGCTGGGGCTCTCCGGGGGCCAGAGCCTCCAGCCTGCAGTGCCTGGCCGTGTTCAGGGCTGGCAGCTTCGCAAAGGAGAACTGCTGGGCCAGGGTGGCAAAGGACAGGTCTCTGCCCACCCCGGCGGGGCCGGGACACGGGCACTGCCCCGAGCCCTCGGCTGCCAGCACTCGCTGAGCGATGCGGCACAGCCAGATCTGCTTCTCCACCTCCTCCAGCTCCTGCACGGCCACCTCGGGGTCCTTGGCCAGCCAGTGCCCAGCCAGGGTGAGCAGCAGCTGTCTCTCCATAATGCTGGTTGCCTTCTCCTGCCCTGAGGATTCCCACACACTGTTGGCCTGATCGAGGAAGAATCCTGCTGCAGCTCGGCTGCAGATGGAATGTTTAGTGAAAGTGTCGTTGCACTTTTTCCAGAACTCAGCTCTTGTCTGGGTTTGATGCCAGTGTCCAGCGTCTCTTAAATGATGTAGATCTCTCAGAACCTGCAAAATTCACAGAGGTTTATCACAATTATCTTTCCAAGAAAGAAAACTCCAACTCAAGCAGGATGGCCAGCACTGAAACACTGGATTTAGGTAAGTGCCCCAATATGCAACAAGTCACAGAATTGGTTTGGATTGGAAGGGACTTGAAAGATCATCTTGTTCCACCCCCCATGGACAAGACAAATCCATCTATTCTTCTCCCCAAATAAAACTGATTGCATACAAGTAAAAACAGTAAGAGAAAAAGGACTGTTGTCCTGTTCTCTGCAGCTCAGCACTTACATTTAAAATAAAAAATTATTTAAAGAGAAATTAATGTTTCATGAAGGTTGAATGTGCATCCTCAATCCTGGCAGCAACAGAAGAAGAGGTGACTGTCACTAACTGCACCATACCTCGTGTGTGACAACACTGTCCACAGGCAGCTCAGCCAGTGCTGCCACCTCCCGAGCCAGGCTGAACATTCCCTTCTCCTGCAGCTGCTCCAGAATGGACCTGCACTCCCCCTGGAATGCCTCCAGGCTGTAGGAGGTCAGGATGGAGCGACTGATCGATATGGAGGAGTCCCTCAGGGCCTCACTGAGGGCACAGAGTTTCTTCACGTAGGGGCCTGGGTTAAAAAGGACAAACAGCTCAGGAAAGCTGGGTCTGAACCCCAGGGAAGTCTGAACTTCCCTAAGGATCCAACCCTGTCTGAGGGCCTGGGATTCATCCCGGCCTTACCATCCAGCAGGAGGTTCTCTGCTGCAGCAAAGAGCTGTAGGAGCTTTCCCAGCTCGTATTCCGTCCGGCACTGCTGCAGCATCAGCTCCAGGAGGAACAAGGCCTGCGATTCCAACCATGGCACTGGCAGCTCGGCAGCTGCTGCTCCTCCTGCAGCTCTCAGCTGTGGCAATAAAGGGGTTAAGGGTCAGGGCTTCTCTTTTCTTGCAGAGATGTTGTGCCTTAGGGGCATTGGGAGTGGAAGGTGCACCAGATCTGTCCCTCTTTAGGGAACAGTGACCTGCCACTCCCAAGGAGGACTGAGCCATCACTGATGTGTGCTGGACCTGAAAGTGGAATGTTTCATAGCACAGTGACCACCAGCTACTGCTGATAACCAAGGAAGAGGGAAGAGATGTGAGTAGGATCAGTAATGGCCAGATAAAATTAATTGTTAAGACAAACAGTCCCTGTCACTGCTGGATCCTTCCCAAGCTCACAAAGGGAAAGGAAACTGAGCTACCTGAGCCTGAAGTTCAGGAAGGAAAACCACTAATGACAGGGAATGTTAGTTAGCAGCATATCCAGAGAACCAGAAAACAGGGATGGAAAGGAAAGAACTGTTAAAACATCTGCATTCAGAGACAAGGAGCAGTGTGTGAAAACACTCTGGTCCTCTTAGCCCAACTGCTAAATCCCGAAAACGACATTCAAATTAATGAAATTAATTAATTTAATTAAGAGAAAATTAATTTCCTTACTTTTGTGAGGCTTTCCTGAAATTTGTCCAGTTTGGTTTTAGCTTCATTGTACTTTTTACAGTTCATACACAGCTCATACATCTCCAGGATGTGCAGCAAAGGGGAATCCTTTAAGACACAAAACCAGGTTACAACAAATTCCCAAAAGTACCTCAGTAAATGAATCATACTTTAAAAAAATCATATATTATTCCATTTAATAAATGTAGAATTTATCTTCCTCAGCAGCAGAACAATGAAGTTCTAATTTATTAGAATTGCATGCAAGGTTGATGTAGGATCTACCAATCTTTGATAACTGGAAGAACTTCTAATTTGACTGGGAATTTCAGTGGATAGCCAAGTTATCTTGGCACAAAGCAAGAGAGAGGGGGATTTACATGCCCAGGTTTGAAATACACTCAAATATACCACCAAAACCACATTCCCTCACCTTTAAAAAGAGCTGGAAGCCATTTAGAAGTGTTTTACTTTTTTGCTTCCTCAAGAAGACTTTCCAGATAACAGCGAGGTCCTGCAGGTCCCACTGGGGACTCTCTGCCCAGCTCTGGGTGTGGGCAGTCGCCTCGGCCCTGGTGGCATCATCCACAGAGGTAATGATCCAAACACAGAGGCAGGAAATGAGGTTTGCATCCTGGAAATACCAAAAGGATGGCTTTATACATCACCTCATTATACAGCACTTGGTGAAACCATCACAACTACCACAGAAACTGACAAAAACAGCTTTTAATGCAAACTGCAGACCAACCATTGAACAGAGCTAGGCACAATCATCAGCTGTCATTACTTATTTCCCTAAAAGACAAGTAACTCCCAGACTCACAGGGCAGCAGGCTGCCAGCACACTGAGGATGGGGGCGTGTTCCCTGAGTCCTTCAGCCAGGAGGAACCAGGAGGGGCTGGGATTCTCCTGGCACTGCAGCAGGATCTGGAACAGACTCCCTGCACGGCTGCCCCGGGCCCCGCTGGCAGCACCGGGCTCAGGACACAGGAACTTCCCCAGGGCCAGCACCAGGTGATCTTGGACCACAGCAGGGAAGTCCTGCAGGAGGGGAATGACCTGGGGAAACAGCACCAAAACCTTGTGAGGTCCAGAGAGGTAGAGGGCAGGAGGATGGAAGCACTGAATACACAAAGACAAATAAAACACTCTTTTAATTTTGTCTTTAGAAAAACTTTGGAGACCTAGAGAGGAAAAAGGGTTCTGTGGGTGTGAATTATTCTAATGAAAGACTGAAGCTCATGCTTTTCCATGAACCTCAAATGCCTCCTAGAGAAGCTCAGTTCTGTTCTCTCTTGTAGTGCAGCAACAGAGCATGAGAAGGGCCTACTCGGGTGCTTTTGTGGAATTAGAGATTCTTCAAAACAACAAGGAGACCTAAGTCAAAATCCTAGGCCTGCTAAGCATCATCTGACCTGGAATTACCCAGTTAGCTTCCTCACATGACTTTTCCCAATTGCTTTTATGTATTGGTAGTATTTTATTCATTTTAAATCACATTCAAAACCAAAGGTGAAAGATTTGGATTCTCTAAAGTTTAAGTATCTTTAGCAAAAGATCAATTTGAGTTTTCAAAGGAAAGATAGGTGGCTTTATTAAAACTTACATTGAACATCTGGCAACTCTCCAATAAAAAAGGCAGTAACTACATGAGTTTAAATTAACAAGTGTGGCTGCAAGGGAAGGGCTACCACAGCCCAAGGGTATCAGCATTCTGAGACAACCAAAGCCCAGGAACTGGTGAGGCTCCTGTTGTCTCCACACTGGGATATTCTCTTGCTACAAGACTCTTTTTAATGCACAGATAGCTCACCTGGGCTGGCTGGTGGCTGTAGAGCTGGGTCTGGATGAGGAACTGCAGCCACTCGTTGGATTTGGCACATTCCCTCAGGAAGGATGTGCTCAGCTCGAGGTTATGGAGTTTGCAGAACTGCATGACCAAGGACCACTGTCTTCTGGAGTCACTGGACGTCCTGCACGGAATTTAGAGAGCTTCAGCTGTAATGAACTGCAATATTTACACCAGATGTTCAGGTATGAAGTGACCCTGTGACCCCAGATCCACTGTCTGCAAACAGCAACTGCCAGGGGCTTCACCACAACGAGGTCACATCCCCTGGGGAACTCCCACACTGCACCCTTTGGATGTTCCCACCCACCAAGGCAGGCACACTGTCCTATCCTGACCTCTTTAGTATTATCTGACACACAAATAACAAAAGTCAGGGGCAAGTCTCCATTTCCCAGAGGACCCTTCTAAACCAGACTGTTCTCACCTCTTTATTCCTTGGTGCTCAATTGCATCCCAGAAAGCTTCTTCCAAGGAGGTAAGAACTGCTGCTGCTGCTGCCTTCTCACCATCAGGCAACTTTGTTAACTTCTCAACTGTTTGAAAGAACACATTCCTGAGATGCTATTTGGGATCAGAGCCAGGGCAGCATTTCCAAAAGTACCAGCAGTTTCCTAGTTGGGAAAGCAGACACCTGTGGTCCTAGAGATAGAAATTCAACTTTCTGAAGTTATTTCTAGGATAAATTTGAATTCCCTACAGCTTTGAACACCTGATCTCCTTGCAGCTGTAGGACAGTTTTCAAAAAGGAAGGAGAAAGGAGCTTTGGCAATGGACTTTGTTTAACTGTCTGTAATATTATTACAACATTAGGCTGCACCTCACTAATATCAGTCTTGGGCAGCTGCTGGACAGTGCCTGTTAGATCCTGATACAGGTTATATCAGTCTTCCTGCCTTATTTGACATGACAGGCTCAAAAGACACCTTCAAAATTAGTAAAAAAAGGGGAATAAAAGAAGAACAAAGTTCTTAGGTGCTTTTACTGCATTGCTGAGTCATCAGGCAGCACCTCTGCATCCCTCTGCTTCTCTTCCCAAGAAATCCACAGCACCTATTCCAAAGCAGACAAAGACACCCTTACCCAAAGAGTCTCTGATCTGGTTGTGAGGAGAGGCCTCATTCCTCGTTCTGTGACTGAAAATCATCTTTGCAACTCTCACGTCCACGCGGAGCCGGAGGCTGTCGAGGCCCAGCAGCTCCAGGAAACACACGCAGGCTGCTGCCACCGAGGGAGCACTGAAGGAGGACAGAGCTAAAACCTGGGCCTCCTGTCCTGCCTGCTGGATCCTGCAACAAGGAAAACACAGGGGTTTCAACCCATTTCCAACGTGAGTATTCCCCAGCCAAACAAGCAACTGCAAGGTTTACCGAACTCTCAGATTCGTCAGCATCAAAGATATAATTATGAGCCAAAAGTTTTGTATTTATAAAAAAGGTGGGCATGAGAATAAAGGCTCTCACACGATAAACAGGGTTTGCAATTTAATACACTTATCAAAAACTAAAGGTTTCATGATTAATGGAACACCCCTTCAGCAGCGGAGTGCAGAAAGTGCCTTTGCAGAGTTTACAATCCACTGCAGCACCAGGAACCTGAGTCTGACCTGCAGATGGTGCTAAGAGAAAAATGTATCCAAAGGGTTTTTCCACAGCAGTCACTGAAAAAACTCTGTATCCCTGACTGTCTGTGAAACCATGACTTCACCCAACATTAATGGATGGTCTCCTTTCTGCCCCAGTTTTACCTGTTTACATAAGAGAAACTGATCTGTGTAGAAACAATGGAGACAAACAGCGACTAATACACAAACCAGACATTCCAGAAACAAAGTGATTTGTTCTATTTCCTACACTAAATAGTGAATTTCATGTGCTCAAGCAAGCCATGTCATTTGACTGTACCCTTCTCAACACCTGATTTTGAAGCTTCAGCCAGAACAATTAACTCCATCAACCCCCAGTACATTTTCTGCCCTACTAATTGAATTAAAGAAGTGTCACCATTAGGAAACATCAAAAGAAAGGGGCATAATTTTCCTACAAAGCGATCTAGAGGCTCAGGTTCCTAAAAGAAGAGCCCACAGGTGTTTGATATGACTGGAATATTTTCCTTGCTTCCCTTGTGCAGATTTTATTCAGGTAGTTCCAAATACAGCTGACCTCTTTTTCAAGTGCTATTTGATTTCTAACCTTTACGACAGCCACAGCTCCAACGCTCGGCGCTTGTGTGCTGCTGGGGAGGATCAAATTCCCTCCCTGTGCTGGGTTCTGCCTCCTGCAGAACTCTGCCTGAGGATACTCACAGCTGCCTGGGGGTTTTGCTCTTCACCAGCTGCTGGACCAGGAAGGTGCCGAAGGCGAAGGCAGGGCGGCCGTGCAGCAGGTAGTACAGGAAATCCAACCTCTCCACCACGGCGTGTCTGCTCACCAGCTCGGGGCACGAGAAGTGAGGGAACTCGCTCCAGGCATCTGCCAGCAGCAGATCAGCACAGTCAGCTGAGAAACAGCTGAATTCGATGTCAGAAACAGCCTCTAGCTACCAAAGGGGATGTGAGAATCAAGTATGGATCCTCCTGAATGCTAATTCGGATCTCGGCATATCCAAACCGAAAATCAGAGATCTGCAGCACCTCAGCTTGCTTTTAAAAGAAAACATTGCTTTTCTGTTTTGTATTTAGAAATTCTGCCTGAGAGGATTTTTTAACACAAAAATCTAGAATTCTAGTTCAAAAGACAGTTTTAGTAAATTACACTATTTTTCTTGTGAAAGAAATGGCCTTTTGAGTAAATTTATCTGCCAAATAACTCCCCTGGAATGTCTTTTATTTTAGGTGCTCAGGCTAGGAAAGCATGTAAACCTTGGCAAGAGACATACCTGACACAGCAAGAGTGTTTGTTGACTGCCAGCCAAATAATTTTGTGGGATCAAAGGGCATTAATGACTGAAAGATTAGAAACAAAATACATTGAAGCAGCTTAAGAACTTCACCGTCCTGTATTTCTATTTTCTATTCTATTTTCACCAGCCTCTCAATTTCTTACGGTTGCAAACATTTTAAAATCTAAATATTGTAATTTCTGCAATATCAAACACCTTGGCCCACTGAACACTGCAAGAATGTCCCTCTCTGGTATTCCAGCACTGCAAACCACAGGGTGTAGAGACCACTTGAAAAAGCAGTTCAGGATGAAGCTGTGAACTCCAGCTCCACATTAAATATCCCAAAGAAACAACTCAAGGCCCCATGCCCCCAAGCTTTAGCTGCAGACAAGCTTCTCTCTCCTTGTGTCCTGCCAAAAGCACTTTGTGTACCTGAAGAAGATGGTAGAGAGAGATGTCAGGAGGTAAAATTCCATGAGCAGTGCAGGAGGGGAAGAGAGCAGCCTTGAGCTTGGGGTAAGGGGTCAAGGCCATTTTTAAGAGCTGTGGATCAACTTTCTTTAGAGGTTTTTCTGTATCTTCATTCTGAAGGACCTACGTGGCAAGGAAGCAAAATTAATTAGGAGGAAACCACATTAAATAACAATAAAACAATTTTGGGATGTGCCAGTCTACCTCCTGGGAATTTGACACGCAGTGACAACACAGAAACTCTGATTTTTTTTTTCCTGTAAAATGCTTTTAAATTGTATCAAGAGAGGTCCTCCCCAGCACCTGATATTCCAGGTGACTGTTGCTGTGGCTCAAGACACTCTGTTCATCCCCTCTGCTCCAACTCGTGGCTCAGGAGGCATTTTCCTATCAAAGCCACGAGGGCAGGGCAGGGGAGCAGGAGGACAGGGGGGGGTCAGGTGCCCCAGGCAGTACCTGGTCGATGCCCCCAGGCCCATACACCGTGGTGGCCAGGGCTAGCAGGGTCCTGCCCTCCAGCAGGATGCTGCTCACACCTCCCTGGCTGCTGGGAATCAGGATCTGAGCATTGGCCAGACTCGCCTGGAAAATCATCTTGGGATCTTAAAAGAAAAAGAAGTGACATTTAATTCCATGCAAAACCAGTATTAAATCTTCAATCACACATTACAACCGTCCTCTGACTGTGAAAAATGCTGAATTTTCTACCTTTTTTTTTGTCAATACTGGCTTTTCTCAATTTGCCTATAAATGCAGATAAGATGAGCTAGGGTTTACCAAGTTTTCCCCAGTTTTTTTTACAGCTTTGCCTACACAGACTGACTGAGGTTGAGCCCCACAGTTTAGCACTGTGGTGGTTCAATTCTTCATCCTACACTGATCACACTTTCTAAAAAAACACTTAATTTGAGATTATTTTTATCTTTTGTTAATGTGTGACTCTGCAGAAGAGGAAACGTTTAAAAAGTGCAGTGAGTTAAGGGCACAAATTCTTCTGGTTTTCTTATGTGAAGCAAACACATAATCCAAGGGCAGAGAAATCAAGATGGACCACAGGGACTAGAGGAAGGTTTCATGTTAATGGGATGTGCATTTTCTTAGGAATTCTCCTTTTGTTCAAACCTGTTGAGAATTTAACTGAACTGAAGGTAACAATGATTATACACAGAATTATTCTTATGTGCAGTCTCCAGATCTGTAAGTATAGCTCGAGTAGGAATTACAATCCAGACTTTAGAGATGAGGAAGTGATGGACAGGGAAGTGATGGGTCATGGCCAAAGGGTTTGCAGCAGAGCAGAGGTTTAATCCAGATTGCCTGAGCTAGAGCAGAAACATCAGTGGAGTGAGTGAGATTCCTACCTCGGGGATTGCTGGCAACCCCTCGACACTGCACAAGGAACTCAAACCAGGGATGTGCCTCGTGCAACTCCTTGTTGTTCAGAACAGGGCAGTTTGAAGGGGTTAAACTGGAAATAAATGAACAGCACAGTGAAAATACAGGATTTGTAACCACTGATGTAACACAGCATTAAAGGTTTGGAGCACCTCATGGGTGTAATGCCAGCTACAAGTGGTTTAGGCAGACAATCAGAAAATGATGTATTTGGCATTTTTTCTGGTCCATTTCTACCTTTTTGATAATTCCAGTGTTAGGCTGGAGTTATAACTCAGAAATTTTAATTGCCAAGTATCCATTAAGTGGAAAGTATTCATGTAGCTCCAACACCTAATATTGGGACCACCTTCAAATCCCAACTAATCCTAGTTTAGGTGGAAACCAGCAATTTCCTGATTTGTGAACATATCGAGGGTCAACTCACACTTGTACTCAAGGGAGTTTCTGAATTCTGTAAATTCTGAGTGTCTGAAGAGCACCTTGTCTTGGATCATTTAGGATTGTATTGTCCATAGCATTATACTCATTACAAGTATAATTGTTTCCTTTCATAACTGACACACAAATTAACATTAACACAACCTGAGTAAAGCCTCAAAATACATCTTAAAAATCTCACATACTGCCTCAAAGTTTCTGTTAAATGACACTGCTAGGGCTGAGGAAAACTCTCCCCACCAACTGTTCAAATTGTGTTTCCTTCTTTAAATCTGGGATCCCTCCTGGGATGTCAGGGATGGAAAGTGTTCCCACCTGTAATAGTCCAGGTAAGTGTACAGCAGGTACTGCAGGCTGTGCTCTAGGCAGTGGAGGACAAACTGAGCATGGAAGTCCAGGCCACTGGCAGTGCTGTATTTTGGTACAGGGTGAGGATTCTGCAGGACTCCCCCAAGGCACAACAACCTCTGGAGCAGGAGCTCGAAATCTTCCAGCTCAGAACGGACAAAAATTCCCTTTCTGTCAGAAAAGAGAGAAAGAACAGACACTGATCACACACTTCTCTTTGGCAAGTCCTGATGGGTGTTTTCAGCTCAAAATTAGAGCAGACCTTTCCCTCTCAGGGATTAATTCCCTACTGAGGCAAATTCAACATGCCAAAATCCATCTGCCTGTGCCCAAACAACACTGTGGTTACTCCAGGTCACTGCAGAGAATGAGGTGTGAGCAGTGAACTCTCAGTGTGTGCCCAGAATTTCCTCCCTTGCATTAAAGTGGGCATCAGGAATATAACCACCGGGCAACATCCAAGGGATGAGGGTGGATTGCTCTTGCTCTCATGGTTCTTATGTTTTTAAATAATAGTAATTTTATCCTTGTACTTTCAGTTATCAATAGATTCATGCTGTTTCCAAAAAGAGCAATATAAAAATGATTATGCAACAAAGATTTTATTGCTCTGCTTTTGGCTTTATATAAGAAGGAGAGAGAGAGAGTGTAAAGCTTTGGGGGCCCTACCTGGCCAGCTTGTTCAGGATGTCCTGCCTCATGTAGGTGCTGCACAGAGTGTTCCTGTCAACGATGTCAGGGCTCAGGGGGGGCCAGGCAGCTTGGCTGGGATCTGACTCCTCAATCCAGGAACAAATACTGAACCAATCATGCTGGGCTGTCAAGTGCATCCAAAGAACCTCAGGACTGCAGGTTTTCAGTTCTGTGTTTCAAAGAGAAAAAAATAGATGAAACCAGCACACACAAACACTTCTGAGGGAAATACTAGTATTTTCTTATACAGAATTGTGGAATGGTTTGTGCTGGGACCTTAAAAACCATCCAGTTCCCTGGGCAGGGACACCTTCCACTATCCCAGGCTGCTCCAAGTCCAACCTTGGGCACTTCCAGGGATCCAGGGCAGGCACAGCTGCTCTGGGCACCCTGTGCCAAGGCCTCACCCACCTCACAGGGAACAATTCCTTCCCAATATCCCATCCATCCCTCTGGCAGTGGGAAGCCTTTCCCCTTGCCCTGTCCATCCAGGTACCTATTTTTAATGAACAGTTGCAAATACGCTGCTGGTATCCACGATATTCCAGCTTTTGGAGCTTCACATTGGCAGAGCTGGAAGCAATTCCCCAGTGCAGGGAGTGGGACAGAAGGTGGCATTTCCACATGGCCATGCCTCAGGCAAGGCCCCTCCAGCTACTTCCAAACTCCTCTCAACAGGAGCAGCTGAGATCCAGGATGCAAAAGGATGAAAGTCATCCTTACCCACTTCCACTGACAAATGTAAGTGACCTCTGTGGTAGCACAGTGTCCATGCCACTCCCACACAGCAGCTGCATGCTGTGCCAAAGAGATTTTAATGCCCACTTTAAGCCCTCAGCCCCACAATACTTGCCTTGGCGTGGTTTCCTGGGGAGCAGAATCATCTCCTGCACCAGCTCATCCCACCAGTGAGCCCAGTTAAACATCACTCTGAGCCTCCTGCTGTGAGCCCTGGGCCTGTCCTGGCCCAGCTCCGAGTCCAGCACTGCCAAGTGTTGGGAAAGGTCCTGCTCCCTTCTCCAGCTGACAGAACAAATTGTGAATATCATAACAGTTTTACAATTATTTAATGGTAAAATGATTTTTCTAGGTTATTTATTTTGCTGTACTACAGGCATCACAGATCAAAAATAGAGCAAACATCTGAACACGAATAATTGAGTAGTAATTCTAATATTATTACTAAAAATGCTTCATTTCAAGCAGAAGAGCTCTGTCGCCCTCACAATAGTTTTTCATGACTCACACAATAGTTTGTCATGAGAGAACATGACAGCAACTGTTACATTAATGAGAAAATTACTCAGTCCCCACATTGACTCTGATTTCTGCAAACGGAGACCAGTGTGAAATTAATGAAATTAAAGACTGTACTTGTTAGTGCAGTAAATCACACAGAATGTAGAATCCAGCACATTTTAAATCCTATTAATGTTATTAATTAATAATTAAAATTAATAACCCACATTACCTGGAAAGAGACTGAGGCTCTTTATTTTCCTGGAAGGATTCTGAATAAAAGCTTTCAACCTGATGCACAAAGTCTATCATTTTCTTCTCTTTTTCAGAAAAATAGTTTTCTTCTCGTAACACTTTCACCTTTAATTCAAATTAAAGTATTACCTCCAATTGTTAAAGTGTTATCTCCAATTATCTCAATTTTTTATCTATCTTTAACATACTCAAGTTGTAAATGATTCCACAAGTGCAACAATTAACCAGCTGTAGGTAAAAAATGCTGGAAGCAGAGGGCCATACACTTAAATGACAAGAGGGACTCCAGACTGTGTGAGAGAACTAGATCAGAGGCAGGACAAAGAAATGACATTTTAACACCTCTGTATGAAGGAAAAGGGATGCTCCAGGAACTGCACTGGAAGGGTGCAGGGACAAGCCCCAGCTTCCTGCTCTGAAAGTGAGTTTAGTACAGGGGTTTCCCTCAGCACAAACACACACACAAGGCTTCAGGCTTGAGACCTGGACTGAAGCAGCTTTTGCTGCACTCACCAAGAGGTCCCGAACGTGTTTGTCCTCTGTGTGAAAGCAGATCTTGTGCAATTCCTCCTTTACATCGAAGCCCTGGCACAAAGAAGACACTCACTGTAAAGTGTGCCCACAGAAGACACTAAAAAGATCAAATAAAGGATAAACACGCCTGCTTTCCCTCCCAAAGCACACAACCCTTACAAACAGGCTCGTGACAGTCCCTGCACCAGCTCCTGCAGGGATGTGCCTGATGTTTGTACCCCTGGCTACAAACCCTGCCCCAGTGACACCTCCCCAGCCAGAGCCACCCTCACTGTGCTGATCAGTGAGGCACACCCACAGACAGGCTCCCTCAGCAGCTCTTCAAACAAGCAAATTCTCACTGCAATTCCTCCTGTTCCTGGTGGAATCAGTACACCCACAAGGCCCCAAAACGCTCCCCATGCCCTTGCATTTCATTAGTCACAAACCAGGGTGAAGATCCACTGGAGGCCTCTCACCATATTTCTCAGCAGCTCTGAGGCCTGCCTGGTGTTGCCCTTCAGCAGGCAGTCATAGACCAGGTTCAGACCTGCCTGGATGAATTCCTGGAGACTCTCAGCAGGATGTTGGTGCATTCGGAAGAAGATCTGGGCCTCTGGTATTTTATTGCTGAGGATGGCCTCAGCAATGACTTCCTAAAGGGAAACACATGGAACAAACTGATCTTTGTAATCCCTATGTTGATTTTCTTCCCCAGTACTTTTAATATATTTCCACATTAATGATCTCCTTAAATAAACTTCGTAACAGTAGTAAAAACTGGGTTACTCATTTTCACCTCTGGGGTCAGTTTTTCCCACTCCTGGCTCTCTTCTATCTCAGGCAGGTCTTCATCCAGGTCAGCTTCCACATGCCCTGGAGTTATTGGTGGTCGAGGATATTTCCTCAGGAATTTTCTCAGTTTAATAATGTAATCAGTTAAAATATCTGCAGCCTTCTGCAGGAATTCATCAGGTTCTGCCAAGAGCATCCAAGACACCAGTTAAATGGGAATGAACAGACAGGATTTTAATGTTTAGCAATGATGAATTAATAAATGTCCTGATTAATAAACAGAAACCCCTCAGAGGGAAGAGCACACCAGCTCTTTACCCTGCACAGGCAGTGGCACAGCCCAGCACTCCCAGCACCCTGTCAGGATACAGGACACAGCCAGAACCCCACCAGAGCTCCCTGCCCTCACTGAGAGGTTTTCCTTCCTGGGGACCAGTAAATGAGAACTGGAATTTTGTATTAATCCAACCAATTATTAGTCATGTAAATCCAATCTAAAATGCAGGCACGAACATATTTCATTCACTTGACTCTAGTATTTTATGTTAATTCTAGGCAAATTTATGCTTTTAATTAAAAGAATTAGCTGTTCTTACTTATTTAAATGATGACACATTACTAGATGTGAGTGATCTTACCCTCTGTGTGCACAAAGATTTCCTCCAGCTGCTTGGTAAGGAAAGTCAGGGTGAGGGTCAGGAGCTGCTCAGAGAAGTGTTTGCTGTGAGGCTCCATATCATTGTCTTGGATTGCTGAGCAGAGCAAGTTTAAAGCTGGCATGAGCTCCTCCAAATCTGCAATGATCCAGAAACACTTCAAAATCTGCATTCTACACACAACCACAGGGAGAAGGGTAATCAAATAAACTCCTGTGCAGCTGCAGGTACTTCACTCACTTCTCAGGTAAGACTGGGAGGCACCATCCCCAGAGTGCTCAGGCCCAGGGCAGGGTGCAGAGAGACTGAAAACACTTTCTTTGCTTTTTAAAAACAAGTCCACTGTGTCCAGCTGGCGGTTTTCCAAACCTGCCTAGACAAACATGAAACAGAACAATTAAGCATGGATTCTAAAAGCATACATTGTGCACTTACTGCTGGGATTCTCACTCCATACTCGGTGACAAACTACACATGCAGAAAAACAGAAGGAAATTAAAGTGTGTGCAACACCTGCAGCCTGAAATAAATAATAATAATAAGGTGACTTGTTCAGTACCTGCCAGGCTCCTTTGACAGGCTCTGCTCAAACCCTGCCCTGTACCTTCACACACAAAATGTTATTGCAGCAATATAAAATAAGTACTATGAGAATCAGGACTCTGAATAAGCTTACAGCAATTTTGTAAGAATGGTATAATAAACCCAAAAATCCAGTTCCAAGGATTTCTTTTAATATTTAACATTTTGCAAGAGGACAAAAACTGCTGCAGAAACTGGCAGAATTGCTTTTGGGTCCAATTAAGAGGGAATTTTGAGCACTGCTTTATTCTGTTTTATTTTATTAATGTGCATTCACTTTGTTGCTGTATTTCTTCCTTTGGGTTACTCATCTGCTTGGGGTTTTCTTGTTTATTTAGTAACTACACCACTTCCTTTTGCCCCTAGGTTTGAGGCGTACTTTTAATTGTGTCTAAACCCACACCAACGTTGCCAAACTGCATTCAGTACCTGAAAGAAGCAGTTTGTTATTTGCCAGACATGAACCAGCTTTCCTTACCTCGAGGGCATGGATGGGAATGGAGCACCTCTCCCACCCATTGAGGTGACACACGGAATCCACGACTCCGGCGCTGCCAAACATCATCAGCCTGGTCAGAAACTCCTCTTGAGTTAAACCAAACAGCACCAGGGACAGACCATGCTCTGAAGGACAGAACCAAGCCATAATTAAAGATGGAGCAGCCACGTGCTAGGCAGCAGCATTTCTATCAACTGCTGCTCCCAAAGAGTGGAGCAAAGCTGCAGTGGCTCTGTTTGGATTTCCCCTGAGCAGAAATGCAATGGAAGTTACCCAACAGCAGCCAGGCAATCAGGTAAAACACTAAAAACTCCTAAAGCTGCTGTCTCAGGACAGTTTATGACTCTCACCTGTCAGCAGCAGACACAGTGGCACCTCTGCACCGTACTCCACATAAGCACTGTCTCTGCCGAAGTGGGAACACGTCACGTCCTGGGACTCAAAATCCCAGAGTGCCAGGGACAGCCCCGTGCCCTGTGCCAGCACCACGAACACAGCTTTAGCCCCAGTCACCAGTTTACACTCCAGCTTCACCACCTGCTGAGGTGCTCCCACGGGGATCTGTGCCCACTGCTGTCCTGCATCCCCACGGGCTGCACCCTGGCTTTGGAGCGCTCGGGAAGCTGCCCACGTAGCAGCCCGGGGGACAAAGGCCACCATCTTCTCTGGGTCCTCACAGATTTCAGGATCGTGGTCTTCAAGATGGGTAAAAAACTGATACCAAGGCAAATTCAAGTCGTTCACCAAATCTGGAGAACCTGGTGGTCTTCTTCTCCTTATTCTGTCCCACAGTGAGGATAAGTGTGCCTTCCAGGACCTGGGGAGGGGACAGAGTCACCTGTAATACCACATACAAGGCAGATAAAGCTCTCTCAGTTAAATAAAATGTGCTTTAAGCCTGTAAAATCCATCCAGCATCCTGCATTTTAACCTTACTATGGCCTCTTTATTTGCATTTAAATACTCCCTGAAGCCAAGGTGATCACAGCAGCATTAGCTGACAAGGTCCATGTTTAGCATTTTTAGTAAAAAGTTTCCTTTTCCTCACAGAAAATGCCCCATCAATTAAAAAACAGTAGATCAGAATTAACTGCAGAACTGAGTCTTTTTTACATCAAGTTGTAATTTATATGTTTGATTAATATCAATGCTCTAAGACTTAAAGGCAACCCCTAAGCAACAGTTAGTGTTTGGAAACTGTTCAGTGCCATATGTGAAGTTGTCTTGGCCCATCCTAAATTCAAAAGATTTACAGCAGAATGGGTTGATTTTACCTGTCACAACTACAAATGACAAAAAAGAAAAATCAGCAGTTTATTAAGTTTATTACAAATGATCCAAAGGAGGCAAGGCCCAGCCTGTGTCAGGAGGCTTTTCCCTTCTGTACCTGTCTGTGCGGAAAGGAGACGACAGGAGCTCCATGCTGTGGTCAGAACTGGCCAGGTCATCCTCATCCAGTCCCTCAGGAGGCTTCACTGGAAGATTTTCAGGATCTCTCTTACAGAGCAAATGTTCAGGGAACTGTCTGTAAAGAAAGAAATACGAAATTTCACCTTGCTCAGATGATTTAAGATGTTTTTTTCACGTTTAACTCCTCCAAGAGCTCTCAGTGAAACAGTTTTCTCTCAGGGTAACAGCTGAGCCATCAAAACCTGATGCTCTTTCCTTTGAGGTGGACACCACCTCTTAGTTACCACCTGCCCCTAATTTAGCAAGCTAAATCAGCACAGCTGTAGCAGTAGAGTTTGATAATTCCATACCCCACAGCATTTCTAAAAGGTGCTACCACCCACCCCTGGCACTGAGAGCACCTAATCTTCCTGGAAAAAATACCAAGTGCAAGACAAAGTTTATTTACTTGTTAACAGATGGATTAAAAAAACGAGATGTTATAGATACATTTCCCTTTGTTAAAGTGACAGAGTGTAAATGGGAGCAAATAATGAAAGGACAATCTTTAAACAAAGAGGAAACTTCTGCTCAAGCACAGAGCTCAGAATGGAAAGCTGCCAGCACCCTGATGAGTACAGGCCCAAGATTAGGGACCTGTGAAGGTGAGTTCAGCCCAAAGCCTTCCCCTGGGAGCTGTACCTGAAGTAGGTGTTGAGCTGCACGGCGAGGGCACGGTGGCAGGTGTTGGTCACCACGGCCACACTGAGGTCAGGGGACACTGCCAGGGCAGCCAGGGGGGACACGGGGGCTGGGCCCTCCCCCTGCCCAGCTCCCAGGGCTACACTGACCTTCCCTAAGGTGGCACCATCAGAGCAGTCAAATATGTCTGCAAACACCATCAAGGAAAAGCTCAGGCCCTGGAGTGCCCAACGGAGAAGTTACACCAGAGGGAAAGGTGGCGAATTTTGGCTGTAAGAGAAGGGAGAGGCAGCCTGACTTTATTGTACTTTAATGTGTCAGAGGAGGTGACCAGGAATAGGATAAATCCAGCACCTGGTGTAACTGAGAGGTCTGAGCCCCTGCTCATCCCAACACACAAATCTGCCCCCAAACTCTGATTCCCTGTGTACCTGCAGATCATTTCTATTTTAATTAAGAAATTAGGTGACAGTAGATGTCAGCCTGTTATACACAGAGCCATGAATCAAACCCATTAATGAAACCCATGAATCCAGTGGGAAACAGATCTCCAGTGGAGTACTGGGAAACACTTGATACACAACTATAGCACCTCCACTACAAAAACCCAGGATTTGCCTACACAACCTTCTTAGCAGGCATCTCACTTAAATGTCTTTAAAGAATTTCTGCTCAGCCCTGACAGCAAAGAGAAGCAACTTTGTTCTTCCAGATGATTTTCCCTGAGAGCTCATCTCTCCTGCAAAGGATACAAATGCAGCCAGCACTGTCCAACAGGAACAGGATCCCCCTGCAGAACTGGGAATCTGTTATTCTCCCCACAGCTTCTGGAGGCAGAGCCAGAGTGAAGCAGTCACAGGTCTCTGGGGCTGTGTCTTTCCCAGGAAAGGTCAGGTGCACAAGGATAAACTGGTTGAGCAGAAGTTTGCACTTGTTGTTTCCAAAAGACAGAATCTTCACAGAGGAAACTGAAGGCAGACCTGCGAATTTAAAGATATTTAAATTTCGGATTACAGCCAGCTGGGACTTTTGATTTGCAAAAGAATCCCAAGAAAACAACAGCTCAAATCTTTGCCCCAGTTACCATCCTAACAGAAGTTGGGATTGTGAGTTGGGGTGGTTGGTTTTAAATCTCACTTTCTGTGCCAGGGGCACTAATTCTAGAACAATTTCCTAAAACTTTTATGTGGATTTTTCTGTGGACAATACTATGAAGAACAGCACAAATAATATGTCAGCCAGCACTGAGAAGAAAAGCTATGAACTCTGGAAATAAAATACTTTAGGAAGGGATACTGCTTAAGAACATGTCAAACACCACATGTCTTTCTAACTTCAGACTATGATTGCTAATCATAAAATACAAGCTTAAATGTTTAATTAGTCTTTGCAAGGTTATTGAGGGGGCCCTGTCTCTGTTCTCTTTCTATCAGTTCCAATATTGAAGTTAAAATTTGAGAGAGCAGGGTTGCATACGCTTTATTAAAATTTATTTTTAACTTCACATCACTCAAACATGACCCTACAAGAGTTTAATTATCTCTAACAATGTCACCTTTGAATACAGAAATCTCCCCATTATTTTTCAAGACCATGAATGCTGCTGATCACATTGCATCAGTGTGGAGGTACCTGACACCTCCCAAGTGCTCAATCCCACTGCCTGGTTCATCCCACCAGGAGCAGCAGAACCAGACCTGCAGTAATTTCACACATGGAACACACTGAAAGTTACTCACTAATGTTTTTAGCTTCAAGGAGCTTTTTAAGCGTCTCTTCCTTCCAACTGTGCAGGGAATTCGGGTTGTGTTTTCCATCTTCTACACTGAATTCATAGACAAACAGTTCATGACTTTGACCAAGAGCCAGGAGTTTTGTCTTGTTTGATGGCAAACCATCCTCTTCTGTGCTGTCCCACATGAAGCTGAAGATACAACATGCAAGAGGGTTATTGGCTTTATTCCCTTGCCCAGTTCTGGACATGCACTGCTGATGGACAGCACCACTCTCACTTCAGCAGTGAAGATTCTGCTGCCACCCTGTCCCTCCCAGCACTGGAACTGTTTCAGCCTCGGCAGGACAGAGCCTGAGGAATCTCAACTCCTCCTCCTCTCTAGGATAAAAGGGTTTCCATCCTTGTGTGTTTTTCCCCTTTAGTCACCCAGGACATGTGGGATGCTCTGCTTCAGGATTTCCAGGAGGGGGAACACCAGCTCTGCCAGCAAGGGAGAGCAGAACACATCATCGATTTTCAGATTCTCCCTGTTGTTTGGGCTGGGAAACGCTCCAGGGGTGTCACACCCGCTCCGTGGTGATGGGGAGGGGGCAGAGAGGAACCAGCTCAGGATGGGGCAGAGCAAACCAGAGAGCAGAGCCCTGAAACACTCCCTGGAATGTTCCAGGCCAGGCTGGACGGGGCTTGGAGCAACCTGGGATGGTGCAAAGTGTCCCTGCCCATGGCAAGAGTGGAACGGGATGGGCTTTAAGGTCCCTCGCAGCCCGAACCAGCCTGGGACTCTGTGAGTCTCTGAACAGCGTCGGTGTCGCTGGACACTGCAGATGCTCAGAACTAAAACGTGACCGTGGTTTTCACTTAGCACGAGAGTTGCTAGAGCAGATGTTAAAGCCATCATGTGATTGCCGAGCGTCACCCCGGGCTGGCCCCGGGCAGCGGGGGAGGCAGGGCACTGGGGGTGCGAGGCCAACAGCCTGACGGACAAACCCTTTTTGTTCGCTTTGGCTTTTGGATCAAGTGCCGTGAACACACCCAGCTAAACGGGGAGACACGACACGGTAGCCCCGGAGCTTTAGGGAGGTTCCCCGTTCCGAGGCGGGGTCCGCAGCCCCGCAGCCCCGGAGCTTCAGGGAGGTTCCCCGTTCCGAGGCGGGGTCCGCAGCCCCGCAGCTTTAGGGAGGTTCCCCGTTCCGAGGCGGGGTCCGCAGCCCCGCAGCCCCGGCTCCCCGAGCACGAGGGCCGCCTCTCGCCCTGCTCGCCCCGCACTTACTCAGCCCAGGCTCCCGGCAGGACGCTGCCCTGGGCCCGCCCGGCCCTGCCCGGCGACAGCGACTCCAGGTAGATCCCGCCGGGGACCAGGAGGGTGCCCAGAGCGTCCTGAGCTCT
>VZTN01029697.1:179794-221974 GCA_013400515.1 Erpornis zantholeuca | reverse complement strand
TGTCGCTGGTGCTGGCGCTGCTCTCGCAGGCGCTGAGCCGGGTGTGGCGGAGCCCCGCGAGTAGGGCCAGCCATGCCCCCCCGAGCCGCGCCATGGAGCACGACAGAGCCATCGAGGTCTACGGTGACTGCCGGGGGCCGGAGGGCACGAGGGCCGTGGGGCGGGGGCTGTGAGGGGCCTAGGGGAGCCCTGGGGGTGTTCCCGATTTGCCCTTGGGGGGCTGGGGTGGGAGAACCACGCCAGGTCCTGAGGGGCTCCATGTGGGGTAGGGAGAAGGGGCCGCGTTTGGCTTATTTGCCTCGTTTGTTGTGGCTTCCAAAGAGGAACATCATCAACAGTGCTGGGAAGGTGGGTGCTCATAAAAATCTATTTTATTAAATCCGGGGAAGATACCTTATTGTTGCTCACTTGTGTCGTGCCTCAGATATAATCCGGACTATCCGGGACCCGGAGAAGCCCAACACTTTGGAAGAACTGGAAGTGGTGACGGAAAACTGCGTGGAAGTGCAGGAGATAGGGGAGGATGAATATCTGGTCATCATCAGGTTTACACCAACAGTACCTCATTGCTCCTTGGCCACTCTCATCGGTGAGATTCGTTTAATTAAATCAGAAACAAAGAGCACAAGGTTAATTTGAGGTTGTCTGGATACCTTCAGTCCCAGTTCAGATTCAGTCTTGCCTGGCTGTGTTGGTCTGACCAGGAATTGCATCTTGAGAATCCAACCACCAATGCAACCAAACCAAAAACCAAACCAAAACAAGCAAAAAATCCCCAAATCCAGAGAAATGGGGACATCTATCTGTTTGTGTCATGTTAGGGAATCTCTTCAAAGAGAACCTCTCAATACTCTGCTGGGAAGTGGTACAAAAGGCCTTCTTTGTATTCTCCAAGTTACTTCATTAATGCTATTAATTGACAATTTGTCAGCTCTTAAATTTAAAAAAAAAATACAATTTTCTGCTTGTCTCCTTTCCCTTCCCTCTGGGCTGTTCTTCATTCTCACACATGCACAAAAATCCCCACATGCTATCCAAGAATCCTCAAAAAGTCCTGATCCACCAGGAGTTGGAAAGGAATTAAGTTGAGTGAGAATTTACACTGGCTTATTTTGCCTTTTTATTTTTTTTCATTGTGATTTGTGGTGAGATTTCATCTGAAAAAGTCATATCTGAGAGCTATGACATGATTTGTTTAAATGTGCCAATGTTAGAAGCTCATCATAAAATATCAATACTAAGACCTCTCAGTGTGTTTTAATATTAAAAACCAAGTGTTTAATTCAATGAGGAAATTACTGTACTTATGCCCAAATAATTTATGTTGGGTTTTTTTAACAAATATTAAAGGACAATCCAAGCACTCCCCTCAGTACAGATGCAGCCACAGGAAGGCTGGGAAGCTGTATGAAAAATACCAAAGGAAGGGAATGCAGGAATTTGTATCAATTTAGTGTTTCTAAGAGGTGTTCAGAGACCTCCCAAGCTTGTAAGGCAGGTGAGAATTTACCTGAGAAGCTGCACCCAAAGGGTCAAACCAAGAATTTTCAGTCTCTCTGTGGCTTGTGCTGCTCATAATACAAAAGGACATTGTCAGTTACACTGATTAAACATGGATTCTCTGAAAATGCACCTCAGACCTTGAATTTTACAGGAAGATCTCTTTTGTGTTCTGTTTCAACAGGCCTTTGTTTAAGAATAAAACTTCAGAGATGTTTGCCTTTTAGACACAAGGTAAAGTGCCTGGTTTGAAGCCTCTTTTAAACTGCACGAATGAATGGCAACCTCCCTAAGTTAAACACCATGATTTACAGACCTCTAGAGACTTTACTAAAATAATTTAAAGAATAAATTAATTACCTGAGGATTTCTGCTGTCAAGTTTTGGGTGGTTGTTTTGTTTTTTGCTGGCTCCCTCCTCCTAGCTGAAGAGCATAAAGGGAGCTCTTGCCACCAGTCCCCTCCTGTATCAGCAGGGGTGACAGGTTTTGTGTGTGGGGGACAGTGTTTTACTTCCAGGAGGGAATATATTCCACTGCTCTGGTGCTCCTAACACTGCTGATCTCTTCTCTAGCTGGAAATCTACATTTCTGAGGGCACACATTCCACTGAGGAGGACAGTGAGTAGAACCTGTGCATGCTGCTGCTTCAGCCTCTCTGTGCTCCGTGGGGTCCTCTCCTCCCCTGCCTTTCCAGAAATTAATACCCTGTGGAAGCTTGAAAACCAAACAGCATCGAGCTGTTTCCAAAGCTGTGGTGACTCTGTCACCACCTGCTTGTTGCTGGTTTGGTTTTTTATAACAAAACTCCCTCAGTTCTTGCAGGTGTTGTGTTTGTAACAAAAGGAGGTGCTGCTGAATAATTAACATGAAGAGCTGCCTCACCCGTTGATCTCGCTGTCCTAAAATCTTCACAACAAAAATTGATGTTTCTCAGTTGGTTTTTGAAGTAGAGCTTGCAGGACATGGATGTTCTGCACAGCCAGAGCCAGGCACTGCCTGAAGCTGCCATGGAGTGCAGGCAGTGCCCTGGCCTTGAGCATTCAGTGTCTGGCAAAAATGGGTTGTTTTGGTTAAATAGCTAAAAATTGAACCTGGCCTACTAATTCATCATGAATTTCACTCTTGGTTTTGGGACATGTCATTGGAACACCTTACATCCTTTTCCTAACCTTCGAAAAGTGACAAAAATTACTGATTTCAAGTCGTTTCGTTGTGACTGAGCTTTCATTTGCCTCGTCCCCCATTTCCCAGTAATCTTCCTCATAATGTCCTTTTCTCCTGAGCACCCCCACGCCCTTGGGTGTCCCTGGGAGCTGCTGATCCCCCCTCTCCTGGGTGTCTTGCAGTCAACAAGCAGATCAATGACAAGGAGAGGGTGGCAGCGGCGATGGAGAACCCGAACCTGCGGGAGATCGTGGAGCAGTGCGTGACTGAGCCCGACTAGGGATGCTGCCCCTGGGGAGAGCCCTGCTGCAAACTGAGGAAAATAATAGCAATCAAGGCCTTGAGTTTAATACTTGAGTTCTTTTTATCTTCCACGTGGTTTTTTTTTAAAGAGAAATTGTTTATAAGATAGATTTAAATTATGAGGAATCGGTCTCTAAAGAAAGTCCAGTGTATAGTAATGAGAGTTTGTAATTTCTGGTGTCCAGAGGAATATTTTGTGATTCAAAGCAACACATCTGCATTGCCTTCTGAGAGACATTGTGATATAAATTCAGTTTTGCAAGTTAAATTTCTACATTGTTTTAATTGCTGCACTGTAAAAATAAAGCAGATTCTTGTACTGAAATGCTCCTTTCTGGGTCATGAATTTGTTTTGGTTTTTCTTAAGGTTTATGTTTTAGATTTCTATTAGAGAAATTACTCCATTCAGCTTCTTTGGTGTTGATAAACATTAAGGCTGAAATTAATTCACAGAAATAATTTGGAGCTGAAGGGCTGGACTTACACATTTCTGATTCTGTAAGCTTTGCTTTATAACCACCTGAGGGTGATGTTTCCCTATGGACAAGATCTTGCCAGTTTGATCCTGCTTTTCCTTCCAACTTTCCTGCAGTGTAGGAGGTGAGAGCATCCCATAGCCCTTCCTTCTGCTGGCTCCAACTCCCCTGTTCCTTGTTGCTGCTCCCTGACCAATCTTACCTGGAGCATCCATAACATTTCCAACTGCCTCACATTTCTCACTGAAGACATTCCCCAGGGTTCCACTGCAGCTCTGGATCTGAGCATAGATTTACCTTTCCCTGGGAATTAAGCAGTTCCCCTCCCAGCTCCTCCTCCCAGTGCAGCAGTGTTCAGGATCTGCTGTGGTGGCTCCTCAGAGATTTAAGGAGCTGCTCCTCCCTGGAGTGCTCCAGTGGTTTGTGGCTGGTTCGACAGGGAGAGATCCTTGGAGTGCAGTGCAAACATCTGTTGGGATTTCAGGGACTTGTGGCCATTTTAGTAATCCCCATAAAGCTTTCCTGAGGGCATGGAACAATGGAATGGACCCCAGCCTTAGAAACAGGGGGAACCTTGGTAAACCAGTGAACTGCTCCATGGCACAGCAAGGCCCCTCCCCTCAAGTGCCAAATTACCTGAAAAAATTAATTAAGACAGCAGAGTGGAGAAAGGTGGGGGAGAGAACAATCCCCTTTTTTCCACAGGTTCCTGCACATAAGAAAAAAAATACTTCTCTTAACTTCAGTTACTTAGCTTCAACTAAATTTTAGTTAAATTTCAAGCTCCTTTGTACCCCCATGGACAAATGTGCCCTCTGTGCCAACAGAGGGTGACACAGGTCCTGTATCCACCCCACTGCTGGGAAGGGTCCAGGCAGGTAACTCCTGCAGGGATGGATCAAACACTGCAGGGAGACTGAGCTGCCATTATCTGTTGGCTTCTTTCCTGGAATTTCCTTTTTTTTTTTGTCTCTCCAGCAGGGGGGTTGATATTTTCTTTTCAGAATGCAGCTATCTCTGCCAGCAAGGAGGTTCTGTGGATCCTGTGGCCACAAGATAGCAGCTCCTCTCCTTGGATGGGCTCCTGGGGGCTTTCTGTGCCTGCTGCCCTTGCTCAACTCGGTGGCACCACCCAAATGGCATTCCCAGCTCTGACAAAAGCTTGGAGGACAGGGAATAGGATGCTCTGGTAACCATAAGGTGACTCTCCTTGCTTCTGCAGTGTCCTGGGATCCTCAGCGCTGAGGGGTTTGTGCTGGGGCACTGAGGTTAAAAGTTCCTCTCCAGAGCAAACATTTGGGGAAATGGGCCAGATCCCAAAACCAGGCCTCTGAAACTAGGAATATTCCCAGTTCCTCAGGGACTGGATCATTGCTGGGGCACTGGGAGGTGGCCCCCCAGAAACCGCTGCATTTTCCATGTTAAACAGCAGCAGTTTCCATGTTAACTGGGCTTGGGATCTTTGTCCATCCCCGTTGCTGCTGCCCCACACACCAGGGTGTGCAGAGGCTTTGCTGCCATCGGGCTTTGGGGACACCGTGGGGATGACAGAGGAACAGCCAGGGAGCAGGAGACACCACGGGGGAACAGCTCCAGGGGGATCCCATCGGGCAGGATTTGGGGTGCTGGAGGAACATGGGATGTTCCTGGGGGAACACGGGATGTTCCTCGAAACGCATCACCGCCGTCAACTGGATCTCCAAGTACTAAAATTGTTCCTTCGGAGTGAGAATCCTTTGCATTTACAGCAGGGAGAGACAACTGCAGAGGGCACCAGCAGCCCACGGCACTGCTGTGCCGGGAGGAGCAACCCCACCCGCCTGGCTCCGGGGCCATCCCGGGAAGCGAGCGGGCTCCCCTGCACCCGGGGCCATCCGGGAAGCCAGCAGGATGGCCCCTGGTGCCCGTCACCAGCCGCACAGGCCCTGCAGCTGCAGAGCCATCCAGCTGAGAGCTGGAGAAGCTGGGGACAAGCTGGGAGGTGAAGGAACGGGACGCGCAGGGTTTGAACTGAGCCGTGGCGGTTCTGTCCTCTCGGCGCTGTTTTCTGTGGTAAATCACGGAATAGTCTGAGCTGGAAGGGGGTCGACTCTCTCCCCGTCAAGGGGGCCCCAGGTATCCCGGCAGGAGGGTGCGCTCCTGGGGTTCCACCTCTCCAGAGGCTCAGAGCAGCCCGGCGGTGCCTGCAGGGACCGTGGGAGGAGCAGAGAGCAAAGCCCCAGCACTCGGAGCTGCAGGAGATTCAGCCAGGGCAGCTGCTGGTGGGCACCTTCCTTCCCATCAGATCGCCCTCCAAGGAGGAGGGAGCACCCCGAGGCCAGGTGTAGCTCCTGGCTTGCCTCAAACCTCAGCATAGCACAGAGACCATTCACCACCTCCACTCCCCCCAGGCAGAGCCAGCATCATCCTTCTGCCCCTTTGCCAGACCCCTGACATGCGAAGGGATTTACAGCAGCCTCTGGACTTCCAGCTGGCGTTTCCAGGTCTGAAATCACGTTTCCATCCCAGACCCGCAGGCTGCGGGTCCTTGCAAAGAGGAGCGAGGGCGGAGGAAGAGGGACGGAGATTGTTCTGCTGCCCCGCCGGCCCCAGGGCCGTGCAAAGGGCTCGTGTTTGCACACACTTTACTCGGGGGGTAACTATTACTCACCACAGATGGCAGCGGAGCAGTTGCGTGTAGAGACAGAGCTATTTTTAGCACGTAGATATTTCTAAATGTTTACACCCGGCTGAGCCTTCCCTCAGTGCAGCTCGGGGGCCGGGGGCTGTGGATTTGTGGCAGCCCTGCCCCGGCTCTGCGGGGCCTCCCTCCCCTCCCACAGCACACGTGGGACAGCTTTATTGAATTTCCCAACCAAATAGTTGCTCTGGGTGAGCAAACACACCGTGCCCTGGTAGCAGCTGAGGAGAGGGGCAGCTTCTTTCCCTCCTTCCTCTCGTTTTCTGTGCTTTACTTCCCGCTGGGAATGTCCTTTTGCAACAGGCAGCCCCGGGATGAGCTGCTGGAGCAGTGGCCGAGGTGCAGCACTCCGAGGTGGGTGGATGAAGGTTGTCCCCCACCGGAGCAGCTGGCAGGGATCAGCTGCCAATTAAAATCCAAACAAAAAGATAAACCAGTGAAAATTTTCAAATCCTTCCCTTGCTGTCCTGGCTTTGCTGCCCCTCTGTGCCGTGCCTGTGAACCCTTTCTGTGTAGCACAAGAGAAAATAAACCCATCTCTTATTATTATCTGGAGAGGACAGGTGGGAGCTGAGCTGTTCCTGGTCCTATTGAATTCACTGCCTCCTCTCCTGCCTGGGTTGTGACAGTGCCCCTCCCCAGTCCATGCAGCTGATGAAGGACTGATGACCCCTCTGGCTCCTTGGGAATTAAAATCCTCCATCTGAAATCATCTGGGCTGGACAGAGGCCCTCGGTGAGGTCTGAGAGCTGCAAACCACAGGTGCTCTGCCAGGAGGGCTGGCGGCACCCGGGGCTGCGGAAGCGCTTGGAGTGTTCCCGTGGACCTGAGACACAAACAAGCTCCTCCACAAGCAGCTGCTGCTTCCCAGTTAATGAGCTCCTCTTCCTTCCTGTCTCCAGTATGGAAATGTCTGGAGATGACCAAGGGAGGCACAAAGGTCTGACTTCTGATCTGAAGCCAAAAGACTCTCTCAGAGAGTCTTCCAGGAGATCATGGAATCACAGAATGGTTTGGGTGGAAAGGCACCTTAAAGCCCATCCAGTTCCACCCCCTGCCATGGGGAGGAACTGGATGGGCTTCGAGGTCCCTTCCCACCCAAACCATTCCATGATCCTATTTCAAACATCTTTTGATCCATGAGCCCTTTCCTCCTTCCCTTTCGCCCCACTGCAGCAGCTCTGTCTGAGTAACATCCTGCTTGTGTTGAGACAATAAAAGCATCTTTAGAAGAAAAAAGGCATTTTTATATCCCATCCAACCCTGCCCTCTGTCAGTGGGAAGCCATTCCCCCTTCTCCTGTCACTCCAGGCCCTTGTGAAGAGCCTCTTTCCAGAGACACTCACTGGAGGTGTCTCACTGAAAGAAAATATTGCAGATATTTAAGCCAGATGTGTGTTACTGTCACTGATAATGCAGTTTCTGTGCTGGTGGGAGGCCTGGCTTGTTATGTGGCTAAAAATCAGATTAAATGCCCTTCATACAGAAATTTCCACACTGTGATCCAACCTTCTCCAGCCTCAGTGCCCACACACCCCTTGGGCACTGCTGGGCTCAGGGGCTGCTGTGGTTTGGGTTTGCAGTAAATCCTGCAGCTCCCAGCCCGGGGACTTGGGAATGGGCTTGGCTCAGCCCTTCCCAGAGGGACACCCCAGCCCAGGGCTCTGTTGTGACAGCTGAAGGTCACAGCAGGGCTGGGGCCACCACACTCTGAAAACCCCAGTGCTCCCGACTTGGCAGGCCTTCCAGGGACACCAATTTGGGGCTGAAACAGGAAGGTTTGGGGTTGAAATGCAGAGGTTTCTGGTTGAAACAAAAAGGTTCTCCCTGGCTGCTGCATTTCCCTGTGCCAAAGAGACACAAAAGTCCTGCTGGGGGCCCCAGGGACATGAGGCATAGATGGGCACCAGGCTCTGGCCATGGCCTAGTGTCCCACAGGAGGGATTATCTGTATCCTCAACCAGCCACAGATGGGACCCTGCACATGGAAAGGCACAGCAGGAGGGGCTCACCAGATCCTGCGCCACAAATAAATCCATTTGGAGAACTGATTTACCCCATCAACCCAGCTCATGTTTTAATCAACAAATTCCAGTTGCAAACGTGAGCTGTGAATAATTTTCAGATGCAAACTGATCATTCCTTCCTGCTGCCAGTGCCTGAACCATCTCCAATTAACTGAAAACTCCCTCAGAATTCCCCAAGGGGAAGAGAAAATGTGAAACCCACCCGTTTCTTTCAGTAAATGTTTAATTTAACACACTCGTGAGCTGTGGCCATCAGACCCCAACACAAGGGTTGTCCCTTTGTAATCCTGGGAGGGTGACAGGGTGGGGGACAGATGGTGCTGGGGACAAGAAAACCAGGACTGGACACAGGCTCTTGGAACATAAAAAATTTACACCACTTTGGAATAGAAAAAAGCACAAATGGTGAATGCATGGCTTGTGTTTTGCATACAAATCACACACAGGAATTTCCCTGTTTGGACTGAGTGTTGCTCCTGACAGCCCAGGGAGATGCACTCGGAGCTGTGCAGCCCAGGACGGGCTCCAGCCTGACCCTGCCCAGTGCAGGGAGCACTGCCCTTAAAGGTCTCCCAGTTTTTGGGGGTCCTCCACAGCCCTAAAGAGTAATAGGGAAAGGAATTCCTACCTAAATGCTCCTGCCCTCCTCCAGAGACCAACCGGCCAGCAAACCCTCCCCAAGACAGGGAGGGATTCATTCCCACACCACTCTGGGAGCAGGTGGTAGGGGCTGTGCCTCAGAGTAAATTGGATATTCTAGTTATAAATCAGCTAAACTTAACAGAGGAGAATCTAGATAAGCAGGAAAAAAGGATTTAAGCCTGTAAGGCCACAGAAAAACACCTTAACCGAGCATTACACTGCTACACGTACAGAAATCCAGGGACTGAGCACTTGGCTGCCCATGGTGGAGGGGATGTGCCACTCACTGCCAGGGCAGCTTCCCTCTCCTGCCCAAATACATGCAAGGGAATGCACTGGTGGACTCCAAACCTTGGTGTCCCTGATGATCCCCTCTGCTCCAGAGGAACAAAGCAATGGCTTTGGCAGAGAAAGCCAGCAGTGGGGAGACGGGGTACAGAGCCCTGCACACCCATGACTGAAGCTGAAACTTGATTCCTCTGCCCTGTCTCCACTTCTTAAATTAAATGTATTTAGCTTCAGTGCGTAAACATTTTAATGAAAATTACAGGAATGGGTTGCCAGCTTCAAGTCCCTTAAAGGAAAAAAAAAAATCCCTACTCCAAAGGGTCAGCAGAGCTGGTGGAATGCTGGATGCTCACTTCAGAGATATAAAAATAATAATAAAAGTCAAGGTTTGTGCTGGCCAGCCAACACCTTCAAGAGGTTGCAAATGTCAAATGATAGCACCATAAGCATTTCTGAGAGGTCTTCCCCGAATTATTGCTGCTTTCAGTTCCCCTTCTCCAAAATGCTTCCCTGCTGGTCCCCCCAGGGCAGCATGACCCCGACAGGTTCTGGAATCTCCGTCGGGAGCAGCGGGATCTGCATCCCAAGCCCCACCAGCCCCACCGATGGTTTGAGCACCGTTAGAGAGTAGCACGAATTAAGAGAGCCCAGGGCCTCTCCAGGCTGTGGCAGAGCCACCAGTCCTGGCCGTGGCCCAGCAGCCACAGGGAGCCGCCGCGGATCCCGGCGCCCTCGGGACGGTCCTGTCACCTCCGGGAGAGCCGCTCGTCGCCGCGGTCCCGGCCCGGCCCTGCCAGCAGCCCGTGCTGGCGGCAGCTCCGGCAGCACTGGATGTGGACGGTGGGGAGGTGGCACCTGCCCAGCAGCCGCAGCGTCTGGCAGAAGGCGAAGGTCAGGCGGTCGCGCTCGCAGGGGACACCTGGAGGGGAGGGAGGAGGACAAGGAGGGTGTCAGGGCCAGTGTCACCAGGGTCCATCGGGTGTCTGATGTGAAAAGGTCCCTGCACGTGGCAGGGGGTGGAATGAGATGATCGTTAAGGTCCCCTTCCGGCCCAAACCATTCCAGGATTCTGTGGAAGCTGGCACTGGCTGGAGAGACGCAGACAGAGCTCCCCCAGCGCAGAGCCCTCCTGCACCTGGGCGCTGGGCAGCCACAGCCTTTCCACTTCCAACAGAAACCACACCTGTGCTGCTGCTGGCAGCTCCAAAGCATCTTCCCAGGGCAGCGATGCTCCCAGGGAACGGAGATGAGGTGCAGGGGCACAAACCCCCCTGTACTGACACCTCCTGACAGTCCCCAGCCCCCCCAGTGCCACCAGAGCAGCAGAAAGGCCAGCATTCCCTTTTCTTTGAATTGTTTAGGTTATTTTGAGAACCTGCATCATCTGGTTCGCTTCCTGCAGGTGTCCTGCAGCCCTCAAAACAATGCTGCTGCTGCTCTGAGGATGGGCTTTGTTTTGGGAACGACTGTCCAGTGGCAGCCCCGGCTCTGCTGTGGGGGCAGCTGCAGCAGCAGCCGTGGTGGCCATGGGCCACAGCCCAGCCACCCCAGCTGAGTCACCCCCAGGCTGAGCAAACTGTTTGCAGGAACTGTTTCCTCTCTACACACCATCTGGAAATCCCAGCTCCCACTCCAGGGCCAGGAACACCAGGCACCAGCACCAGGGCTTTGGGTTTCACAGTGGGGGAGACACCAGTGCTGCCCAGGAAGCGAGGGTGGGTGGGACATCCCACCTGAAACTGCCTCACACCTGCCACCCCATGCATCCCACGGGATGCTGTGAGACATCATCCCATGGATGATGTGGGACATGCACCCCAGGGAACAACCTGGGATGTGGCAAGGAGGGGAGAGCCCTCCCTGCACCACCAGCAGCCCCAAAGCCATCACCAGCCAGACCAGGCTCCACCAGGCCCTGCCTGGGCTCAGTCCAGCAGCAGACACTCATCACCAAATACACACTGTTTATATGAATACATACTTGGTTTGTTTGAATTTTTGATTTCCTCCTTCTCAGTCTCAGAGCAAGGCACGACTCCCTGAGCCTGCAGCTTCTTACCCATTGAGAAGTTGTCTTAAATTACACCAACTCGAAAAGGAGCCTAAGCTTAAAATCCATGTTTCTGTGATTCCAATTTTACCTCCTGTACAAGGAATTAAAATAAATGACAAGCTTTTCTTTGGAAAAGGGCAGAGTTGATGCCCTCTGAGGCCAAGCCCCCATTGCTTCTTCCTGGGCACTGTCCACCAGGACCATGCAGAGCAGAGGCAGAAACGGGGCAGACAAATGGGCTTTTCTCTTTCTCAGGACACTTCTCTGCGGGGGAAACACCAGGACTGAGCCAGGGGAGCTCTCGCTGACCACCAGCCCTCGCCCTGTCCCCTCTGGGAACAAAGGCTGTGCCGAGGGAACTGCTGCTGCCCCGATTCCCACGGGATGAGCCGACCCGCGGCCGATGCGAAGGACGCGGCAGATGCAGAGCAGAGACTTCTCCCCCGGTTTGGGATCTCAGTCGCAGCCCCCTCCCCCAGCCCAGCAGAGAGAAGGTCACTACACTGCTCTAAAATTTATTTTCTGTTTCAACTGAGGTATTTCCTCTCTGCCTCCTGAACTGCAGCTCTTTGTGCCCGGCCAGAGTGTCCCTGCACCCCAAAAAAGCCATTTATCACCGGCACTGCTGGATCCAACAGCGCTGGCAGGGTGGGATTGAGGGGATCCTGGCTTCACATCACCCCTCCAAGGCTGGGGGCAGCTCGTTCCAGCCCCTGCTTGCTGGGACAACGTGGATTTTCCCTGCTGGGTGAGTAGAGCAGATGAGAAACCTCTGCACAGCCTAGTGAGGGCCAGGCCAGGAGTGCAGCACATCCCAGACCTGCTGTGAGAGTGCTAGAGCCATGGGGAAAAGGGAAGGGCTTGTTGGTGCTATGCTCCACTGGGCTCTTGGGATAATATTCCGGGAGCATCCCTGTGGCTCCACAAAGCATCCCCTGAACCCCCAGGGCCCTGTTGCATTGGGACATTGGAGCACAGATATACAGGTATTCCTGTTTGCTACAGGACAGGGATGGCTCAGCCAGGCTCCTAAAACACCTTAGGGGAGTCTCATGAGAGTGGGAAACAGCCTGGATGCCCATGAATGGGTGGGAATGTCCTGGGCACTGCTGGGGGATGCTCTGCCCAGGCAGACCCTGCCCAGCCCCTTGGTATTTTTAGCACTCACTGCATTTATCACAGCTTCCTAGAAAGTTATTTATGGATCACAACCAAGCTGCCTCCTGCCTTCCCTGGAAAGAGCTGTGAAGTCCAGGCTGCTGGAGGCTCACACTGGGAGGTTGCTTTCCAGGCCTGGAGTGACGGTTTAGCTCTTTCCTGATCCCTTTCCAGCGGGTCAGCACCCTGGGCCCGTCAGGAAATTCCTGTCCCTGCACCATACCCAGGCAGCAATGAGCCCACCCTGCCAGGGGTTACTGCTCTCTGAACACCTCCTTATCCACAAAGGTATGGGATTACTGTGGGAAACAGCTGGGATGGGCTTGGGGATGGGGGGGAAGAGACCCTACCCTTGGCTGGACCTTATAGGAGACCCCGGCAGGACCCCAGCGCTCCAAAGCAAAATGACCTCATAGAATCATAAAACACCCGAATTGGAAGGGACCCACAGGGATCATCCATTCCAACTCCTGGCCCTGCACAGCCCCACAATCCCACCCTGCCCTGAGAGCGTTTTCCAAACGCTCCCTGAACTCGGTGAAGTCAATGGGAGTTGTTGAGGGGTTGAGTTCCCATCACTTTCCCGGATCCTGATGCAGTCTCAGGGTGGATGTGTACGGGGTCAGGCTCAGGTCTGAAACTCTTGGCTGAGCTCATGATTCCTCCCTGGAATTTGGTCTTGGGCAAGGGAAGCTGCAAATAAGCACTTAATTTGTCAGCTCTTCAGGGAGGGACCTACGGAACCCACCCAATTTTCATTTTATCCTTTTAGTGCTATTTCTTTCTATTAATGATTTTTTTTATATAATCCTCACACTTCATTTGGACACATGTTCCGTAAGTCCATGCCAAATTTTAGGCTAAAGAAATAGCTTAAAGCAGGGCTTTAAAAATCCAGGCTAAGTCAGCACATTAGAGACTGAAAACCCCCACTTTTTTGGGGGCTGTTTTTTTAGGTCGGTGTGGAAGTTGCTTTAAATTTCATTTAAGCTTCTGCCAGCCAGACCTAAGCTTTTACTTTTATTCCTGGGAAAAACAAACTTCCTGGAACACGTTTTGTAAAAACAAGGAAAGGTTGAGCTTAGAGCTGAGCTAGCAAATCCAGGGAATTAGGCTGCTGACCTCTGGCCCTTGGGATGCTCTCAGAGCCAGGGCCGAATTTAACAAGTAAATTATCCCAGGATCCTGCTCTAGGGCCGAGGTGCCTCCCTGTGGTCTGTGGTCAGCGGTCAGCATGATGGGATGGATGGGATGGATGGGATGTACCCCCAGCTGCCAGCTCGGCCTGCACAGGCTGGCACTGACACAGCCACAGCTGGGAAAACTGGGAGAAAACCACAAACCCCACAGTTTTCAGATGCCAGCCCTGCTGCGGGCAACATCTTTCTCCTAGATTTTATCAAAAGAGGTAGTCCTTTCCCGAGCATCCCTTTCCCACTGACTCCTGTTAATTAGCAGTTAATTAATTGCTCTCCATGCCTCACTCAGCAGCACCTCCTGGCCTCACCACTCAGATAGGGACTTACACGCTCAAATGACAGAGAAAATTGGGATTTGCTGCAATTATTTCCCACACGGATCCCTTGCGGACAAACTCCGCGACTTGCAGAACCACGAACAATTTCATTTCCTCACCCAGAGCGAGCAGGAGCACGACGTTTAATTGCCAATTAATCCTGTGGCAGCTCGAGATACAGCCAGCCCTGGATAACGAGCTGGAGCAGTTGGAGAGTGATGGGTGTCTGGGATTGACCTTGTGTGAGTGGGGGCTCCATCCCTCAGCTCCCCCCAGGCACTGCTGCTCCCACAGCCCCCCCAGCACGATCCCCTGTGCTGGCTGCTCCCGGGACACGAGGCTGAGCTCCGTCCTGCTGCTTTGTCCCGCTCCCAGAGGGACTGCACCACTTTATACACACTTGTCCTTGAGCCAGTGCAGTCTTTACGTCATCCCTCTGGAATTCCAAGCTGAGACACCTGTGGAACAGCCGTGTTTGCTGTTGAAGGCAAGAACTGACCCCACCACCTGCCTGGCACAAATTTGGGGAACTCAGAGACCTCCCCGGTATTGGATCTGGAGAAATGGGCATGAGGGAATTGATTCATTCCATGGCGTGACCACAAGGAGCACCTGGGGCTGCCCTGCTCTGTCCTGAGCAAGGGATGTGTCACCACCACCAGGATCTGCCCAAAAGCTGTGTCCAGCACAGCCACCGCCCTGCAGTGACTGTGGCTGAGTGACCAGCTCCATTCATCCCCTGCTTCCTCCTCCAGCACACAGCAGCTCCCACTTTTCTGCTTTAAATCTCTCTGATCTGCTGGATCAACTGCTGCAGGTTTTTCCAGGCCCTCGTGCAGGACCTGGGGCTCAGGTCCTTTCCAGTACACCATAAAAAATTCCCAGATAAATGTCCCTAGCCTCTGGAGCACCACATGGAGGCACCGGGGTGCCCATGGCTCTGAAGCTCCCAGGAGCCATCTAAGGACACACTCACAGCTGGCTGCAGCTGTAAGACAGCAGTCACATTCAAAAATAACCTCGGTGGAATCTTCAATTAATTTATAACCTGGCAACAGCTCAGAACTCTGGCTCTAATTAATCCCGACCTCCTTTAATTGAGGAGCCGATTGCTGTGAGACGTTTGTCTGGGCTTCATCTGTTTCATCTCTGCTCAAAATCCATCTGATAATGGCTTGAACATTTAAACCCTTCCAGGGTTATTGGCACTTTTGTGTCCAGTGAGGACATGACCACTCAGAGAACCAGTCCTGGTGGTCCTGCTGGTACTGGAACACCTGATGCCAGAGACGGGAGAGGCTCCTTGTGCTCCTCACAAAAACATGGATCGCTCAAGCCTGAATCCATCTTGTGCAGTAAAGATCCCTTAAAGCACAGGAAAGGGCTGGAGTTACATTTATGTCTTTCTGGGAGCCTTTGCTTGAGCATTTACACATCTGGGATTTCCTGCCATGTGAAAGTTTTGCTCCCCTTCATGCTTGGGCTGGAAACATTTGTATTTCCAAGAGGCGTTTCCTGCCCTGGGCTGCAGCCAGAGCATTTATGTCATTTTTGATCCAGGATTTTACCATTTATTTGTGTGCTTCCTACACATCTCAGTGGTTATTCTGGTCTAGCCTTGGCTCCATAGCTCTCATCACCAAGCCTGGCACGGAAATCTTCCCCTGACCAAAACAGCCGGAACCGCACATCGTTTCTTTAGCAGGGCTGACTCATCATTTCCTAAATGCTGGAGTGCCCCATGACCCTGAAAATGCTCCAAAAAGGAGCAGATTAATGGCTAAAAAAATCCTGATGGCCAACAGTGCCGGTGCCCAAATCCCAGTTAACCAAAGCTAACGCTCTTGCCCTGGAATAGGTGTTACAGGAACACCCTGGACATGGATAAACACAAAGAACTGGAAGGGTGGAATGAGTATTCCAGGCTGCAGAGGGCACCTGCATGGATGAGGCCACAGATCTGGCTCCTCTAATCCAGGCACCAGCTACTGCTGCCCCCCTGCCCACCCTGCTCCATCTCTCAGCTCTCCCTGTGTCCAACCAACCTCCTGGAGGTCCAACAATACTTTCTGGGCAGCCAAAGAGCTTTTCTTTTGCACAGACACATTAAAAAGATAAAGCTGACAAATGATTAACATGCTGATATCAGTGACATCTAATCCCTTATTATGCTGCTTTTCTGTAAGTGCTGTTAACCCTTGCAGCCCCCAGATTTCTGTACCCCAGGGAACTGCCTGGTGCTTGGGATGTATCTCTGTGAGTGGAGGGGGGAGAAGAAGCCAAGTGAGTGCCTGCGGTGTGGCCAAGCACTGTGGCTACAGTGGGGCAGGTAAATGAAAAATGGGTTAAAACGCAGCTGACTCCCTGGGGCACATGCTCAGACACACCTGAGGATGCTGGAGAACTCCTCTTTTATTCCATTTCTAATGCTGGGCCCAGCTTGTTTCACGAGTCTTGTGTTCTCTGGGACTTTACCACTAAACAGCTTCCTGAGAGATCCATCACTGGAGCTATTCCCTTCTGCCTTCCTTTTCCTGCATGCCTCACTGCCCCTTAATGCAGTCCCTTCACTCCACAGCCCACAGGGTCCTTCGGGTGTCCCTGTGCTGGGTGACACTGCTGACTCCAACAAGAACATCCCAGCTCACATCCGTGCCAGCAAAACCCTGCTTGGCCCCTTGAGGGACGGATGCTCTGGACATTTATAGACAGTTATAACATTCCCACTCAATTACCAATTACCCAAGCCAGCCTTACACAATCCATGTACGAAACACTCGCTCCATCTCCCCACAGACTTCCCACATCACTCTGCAGACTGGTTTTGATTGCTGCTCACCCGGCTCGGAGCTGTCACAGTCCTGGGGGTTGCACTTCTGGGTGCTCTCTGGCCAGGGCTCGTGGTCGCACAGGCTGCTGTCCTCCTCGGCCACCCCCGTCCTGGTGTCGATGCACTTGACCTGGCGCCGCTGGATGCCCCCTCCGCAGGGAGCCGAGCACTGCGGGAGCGGGACCCTGGGGTCAGGCTGGGGGAATCCTCCCTGTGTCCTGCAGAGCCCTCAGTGCCACCCCAGTGCCACCCCAGTACCCAGAGGGTGCTACTGCGGCAGCACCTGGCCTGGTTGGAGCCCGGCCTGGTTGGAGCCTGGCCTGGTTAGAGCCCGGCCTGGTTAGAGCCCGGCCTGCTTGGAATCCGGCCTGGTTAGTGCCTGGTCTGGTTAGAGCCCAGCCTGGTTGGAGCACGGCCTGGTTAGAGCCTGGCCTGGTTGGAGCCCGGTCTGGTTGGAGCCCGGCCTGGTTGGAGCCCCCCGCTCCCTGCAATTCCCCGTGGAGGGGAGCAGCCCCCGCTCACCTGCCCCCAGGACCCCACCACCCAGGTGGTGCAGGGCTGGGTGTTGCAGGGCCGGGTGCTGTTGGGCCGCAGTGTCTCCTCGCAGCGCCCCGGCTCCGGGCACGTCACCAGCCGTGCCTGCTCCCCGCCGCCACACGGCTCCGAGCACTGCGGGACAAACCGGGGAACACCATCAGGGGCTGAGCGCTGCAGCCCCTCTGCCCTGCAGAGAGCTGGGTGTCTTCACCTGGAGAAGAGAAAGCTCTGGGGAGAGCTCAGAGCCCCTTCCAGGGCCTAAAGGGGCTCCAGAAGAGCTGGAGAGGGACTGGGGACAAGGGATGGGGGGGACAGGACACAGGGAATGGCTTCCCACTGCCAGAGGGCAGGGTTAGATTGGATACTGGGAAGGAATTGTTCCCTTGGAGGGTGGTGAGACCCTGGCACAGGGTACCCAGAGGAGCTGTGGCTGCCACTGGATCCCTGGAAGTGTCTGAGGCCAGGCTGGATGGAGCTTGGAGCAGCCTGGGATAGTGGAAGGTGTCCCTGCCATGGCAGGGCATGGAACAAGCTGTCCTCCCTGGCCAGCCCCTACCTCTCTCCAGGAGGACGTGTACCAATCCAGGCATGGCGCGCTCTGGCAGGGCAGCTGTGCCGGGGGCTGGGAGAGCACAGCCTGGCAGTGGAAGGGCCGCAGCAGCCGCTGGTCTCTGGTGTCAATGCAATGAACATCTCGAACCTTTGTGCCCCCTCCGCAGCTCCTGGAGCACTGGGAAAGGACACAGCACCATGCTGGGGAAGGGCAGTGAGGGTTGGTGCAGGGGGAATCCCCGTGGGAATGGGAGGTGACCCCAAGGACACGCTCTGCCTTGGGCTGGGTTGAGTTGACGCTCAACCTCCTTTCCCCTCTTGCTGTAGGCCAAGCTAGAGCACAGTCTGTGCAGCTCATCTGTCACTAGCACCCCTCTGAGACCAGGTGGTTTCCAGCTGTGACAAGAACAGTCTTTATGCATCAAAGAACCGATGATCCTAAGGAACAGCAACCACCCACAGCAAGGAGGGCTGTTCCCCACCACCGAGTCTACCAAATTCACCCAACCCAACTGCAAGCATCCCCTGGCAGTGTGGAGTGGCCAGAACATTGTCCAGAGACTGACAAATCACAGGACCACAGAATGATCTGGGATGGACCTTAAAGACCATCTTGCTCCAAGCCCCTGCCATGGGATGACATCCACCAGACCAGCCCCACCCAACCTGGCCTTTCAAATCACTTTGTTTAGCTTTTGCAAATTCCTGACTTTTTTACCAAACCAAAACCAAGAAAAATGCAAATACTGTGGGATGAGCTGTTTAAACTCTGCGGCAAGTGCAAACCTTCACCATCTGCTTCTGTGAGCCTCGGGGCAAGAGCCCTCCCCAAGAGCAGGTGTGACCCCACACCCGCCTTGTCCCGTGGGTTTTGGGGACCCACCCGCCTTGTCCCGTGGGTTTTGGGGACCCACCCATCTTGTCCCGTGGGTTTTGGGGACCCACCCTCCCTGCAGGGCCCCTTACCTTGCTCCAGTTGCCCACACGCCAGGCTGAGCAGGGTCTCAGGGAGCACCTCCGGGCAGGGACAGGCTTGTCGGCCGTGGCACAGCCACTGTCACTGCCGCTGCTGCAGCGCACAGGCCTCCACACCGCGCCCACGCCGCACGTGGCCGAGCACTGCAACACAAGGACCCTGCTGCTCTCCATCCTGACGCCCCTGATCCCCCAGCTCTGGGTCTGGCCAAGGAGGGAGCCTGCTGACCCAGCAGAAAGGTCCTTGGGGACTCAGCTCCTTCCTCTTCCCATGGGCACTGGGAGGGTGTTGGGTAAACTGGGGCTGTGGGGTGATGTGGGGAGAGGACCTTTTCGCCTCTAAGCAATCCCACATCAGGCAGTTCTCAGCCCAAGGAAAGAGGAGGAACATGCTTCTCCATAGCCCATTCCAGTTGTTTCTGCTCTGGGTGGGACTAATCCTTCCTCTCCCTGCTTGGTGTTTGCTCCCAGGAGGATTCTCATGGCAGTGGCTGCCCAGGGTTGCACATGGCTCAGGGGAAAATGGGGCAGCACCCTGCGGCTGGGGGTGCCTTTAGCTTTTTGGTTACCAGTTGTCTCTTAATTAGCACTAATGACCCCAGCCACTGACTGCTGCCAAGAGCAACGTCCCAGAGGCAGCCAGGACAGGGACAGGTCTCACATCCACACCGGCCATGTCACATTTTTAATGGGACTCACCACGTACCTCACTCCAGTTCCCGACCTCCCAGCTGGGCTTGGCAGTGGCTGCTGTGGCAATTGATGGTGGGAGCAGAGCCTCCTCCTCCTCCAGCCTCTCCTCCCAGAGCAGTGGGGACAAAGGAGTGGGCTGGGACAACTCATACCCCCTGTCGCTGGAGGCAGATGTCCCTGGGGGTGCCCACGGTGAGTGTTCCTTTGGTGCAGTGACGCTGAGTGGGGTCCCATGGGAGGTCAGCTCGGTGCGGGGCGATGCCGGATCCAGGTGCTGGGACACCCCCTCTGTCCCCCATTCCAGTGGGGACTCTGCTGGGTGGGCAGGTGGGCCACGAGCTGGGGCTGTGGGCATGGCTGGGGCCAGCACATCCTGCTGGGTGAGGCCGCTGGAGGTGAGCTGGGTCGCTGGCCCGGGTATGGC
Source organism: Erpornis zantholeuca (assembly GCA_013400515.1). Classification (NCBI taxonomy): domain Eukaryota; kingdom Metazoa; phylum Chordata; class Aves; order Passeriformes; family Timaliidae; genus Erpornis; species Erpornis zantholeuca. Next base: position 202,155 of record VZTN01029697.1, on the reverse strand, counting down.
AGGGGACAAGGACACTGGAGGGGCTGTTGTGGCCACTGAGGGGGTTGAGGTGGGGGCTGTGGGGCTGTGGAGCTCGGGCTGGTGCCCTCCCTGCCCCATGGGAGCCCCATCATCACCCACAGGAGGGGGACTCAGAGCAGAGTGGGGGCTGCCAGCACTCCCTGCCACCTCCCAGCCCAGGGCCTGTGGGGTGGGCAAGGAAAGATCTGCCCTCTCCATCCCATGGGACTGGCCACCTGTCTGTGTGTCCAACATCCCCTCTGGCATTCCTGCCCACCCCTGCTGCTCTGTGGGCTGGGGGGCTGCACCATTAATGTCACTGGTGATGGCCAGACCCATTTCCCTGGAGTCCTCGTGGCCTCTCCCTGCAGACTCTGCTGTGCTGTGCCCCTCTGTGCTCGCATGGCCATCGCTGCTGCTGCCTGGTGCTCCCGGCCCATGGGACTCATCCACACTGGCACCAGCCCAGCCCGTGGTCACCAGATCAGCTGGGTGGGGATCCCAGGGAGCGAGGCCATGGACTGGGGCATCCTGCCCAGGGCTGGTCCTGGTGGGTACAGAGCTGTGGGGTTCATCCCAGGGCAGGTGGCTGTTTGCAGAGTCATGGTTCACAAAGCTCTGGGTGGGTAGGTGTTGCTCAGAGTGGGGCACAAGCACTGCATCCTCCCCCTCCTCACCCAAAAAGCCAGGGGTGGTGTGTCTGGGAGTGGCTGATTCCATATCCTCGGGAACCACTCTCAGGAGGTCATTCATGGCTAAATCCCCGGGCTCTGTCTCTCGCTCATCCACAGGAGCAGAAGCCTTTTCCTCGCTGGTGGCCTCGCTCTCTGCTCCCAGCTCAGTGGTCAGCAGGGTCTCAGTGGGCAGCTCCTGGGGCCACTCCACATCATCAGTGCTCAGCTCTGGCTTTGGCTCCTCGCTTTTGGTCTCCTCCGTGAAGGGATAGTAAGACAAATCCTCATGGAAGTTGATAAAGTTGTAATCATAGTAAAAATCATCAACAAAGACATTGCCCTTCCTGGCTGAGAAGTCGTCCTCGGTGATGACATTGACATCGTTGGACTCCGGGATGTTTGAGATCAAGGGGTTATGTTTAGCAATGTGGTTGCTGGGGATGTAATGGATTTCATTAAAAATCTCCCTGCTGGAGGAGCCGCTGCCAGACCAGTCCACATTGCCACTGTCCCATTTCTTCTGGCACTGTGGCATGGAGCAAATCCTTTCGGGGCTGGGTCTCTCTGCAGGGTCACACGCGGCCCCGGTGCTGTTGCTGCAGTGGACAGGACGTCTCTGGGTCCCGTTTCCACAAGTCACAGAGCACTGGGAAGGGAAAAGAGAGGGACAGGTCTGTGGGGCCAGGCTGGGAGCAGCATCCATGCCCTCACCGGTGCTCCCTCCGTGAGGGCTCCATTGTCCCCTGTGCCACGGTGCTTTGGGCACGGGGATCCACGTCACTCTGCCAGCTCCCACCACCCACCTTGGTCCCTGAACAGCTCCTGTGCCAGTCCTACCCATGGGGTACTGGTCACACTGGTAAGCAGAGCATTACTGCCCAAATTGCCCTCTGGGGCTCCCCCATTGGAGACCGTCCCAGAGCAGGGCTGGTGCTGTGGTGACTTTGCTCAGGGTGATCCTTGACCTGCACTCCAGCCAGAAACAGTTTTCCCGGGAGATGGATGCTGGGAAGGGCAGGGGTAAGATGATCTAATAGGTCTTTCCTGTGACCTATTGCCATGAATTGCATCTCTTCTTCTAGAAGAGCATTCTTTGAAGCAGGGAATAACAACATGGGTGTTGTCCGAGTAGGGAAAAAGCAAAGGTCAGGAGGGAGTTTTGTTGGGGACACCCCGTCCCCCCATAATGGGCTCTTTGAGATGGATCAGTACAAAAGAAACAGAGAAGCTGAAAAGGAGAGCAGCAGCATTTTCTGCTGCATTTGGGGGGCTTGGAGCAACCTGAACTTGTGAAAGGTGTCCCTGTCCATGGCAGGGGGGTGGAACGAGATGAGCTTTAGGGTCCCTTCCACCCCAGAGCATTCCAGGATTCTCTGGTAACACCATGTGGCCACCACCAGGCATTTCCAGGAGCTGGAATCAAACATTACCACACACCAACACCTCTGAGAGGGCTGCAAGGAGCTGCTCCTCCCCCTGGGATGGCACTGCCAAACCAGGGAAAACAGTGGTCAACTCCCACAAAGCTGAAACTTCCCAGCAAAGGCCTCCAGCTCCAACCAGGAGATAACTCCAGGTATCACAGTACTTGCAGGGGGTAAGGAGGGAGGTTATTTGCCAAGGCTGGGTTATCAGGAAAGCCCTTGGGACACAGATAAGGAATGAGGGCTGCTGGGAGCCTGGTGTGGGAACACACCGAGCTTGCAGGAGGGTTCAGCCTTGGGCAGGGCTGCCTGGCACGGAGGGATGTGTTCCCAAAGAGCCATCCCGTTTGGGAACTAAGGAACAACGTTCTGACCACATTAACTTCTTTGGAAAGTCCGTACAGCACTGGTACAGTGCCTTGGGGTCCTTCTAAGGCACTAAGCCCCAGTGTTTAAGCAGTTTGTGGGCCACTGAGAGCCCCTCTGGAGTGGCAGTGCCAGGGGCTCTGGTGCTGGATGGGCACATGTCCTGCCTGGGCTCTGCATGGACAAAGCTGCCCCACCCTGCTGGTACTGCTGACAGAAGGACCACAGTTCTGGGTTCTAAGCCCCTGCAATTCCCCTACTTATGGTGGTGGTGGAAATGGAAAAGAAAGAGAGCTCTCCCTTTAAATTAAAGGGCAGGAAAATCACAGAACTTCAAAACCCCAACCACATTTCTCTTGGGCTCACAAATCCATTGGTGCCAACAACACAGAGGATAACTGTGAGGGCTGGGGCTGGCCCTGCCCAGCACTGACCCACCAACAGGCCATAATTTTCCCATTAAACCACAGCATTCATCTTTTTCAGCCCTTAATTGTGGCTTTTGTGGGCCCCTAGAAAAATATTTCCAACTTGCTCTCATGTAGCCTTCAAATTCTCTGTTCACATTTGATTCCATTTGTTCCTTAGCAACAAGCTCTGTTCCCAGGCTCTCTCCTTTCTCTTTTGATATTTGTCTTCACTCTGAACACTTTTGGAACGGCTGCTTAAATTATGAGTTATCATTTTCTGGTTAAAACCCTCAGCCTGTGATTAAGCTGATTCACAGAAACACAAAAATAAATCAAAATTGCACAGAGTGTCACCATTAATCACCCCATGGAATGGTTTGGGTTGGAAGGGACCTTGAAGATCATCCACTTCCACTCCCTGCCACGGGGCAGGGACATGTTCCACTACACCAAGCTGTTCCAAGCCACGTCCAGTGGAAAACCTCATTTCTGCCCTCCTTGCACCAAGCCTTGCACCAAGCCCAGGGCACGGCCCTCACCCTGTGTGAGGGAGCTGCAAAGCTCAGAGTATGGGGCAGTGTTAAATTGCCCAATGCTCCTTCCTCACTCTGAGACCTCTCCAAGCAATGGAATTCCTGCCCATGGGAATCACTGAGCCCACGCAGACACATCCGTGGCTTTTCTGTGAGCAGGAGCACACCCACGGCTCTTGGGCAGGCTGAGGTATCTGGGGGCACCTATCCCCAGCTCCCCACCCCTGACGCTCCCTCTCACCTCTGACCAGTTCCCCACAGCCCACTGGGAGGGACAGGGGACCTCTGGGTGACAGGGCGCGGTGGCATCCGGCTTGGCGAGGTGCTGGCAGTCTGCTGGCTGCAGGGCCCTCTGCTCGTCCAGCCCCACGCTCTGGATGCACAGCACCGTCCTCTTCATCAGCCCTGCCCGGCCACACGAGGCCGAGCACTTCTGCCACTCACCCACCCACCACCTGCAGAGAGGGAAAAGAGAAAGGGAAAAGGGGAACAGGGGAAAGATCTCAGCCAGAGCAAACCAGGATCCATCCCACTGCCTGTTGTGTGGGACCATGGGGAAAGGAGGATCCCAAATGTGTCAGTCCAAGGTCTAGGAGACCAGACAGAGGGTCAGGGATGGGACAATCCCCAAGCTGAGCCAGGGTTATGTGCACAGAGGCAGAGAGGAGCATCCTGCCAGGATGGGACCTCCCGTGAGGCTCAGCCCTGTGGCAGTCAGGCAACGCCAGGGATGCTGTCATGGACCAAGACGGCCTGGGACCCATCCCCAGGGTGAGGGAGAGGGGAGGGGTCACACCTGGCCGGGCAGGGCTCCTCGCTGCAGGTGCGCTGCTGGTCATCGGGGCGGGTGAGCGCGTCGCAGAACCGCTCCTCCACCAGGCCCGCCAGCCTCTCCACGCAGTGCACGACCTGCCGCTGCACCCCTGCGGGCAGGATGGACACTGAGGGCACCCCGAGGGCATCCCTGGGGACACCGACAGGACTGTGACAGCCCCAATGGTGCTGACACCACACAGGCACCAGCTCGGCTTTGGAAACCGAACAGAACCACCCAGCACCCTCTGGAAGCAGGTGGCAGGAGGCCCTCAGTGAGCCTGAGCCGCCAGAACAGGGGAAAGAAAATGAAACCACCACTTGAAGCTGCAAGTTCGTTTGTGCTGAGGGTGCAGTGCCCTCACGGAGCCCCATGGCACAGCTGGGGCACGACGGCAGCTGGAGGTGCTGCAGCCACGGAGCTGCACCATCCTGGCACCGCTGCCCAGAGCCACATCCAGCCACCAGAGCCTGTGTGCACTGGGAGCTCTGGGGAGCCAAGGGGCAGCACCTGGCTCTTTGGGCAGCCCTGCCCCAGCCCAGCCTAGGGACAAAGCACTGGCCAAAGCCTCCCCAGTCCCTCCTTCAAGTGTCCCCAGTCTGCTCACAGGGGTTTTTAAGGGTGACCTCACCACACTGCCTCGCTCCGGCTTGTGTCCCTGTTTCTGTAACACGTACTTGACCTGTGACATGGAGAGCTGTCACCACGAGCTCAGCTGAGACTGACAGAACCCTGCTGAAGCTGCTGAGCTGGGATCTGGCTCAAGCACTTAGGAGCTTACAGGGCCCTGGGACTCACCAGACACTCAGTGTGAGCTCTCCCAAATCCACGTCTCAGCTCACACCATCACTCAGTGCAGGAAGAGGGGCTCAGCCCTCCTCCAGCTGCTTACCATCACCCGACTCCTGCCTGATTCACTCCTCTATTTCCCTTCTGTTCTGGAACCCAAGCACTCAATTCAGACAAAGGAAAGCTGGTTTTAAACAAAGGCCATGTCCTGGCACTCTGTGTTACCTAGAAAGCACCAGTGTCCTTGAATTCCCCTCCTTTCCAGCGTCAGCTGCTCTCGAGGAAGTGCTTGTTGGTCCCAGCCTCCCCTGGCAGTGTTCCAGAAAGGTCCCTCTGCACCAGCTGCCCCAAAAGCTGCCCTGGGGACCCTGGCACACCCAGCCAGTGGTGCAGTGGGACAGGACGGGAGGAAGCAAATGTCCACACACAGACAGTGTGGGACCTCAGCACTCTCTGTAAAGCCCTAGATATTCTCCCCGCTGGAGAGGCCCAGCCAGGCAGGAGACCAACCCTTCCACACTCCCCGATTTCTCTAAAGCTCTTTTGTCTCCCTCCCCTGCTGGGTAACAGGACACCGAGCCAGGAGCAAAGCGCTGATAAAGCCCTGGGGTTCCTGGTGAGCGCCACGGGGGCACCGGAGCTGTGACCTCAGCAGATGTCCCTTTCTTCTTCCCCTAAGACCTCGTGAAACCCAAGACCCAGGAATTTCCAAGGCTCCCCAGGGATGCTCCACTGCTCGGAGCAGGTGTCCCACGGGGCTGCACTCACCTGTCCCACAGGTGGCCGTGCAGGTGGTCCAGGAGCCAAAGCGCCAGAGGAACTCGGGCTGCTCGATCTCGTTCTCGCTGTCAGCCGGGCGCTGGATCGTGTACTGGTACCTCACTCCAGGGTTGGTCTCCTGGAACAGCAGCTGGGGGACACAGGGGACAGTCAGGGGGTGGCCAGGCAGGGCAGTGGGAGGTGGCATTGCCCCGGGGGCTTCTCAGGAGAGAAGGACCTGCCCAGCAGGGCCAGAAGGACGTGACCCTGGGCCCAGCTCCATACCAGGGCTGGATGGGACTTGGAGTAACGCGGTCTGTGGAACGTGTTCCTGCCCATGGGTGGAATTTCCAAAATTGTTTCCCACTCCAAACGGGCTCCCGCTGCTGCTGTGGTTGACACAAGTCCTGCTCAAAGCGCCTCCCGCACCCGCGCTCGCGAGGGCCGGGAGTTCATCCCTGTTTTTCTTAGCCTAAGCACTCCCTTTGTTGCCAAAGCTTTGTTGTTCTTGGAGCTTTGGCAGGAGCCAGGGCGTCTTTCCAAAACCTCTCCGTGAGTATCGAAACATTCTTGTCCAAAGGTTTTAATTAGGTTATGAATCCCAGAAAATGATCCACGGGTGTCGAGCACGCCAGCGCTCCTATTAACAGCAGCTCTTGGCAGCAGCAGGCTCAGGATCCTGCTCACATCCCACCCCGAGCTGCTGCTGAAGGAAAGGCAGAAGGACATTTTGGCTGCTTGGGGTGGCTGAGCTCTGGGTGAGCCTGTGGATGCTCTGGGGAGCGTGTCAGGCTGGGCTGTGACCACCGGGCCAGGGAGAGCCTGGGGGTCCACGGGATGCAGCTCTGTGGCCATCACCACCTCTGCACCACACACGGCACCACGAGGGATTTCAGCCTGGTGTCAGCAGTGCCATCATCTGTGGGATGATTGCCACTGGTTTCTCCAAAGGCTTGGCCTCAGCCACAAGGATAGTGACTCCCAACAGTTTTGAAGGAACTAGCAGCTCCCTCACTCCTGACTGTCCAACCCAGCCAGAAGCACTGGGGGCTCTTTCCCTGCTCTTGATAAGATAGGGGAAAGGCCTCAGGAAATGGCTCTTTCTCTTCTCTCCCTCTGCTGTGTAAATATTTTGCAGAATGCTGCAAAAGGGATGAGGCTCAGCTGGAAGTGGTGTGGGCTGGAAACACTCCCCGGGCCAGCAGCATGTGCTTGGCTGCTCCAGCGTTGGCTCCCAGAGAAACACACCCCAAGGAGGTGCAGAGCCCATCCCCTGGATGCAGGCAGGGGCTGTGAGAGACCACAGCAGCTCAGCCCCACAAGGAAGGCAGGATCCATCATACCTGGATCCACACGGGCTCCACGGTGGGCCCTGGGGAGGTGAGGTTCTCCCAGTTCCCCGTCCTCTTGTAGGTGAAGGTGGTCCCTGCCACCCTGTAGTCCCCGTTCCACTGGATGGTCCAGCCACCATTCAGGAAATACTTCTCCGGGTCCTCGCTCCGCAGTGCCAGGAAATTCCCAGCCTCTGCCACTTCTTCAATCCGGATCTCCCGGGCTCCCACAGGGATAATCCCGATGTCAACATAACCTGGGAATGGAACCAAGCGTTGGTCTTGGTGGAGTCAGAGGTGTCTGAGACGATTTTTGTCCTTGGGTGGGTGCCAGTGTCCCCTGGGTGCCAGCATTGTGCCAATCCTTACACCTCTGTAAGGCACCAGTGTCACCAAACCCTACTTTGCCCTATTCCCTGCTGTCTTATCCCCCAAAAAATCAACAACTTGGAATTAAACCCCCCCTCCAAAGGAGCAGCAGCAGCCCTGCTGTGCCGGATCAGGCACGCGGTGCTCTGGGGACAGACGGAGGTGCCCTTACCCAGGCCCTCGCTGTCCTCGAAGGTCTTGTGCACGGTGTGGCAGGTGGAGCCGTCCCCATGGCAGACCCCGCACCGATCCTCCACCGCGTGCGAGTCGATCTCGTAGTCACAGCCCACGTTCTGCAAGGGAGCCCCGTCAGCCCCACACCAGCATCTCCCACATCGCTCACAGCACCGACTGCACCGTCTCCAAAGGATTCAAGGAATCGTGGGATGCTTTGGGTTGGAAGGGACATTAAAGACGATCCAGTTCCAACCCCCCTGCCATGGGCAGAAACACCTTCCCCCAGACCAGGTTGCTCCAAGCCCTGTCCAGCCTGGCTCTGTCTCCTTGAGGCCAGCACAGAGGCTGACACAGCCCATACCACACACCCCACGGGGATCAGGAACACCTCCCAAACAGGGAACGGCAAAAAGAGTGAGCTCAGCACAGCAGGGAGGGAGGGGACGCTGAGCACCCAAGGGTGGGTCCTGCCCCTACTCGTGTTTTCCCATCCCTGGTGTGTCCCTGTCTCCCCCTGAGGCCCCACCTTGCAGATGCCATTGATGCAGACGTCGCGGCTGGCGTCACTGTCGTAGCAGGGCGTGCCATCCACCACCGCGTCCCGCAGCTTCTCTGCGAAGTACTCGTGCTCGGGCCGGCAGTGCAGCTCGCAGGGGTTAACTGGGGAACAGGCACAGACTCAACCCCAGCACCCGGGGCCGTCTCCGAGAACACAAATCAACCCTGCAAGCCCAGCCACAACGCAAAATACAAAACACAGCATGAACAGGCTGCGAGGCAACGCTGGGACACAAACAGCCAACTCCAGCCGTCTGCGGGACCGCGTCCGAGCGCTTCCAGGTGTGAGGTCTCTGCCCTCCACTCACTGTTGTTGGGCACCGGGGTCCACTTGTAGAGCTTCCCTTTGTAGAGCATGGGGTTGAACTGGCTGCACTGGACCTGGCGGAAGGAGGGCTTGTCCGGGGGACAGCGCCTCACGTTGCAGATCCGGAACCGCTTCCGCTCCCCCAAGCAGTACCGGCCCCCGTACTTCGGCCTGTCCATGGCGGGCACAAACAGGAGTCACAGAAGGCTTTGGAGCGAAAGAGACTTTACAAGAAGAGAATCCCAGAATGGTTTGGGTTGGAAGGGACCTTAAAGCCAACCCTGTTCCACTCGCTGCCACAGGCAGGGACACCTTCCACAGACCATGTTGCTCGAAGCCCCATCCAGCCTGGTGCCCACCCTGCTCTCCAATCCCACCCAGGGTGTCCTCCTGATTCTGCTCCTCTACCCCCCCAGGGAATGACAAAGCTGACACTGGACTTTTTAAAGCAAGAGAGATTTGAGAAGCATCAACAATTTTTTCTCAGATGCCAGCAGACCCTCACAACACGGCCACCATCTCCCGCCACGCTGCCTTTTCCTTTGGTCATGCCACTCTCCATGGCCCATGTCCCAGTGACCTCATGAAAATTCCCTCTCCTGGGCACACTTTGCTGTAGAGAATGAAGCTAATGATTATTTTAGGGCTGTGTTTACATGCCTTTCCTGCCCTGAAGGAATGGCTGTGGAAGGAGAGCATGCCCAGCACACATTTCCTCCATTTTTCATTCCAAGGGCAAAGCTGAAGATTTACCTCCAGTGGCCAAAGCAAACAACTGCCCGGGAAATTCCCAGTGTTTGCTCTCCTGCCTGCCCACAGCTGTGTTTGGAACACTCCATAAACTACCGCAGCACCTCTGCCACAGAGTTTATGTCAGACACAAATCAAGGTCTTGATCTGGGCTGAGATGACAGAGCACTTCCCTCAAGAGCCCAACAGCATGTGCCAAACTCACCCGAGGAACAGGATGGGCACAACACACATCTGGGCACATCAGGAGCTCACTCCTGGGGCTGCCAGAGTTCCCCATGCCATGAAAAAATTACTCCCCTGGGACATCACTACAAAGCCCTTTTCCTCCCCATCTCAGGGTGCTCTGACACCAGGACAAGCTGGGGGTTTTGGCTGAATCCAGTGTGACAGTGATCTGGTGACCAAGGGGACATCTGGGGAGCAGATGGGTCAGCCCAGAAATCCCAGGAGGGAGATGGCAGCTCCTCCAGCAGTGCCTGGACACTTCCAGGCAGGAGCCAGCACTGGCTCGTGGAATTCAGCAGGGTGATAAACTGCAGCATGATTTTTCAAAACAACTCTGAATCAGGCTCTAAGAATGCCTGGTTTGCTGTTCTGTCACTGAAGGACACTGGATATGTTTTACATCTCCGAGTGTGGAGCCTCTGCCCTTTGTTTGAGTCACGCTGCAACGCTCCCAGGGCAGGGGATGAAATCAGGTCCCTTCCAACCCAAACCACCCCAGGGTTCTGTGACTCCTGACTTGTGCCCTAGGGTCAGGGCTGGCTTACGTGGGGTGGCTGCAGTGCCTCTCAGCACTCTGCACTCCTGCACCACAGCTGCGGGAACAGGAGGCCCAGGAGCTCCAGGAGCTCCAGCCGCCGTCGATGGCCTCGGGCCGGTATCCCACGGGAACACACTCGCCATTGAAGCACCACTGTGGGGGGACAGGCAGCAAGAGGAGGACACAAGGTCAAGGATGGGGAGCACTGAGGCCCAGCACACGAGGGGATTCACAACCCAGTGGCAGCCCAGAGGGAAGAGCCAGAGGGGCTCAGAGGTGCCTCCCCAGCAGTGGGGAAGGTCCCAGGGATGAGCAAGATCCCAGGGATGAGCATCCACCATGGCAACAGGAGAGCCTTGTGCTCCTCTGCCATGGTCATTAACTGTGGGTTTCACCTTCCCAAGTGATTCAAACGATCCCAAGCCAATCACCTTCCCAAAGACTTTTAAGCTTCCCTGAGGGCAGTCCCTGCTGGGAGCAGTGGGTGTTTGGGCAGAGCAAGGGCAGTAGGACGAGGCCATCCCTGTGCTGGACCCTGCACAGTTCCTGTGGGTGCACAACCAGGGGTCCCCCAGGCCATGGAGGGCTCTCCCCACCCCATTACCTTGCTCTCCCCGCACGCTGTGCCGTCCACAGCCGCATCCAGCTTGGAATGACACGTGTTCCCCACCGTGCACCACAGCGTGTGGCAGACGCTCTGTGGGAAGCAGGGGGACACCGTTCCTGCCGTGGATCCCAGCATGGATCCATCCCTCCAGCACAGATCCATCCCTCCAGCACAGATCCATCCCTCCTGCACAGATCCATCCCTCCAGCACAGATCCATCCCTCCTGCACAGATCCAACCCTCCTGCACAGATCCATCCCTCCAGCACAGATCCATCCCTCCTGCACAGATCCATCCCTCCTGCACAGATCCAACCCTCCTGCATCCCTCCTGCACAGATCCAACCCTCCTGCACAGATCCATCCCTCCTGCACAGATCCAACCCTCCAGCACAGATCCATCCCTCCTGCACAGATCCAACCCTCCTGCACAGATCCATCCCTCCAGCACACATCCATCCCTCTGGCAGGGAGAGCACAACCCCAGCCTGGAGCCCCCCAGAGCCCATTGCCCACCAGGGACCCCACTCACGTCCATGTCGTCGCAGAAGGTGGAGTAGGGGCCATACTGCAGCCTGCACTGATGGCCCACATCGTACAGGACACCTGGGGGCACCAGGGGAAAGTCCAGCACCTCTCGGGCTGGGGGGTCATCCAGGCACAGCCCCCAGCCCCGGCTGGAAGAGAGAGGTCACAGCAGTGTCACCCCAGGCAGATGCCAGGGGAGAACAGCTGCTGATGAATGTCCCAGGATGAGGAGCAATCAGCATTTCCCACTGACACGACCCTGGCTCTGCAATCCCTGGAGCTGCTCTGGTGTGGATGGGCACCTCTGGGTACCTTTTTGGGGTGGGAGCCCCCCAGGAGGGGTGGCAGGACATGGGGAAGGCAAAGGGGCAAAGAGAGAAGGGGCAACAACCATAAACGTCCCAGTGGGCCCACAACCTCTAGAAATGTCCCTGCAGACCCTGCTAGAGGAGAATATCAGCAGCCAAACGTGCTCACCCCATACTGCCACCACAGAAGTGCTCAAACCAGGCTGGACAGGATTTCTTTGGAGCAGAGGTGGGAGTGGAGCAGTCAAGGCAGGCAGTGCCTCCTGCAGCTCCAAGTGCTTTTCCTCTGATACTTCCCAAACACACACGGAATTGTCACCAGTTCAGCCCTCAGCGTTGATTTAAACAAACTTGTTTCCAGCAAGGCCAAGCCTCTGGCAAGGCCGTCGTGGCGGATCAGATTACTCGGGTTTGTTGTGATTGGGAACAGCTCTGAATTAACTTGAAATGAGATTCCTTTTTAACCCAAACCAGCAGCATGGAAACAAGGGCTGGAAGCAGGAGAGCTCCTGCTTCAGGGTGCTGGCAGTGATGCCCAGCAGAACCAGCACCCCTTCCTCCCTTTCCCATCCCACCCACCGAGTTCCACACTGGACACCTGCAAACAGCTCCTGGGCTGGAGACAGCCCCTTAAACTGCCATGTATATCCTCACTGCAATATACTTCTCTTTCCCTGTGGGAAAAACCAGGAAATGCATTGCTTCCAGCAGCCCAGGGGCTTGAAAGTCTCTGTTCCCAAACTCCCCACAGCAGGAGCATCCTGCTGCTCCCAGCCCAGTGGGAAGAGAAGGATGGCTGAGGGTGATGTGGGGCTGAGCTGGGATGGATGGAGCATGGACTGGGCAGCTGGACACAGGGTCCTGGTGCAGTCAGGCACACAGGGGGGTCACTGCATCACACCTCCACACACACAGAGTCAGAGAATCCTGGAATGGTTTGGCTTGGAAGGAGCCTTAAAGTTCATCCCATTCTTTACACCTGGAGTGTTTAAAAATTGAAGGAATGGTATCCTTACTGGAAAAAGTCCAGGCTCGAGCACTTAATCCTGGATGAGCCCCAGGTGTGACACTCGTGCTGCTCTGGACTCTTCACCCTCTGCCTGTTTGTGTCCCATCACAGGGGCCCCACAGGTCCTCCACTAACTGTCCAGAGTCTCCTGCTCCTCCAACCTGCCTGGGGCACTCCCTGCACTGCCCCAGCTTACAGAGGGGTCTCTGTCCAGTCTGGGGGTGACTGGGATCTACCCCAGCTTGCCAGCTTTTCCAGAATATATTTCTTTGTTAAATATTTTACAATCATTCTCCTGGTCTGTTCAAATGGTCAAAACACATCTCCAGGCAGGGAAAAATTGGCCTGAGTTTCCCTCTGGCTTTCAGGGATCTGCAGTAAATCCCAGTCCTCAGGGAAAGACACAGGGGCTTGCACTGCTCTGCCTGTTCCAGCTCGTTCCTTAACGAGCTGGAGGATGGAGTGGATGGAACAATGATTAAATCCCCATCTGTGAGCAGGCTGAGAGGATCTGCAGATACATTTGAGAGCAGGATTAAAATTCCAAAAGCTCCCAGAGAACTGGAGGAAGGCTCCAAAAAAGCCAGGACAGAATTCAACAAAAACAAAGGCGAGGCTTGGAGCTTGGGAAGAATCAGCTGCACAACCCATGGAGCTGCTGGAGCTGGCAGAGGAGTGGCATGGGCAGGGGAAGGGCAGCAGGCCCCAGGAAGAGGAAGATGATGGAAGAAGAGCTTTAGCACTGGAAAGAGGCTGAAAATCTGGTTGTCTGATGTAGAGCAAAGACTGAAGGGTCCCTCCACCACAGGAGGATCACCAGCCACCCTGTGCCAGCATCCTACACTGGTCTGAGCGAGGGGACACCTTCCCTGGGGACACCACTGCCACAGCAGGGACAGGAGCTCTCCCAGTGCCCCCTCATGTCCAGGCAGACCCTGACCCCGCAGCCCCAGCTGCAGCCAGTGCTGACCTGCAGAGCCAGGGCCATGCTGCTGCTGGGAATCGCTTTCAGATGCTCCAACATTCGCCAGTGCTTGTAAAATAATAACAATCTCGTGTAAAATAATAACCATCATCATCTGAGAGTGTGGTTTTTCCAAACGTGAGGTCTGTTCCAGGCACATCCAGCAACCCCAGGTCAGCAGGGTCCTGTTTCCTGGCTCTCTCCTTCCCATTCTCCTGCCAACATCCCATTATAACACACTCCTGTCTGTGCTGGCCCCAGCCTCTCCCTGGCCCGGGGTTGTCACAGCTGGTGACAGACGCCTGCCGGGCCCTGCGCTGCTCCCAAGGAAGAGCTGCTCCTCCTGGGGGAGCAAAGAGACCAAAACCCCACCAGAGGAGCTTCCAGCTGCTCTGCCTCCCCCATCACAGCTCGCAGCAGCCCAGGGTCATCACAAGCAGGAAATTCTTCATCCCAAAGTGAAGGTTAAAAGCAGAGGGCCAAGAGCGCTGCGGATGCGGGAAAGCTCCATTCCTCTGAAAGCCATAAATCAGCAGCAATTCCTCCTGCACGGGGCCAAGCCCACATGTCCCAGCCTGGGATTTGGGAGCGGGAGCCTGGCCCTGGCAGCCTCCAGGCCACAGAACGCCAGCCCCTGGCCCAGCTCTCCCCTCGCTGCTCCTCACTGTTCTCAAACCTTCCCGTAGCAAGGGAGGAGAATATTCCTCCAGTGCAAGCCACTGGCTGACAAACCAAACTCCAGGCTATGTTCCTTGGAACTTCCTAACAACAGGCTGAAAATTCAGCCACGGCTGCTAAAAATAAACAAAGGCAGGGAAGAGTTTGGCTGGGTCTGGTTTGCCCATGTCAGGCAGAGAGAATCGAAGAGATTCTGCAGAACCTGCAGAGAGCATCAGGGAAAACACTTCGGTTTTATCTGGTTTATCTTTTTAACCACAACCCCTGTGCCTCTCCCAAAAACTCCTGACCCCCCTTCACAGCACAGAGTGAGGCAACCCAGAGAGAATTCACGGAATCATGGAATGGTTTGGTGGGAAGGGACCTTAAAGCTCATCTCATCCCACCCCCTGCCATGGGCAGGGACACCTCCGTGCTCCAAGCCCCATCCAACCTGGCCTTGGACACTCCCAGTGATCCAGAGGCAGCCACAGCTTCTCTGGGCAAGAGACCCCCAACACTCTTAGAGAGATGATCTCAGAGTTAAGAGCCTCCCCCCATGCCCTGGGCCCCAAACCCCCAGCCCCCGCAGTGAGGAAGAAGAGGAGGAAGCACTCACTCGAGGAAGCGTGTGATGTACTCGCGGCTGCAGCGGGACCAGGTGAGTGGGGACGTGTCATACAGGAGCTGTGGAGACATGATGAAAGGTCTTTTCCCAACTGGCTCACAGTCATTGCTGCTTCCATCATGCTGAATCCCAAAACTGTGTAAGAGCACAGCCCACGGAGGGGAGGTGAGCCACAAGCACCACAGCCAGCACAAGCACCGCTCCCGGCACAGCGCGACACCGGGCACGGCCCCGCCGCAGGAGCGGGGATCTGCCCTGGGGAACGTGCTACTGACAGCCCTGAACTTTGTCCCCTGCTTTTATTCCAGCCTTCCCACTGAAAACTCGGGAATACTCAACAAGATCATGCTGGCGGGGTGTTCCCCCCACACACAGATTGTCTATTGGGAACTGCGATGTTCAAGTGACCTTGTCAAAATTTAACTGACGCTGGGGCAAGCAAAATTCTCTCTCTGATACTACAGACAGATGCTACTTTAAAATTTCTCAGTGGGCAACCCCTGCTCCAAAACCTTCCCAAACCACCACAAGGCTATACACAAGTGCAATTTCTCCAGGCTGCCTTGGATTAAATGGCTCTCGAAGTCCCCAGGGAGCAAGGGAAGGTTTGCACAAGTAGGAACCACTTGGGAACCATCTCCCAACTTCCCCCTGTGCCTTCTCCAGCCCCACAGCACACGCAGAGGAAGAGGAAGAGGAGGAGGAGGAAGAGGGTTACCTGTGTCCGAGCTCATGGGCCACGGTGAAGGCGAGGGGCAGCCCCGTGTCCTCGTTGATGTTGCAGCTCCGGTGGGGTTGGCACATCCCGGCCACGTGGGACAGCCCCAGGGTCTCACAGGGCCTGTTCATGGCAGCACAGATGTCCTTCCTTGGCCAAGGGGACGAGGACACACAGACAGACAGACAGACACAGAGCAGAGATGCGTTGGAAGGCGGCAGGACCCGGCACACGGACAGCAGCCAAACAGGAGTGAGAATGGAGACATCCAACATCCTTCCACAAGGGAAACATTTATGACCTTTCCTTTCCCTTCCCCTTTCCTCTCCCAGTATCCCCAGCTCATTATTAAGCCTGATGAATGGGAGCTGCTGGCCAGCCTGGCTACGTTTATTCTATCATATAAATAAAGCTGATGCTGGGGATAATCAAGCAATGCTCTGGGGAAGCACATCCCAGAGGTGCTGTGGTTTTCCAGGGCAGCTCCAGCCACCCAGGAAGAACAGCTCCATTGAAGTACGAGGCCTGAAGTGCCTCATTTCTGCTACAAAGCAACTTCCCAGAGAAGATAAAGCTGTTGTGGGTTGTGAATCATCACCCAAACCACCACAACAGCCAACTCAAGGCAGCCTGAAAGCCTCCAAACAGGCTTTGACTGCAAGGTACACAAACTTGGCCAGAGGCAGGAATTCCTGCCAGCTCCGTGGGAGGTCAGGGGCTTACCAGAGGCTCCTCTGCCAAGCCCAGCCTCTGAGGGAAAAAGGAGAATTAATCCTTGTGTACAACTCCTGGGAGGATGCAGCCTTTTTGAGGCTTGGCAACAGGGCCATGGTGAAAACCTGGTTTGGAAACCTCAACTGGGAGCTGTGTCCAGGTTTAAACCTGAGATTTCAGCCCAGTCCACAGAATCACAAACTCATGGAATGGTTTGGGTTGGAAGGAATCCTAAAGATCATCCAATGGGCAGGGACACCTTCCACAGCAGTTCCAGCCATCAGGACACAAGTTATCTCCAGATTTCACATTACAGATGTTACATGCAGGTGTCCAGGCAGGGAAAGTTCATCCAAAACAGCTCCTACGGAATATCCTATGGAGATATTCCCCTGGCTGCCCCCACCTGCAGCCAGGTGAGTTTTCAGCTGCCAGAGCAGCTCCTGCAGCACCAAACCAGAGCGTGGGGCCCTCACCTGGTGAGCAGGACGGCGACGTCGTGGTGCAGGGGATGTGAGTCTCCCTTCACGTTGATGCTCTTCTGCCACTTGCAGAAGCTCTTCAAGGTGTTGTCTGCGTGGTGGGAGATCTTCAGGTCCTCCTGCCAACAGAAAGGGAAATGTGTCGGAGCTGTTTGGATTTTGGGATGGGGAGGGGAGGGGTCTGACCCCAGATACATGAGAGCGAAATTGGGAGTGACTGCCATCCAGATGGAATAGCTCCATGTTTATAGCTTGTAGGCTGGGTGGGAAGACAGCCCTTTTCCTGCTTTCTTTTCATCTGTGATTCAACCAAAACATTAAATCATCCAGTAACAGGGGTTAAGAACCACTGCAGGAAAATCCCCTGTGCTGGCTGAGGGTGAAGGACGCAGCTGTGGAGCCCCTGAGTGGCCTCAGGCGCCCCAGAGCCACCACAGCAGCAGTGACCCAGAGCCCTCTGCCACTTCATTGACGCTGTTTTATCATAAACCACCCCAAAAACCAAACTCTGCAGCTCCTCTGCTCACACTGCCCCTGGCTCTACCAGCCAAGACAAGGAGGCAAATGTGGCCTGGATTTCTCTCACACACACTCGGGCAGGCCATGACGACAGCCCAGGAGGGAGCCCAGGTTTCCAGACCAGCTGCCAGCCCATGCCAGCCTGGCTGCCAGGGCTCAGTGCCCGTTTTGCCCTCACCTCCTCGTGCTCCAGCAGGATGAGGCGCACTATGGCGATGTTGATGGGGTTCCCGATGCTGGCGTGGTGGAACAGCCCCGCCACCTGCAGTGGGACAGCCATGGGAACAGAGCTGGGAGCACAGAGCAGCCAGGGACACTGCTGCTGGCACCTCCAGGGGAAGCTGCTGCAGGCTCTTGACAACATCTCAGGAATTCCCCACGTGGGAGACAAGAACAGACACGGGCCTGGAGTGAGGCCTGCCATGAAATCCATTTACACTTGATATGATCTGTGTAGACACTGGAACTCGGCCAGAAACGCCTGGGGAACCCCTCTGCTCTCACTCCTCCTGCATGTGTCTAACATCTCAAAGGAATTCGGTGCTCTCTGGGTGCCTTCACCACCCCCAGAAACCCAGGGATGTTATCTGAGGTCCTCTGCCCAATCCCAACCTTTCCTGGCATCAACCAAAGCTCTCCTCTGGAATGCAGAGGTGCTACCCTGGCAGCAGCAGAGGGACAGACTGAGCCACCTCCCCTGGACCTACCTGCTTGTTTTATGGTGCCAGCAAAGCCCCCCAGATTCCCAGACCACCACAATCTGGCTCTCCTTCCCTCAGCTGTCCTCTCTGGCACCTCCCTGGGAGGCCACGTCCCCCATCCCCGGGAGGGAAGGACAGGGGGACAGCCCTCAATCCCCACAGGAAGGTGAAATGGCCTTGGCTGAGCTGTTCCTGCCTGCAGGGAGGTTTTGGCCTTGGGTTTGTTGCCACCTGCCCTGTGGGGCTGGGACACTGGGCATGGCAGAGTGGGAACAACCTGCTGGTGGAGGTTTGCCAAGGTTCCACCAGGGATCACTCCTGGCAAGCCCTGGGGTCTCTGATGCAGGGAGACTGTGGCAGCCCCATCCTTTGAACAGGATGGGGCAGGTGATGGACAGGGCTTGGAGCCACCTTGTCTGTGGAAGGTGACCCTGTTCGTGTAGGGGATGCACCTGGATGAGCTTTGAGTCTCTCCCCACCCAAAGCATTCCACAGCTCCCTGTGTCCCAGCCCTGCAGGGGCCAGCACTCACCATGTTCATGACGGTCAGCACGTACTTCTCGATGTTGTCACTGCCGTGGAACTCCACCATCTTGGTGTCTGCCACCACCAGCGTCTCCACCCACTTCTCCCTGCTGATGGAGCGCTGCTTGATCCTTCTCCTCCTGTGCTGCCTCTGCTCCCACCTCTCCCTGCGCCTCTCAGACCGCTCCAGGCTTTCCTGAGAGTCTGAGAGATTTAAGGGGAAAAAGGGACTTTTTTCCTTGATAAAATGCCTACAACTTTGATAAAATATCTCCTTTTTTAATTCACAGGAATCACCTTTGATGTGGAGAAGGCTCCACACTTAGACCCATAACATGTGTGCATTTTGCTGTGCCCTTTTCCAAAGGACTCTGAGCTCGGTTCGCTGCACACGAACGTGACACAAAAAAAAAATAAACAAAGCATTCAAAGTAATTTCTTTGACTGGAACAAGCTTTGCAATATTCCACAAGGAATGAGGAGCCTCCCAGAGCAGTATTAGTGCTTGTACTGACACGGGAATTTACAGACAACCCTGCAGAGATGCTTGAGAAACAACCTGAGGAAAACCCCAGTGGCACAGCACTTCGGATCATCCCAAATCTATATTTTCAGGAAGGGACAGTTCCCATCCCAACAAACACTGTGCCCCCAAAGCTGGACTGGTGACTGGAGCCAAATCCCACAAGCACCAGAGTCCTGTGAGGCACTGCAGGCCAGCAGAGATTCCCTGAGGCATACAGAGATCAGACCCTGTGCCTTCCCAAGGGGAAACAATGGGAATGTTCACTGGGCTGAGCGGAGGCCGGAGGCGGAGGAGAGCTCAGCCGCTCCTCACGCACACCAGCAACTGGGAATTCTCCAGCAGGGACTTTTCCTGTGACACAGCTCCAAGAGCAAGGTCAGAGTCAGCCTCAAGCTGGGTGAGGGCTTTACAAACCTCATCCCACACAGTGGGAATCGCTTTCGTGGCCGGTTTCGGAGGGCTCAGCCTCACTTCCCTAACAATGGACTCCTACATTTTCTGGGCTGTACTGAACGTTAGCTGTGAAAGGGTGTTTTATCCCCCAGCCTGAAAAATCCCAGCTATCTGGACCACTTGATGAATTGCTAATACCACTGTGACAGTTTAATCGCAGCAGCTTCCTTGGAGCTTGCTCCCATTGTGTCCTTGGCTGCCGAGCTCCCAGCTGGGATGTGAGGCTGCTGCAGAGCAGGGGGTGCCCGGGGGTTCCCAGGGGGGCTCCTGTGGCATTTCCCTCTGGGATGATCCCTGTCAAACACTCGCCCAGCTGTGCACACAGGCAGCTCCATGTATTGACAGGAACGAAATGACACCAGCAGAATCTGCCTGCTGTGGGGCAAAGCAAACCAGCAGCACAGCAGAGCTCAGTGAGAGAATGGCAGCCACTAAAATCCTACAGACTTTGGGATTCCTTTGGGATTCCTCTCCACAGAGCACATCCACCCATCTCTCATTACAGAGGAGATCCACACGAGTTACACACAGGCCGTGGTATACCCAAAGAAAATAATTTTCAAGAACAGACTTCAAAGTCCAAAATGGACTTGAGTCAAGAAGAGATTTCAAAGCTCAGAAGAAGCCATTAAGATTATTACCACAGATTAAACAATTAATTTAGATTATCAGAAGAATGCCTGAAGATAACCCTATTATAGAAACAAACCCCAGTTTGTGAAAGCAGGAAATGTGCAGCACATAATGCACTGCAGCTTTATCAAAGAGTAAAGTGCCCATGAGTTTCTGGGAATGCACTGAATTCCTCAGTACTTGAAATCTTGGATTTAGGAGTTTATCCAACCCATCTGCTCTGGACAGGGAAGGACCCACACGCACTCTGCCCACCCCGGGAACTCCTGGGGCAGCGACCGAGTTCCACCCCCAAAGTCCAATGCCCCGGCAGGTCAAAAAGCAAAGTTTTCATGGAAATGAAAGCAAATGTTCTTTCTCCACATCATCCCCCTGCCTGCAGCAGGGTTGGGAGCAGAAGATGAGAGCGAGAGGCCTGAGGTCCAGCACCCACTGAGTCACTGGTGCCACACACTTTGTCAGAAGGCCAGAGGAAGGGACAGGTACCTTGCACGCCGCAGGATTCCCGCGGAGCTGGGGGTCTCCTGCCCTGCTCGGCCCTGTCCTTGGGCACCTGGCGCTTGTAGATCCTGTGGGGCTGTGCTGCTCCCTCCTCCCGAGGGCTGCTGGACACAGGCTCGATGAAATAGTCCTCGTTCATGAGCTGAAACACACCTTTCTGGCAGGGAGACACAAAGCGGCACCGTGAGGCCACTGTGGCTCACCCTGAGGAACCTGGGACTGCCAAGGATCACGGAATTACAGGATCATGGAATGGTTTGGGCAGATGAGATCTTAAAGCTTATCCAGTGCCACCCCTGCCATGGGCAGGGACACCTCCCACTATCCCAGCCTCCTCCAAGCCCTGTCCAACCTGGCCTTGGACACTTCCAGGGATCCAGGGGCAGCCACAGCTTCTCTGGGCACCCTGTGCCAAGACCTCACCACCCTCTCAGGAGAGAATTCTTCCCAATATCCCATCTATCCCTGCCCTCTAGCAGCAGGAAGCCATGGAGGATGTGATGGAGTTGTCCTCCCTCCAAAGTGAGAGACACCAGCATAAGCACTGTAACATCAGTTATCTGGGGCCATTTCTGCAAACCTACAGTAGGTTTTAAACCCTTTCCCCCAAAGTGCCACTCTTCCAGGTCACTTTTGCCTTTGGAAACACTTACAGTGGAGTAAGGCAGCGGAGAATTCAGGAAACAGCAAGTAGCTTCACTGCCCAGGGGCTGTGCTATCAGTAACCCTTCCAGCTCTGAGCCCCTCATTTCCAGATGTGCTCCTCACAATCCCACATTTATGGACTAGAAGGCAGAGAATTGCTCTCTTTGGGAATTTGGACACAAACAAGTAAACCCAGCCCAGAGTTCCCAAACCACCATGGGAAATTTACAGTCAGCTCATCCGTGGCTGCACCAGACCTACAGATGAGATGTTGACTCTGCTGCTGCTGGGAATTTTGGTATCACCTTTGGCAGAAGAAAGGGTTTCACCCAGCTCCTGCTATTCCCTTATGGATTAAGGCTCCTTGTGGACGGGGGCTGTACTCACCAGGCCATCGCAGGTGCTGAGGGCAGCCAGCCCTCCCTGCAGCGCCCGGCTCCGGACCTCCCCGATCATGTGGCAGGAGTTGTAGGAGTGAGGCTGGATCTTGGCGCCGGCGATGCCCCCGAAACGCCGCTCGCTGACAAACCCTGGAGCCAGGAGGTGCCTGTTCAGGCTCAGGTTAAATTTCAGGGGTTGCCCTTTGTATTGCAGCTCGTAGAAGGCAGGAAGCTTGCTCCTGGAGTCGGGAGACCTCCGCTGAAGGGCCCGGTGGGACAAGTCATAGGACAGGAAGGATCCGCTCTCGTCGACCTTGATGGGATGGACGATGTCGCTGCCGGAGCGCGGCGGGGGCGGCTCTGGGAAGAAGGGGTGCAGTGGTTACCTGCAGGGTTCCTCACCTTTCCCCTCCCACCCCTTCCCGAACTCCCGCGGCGGTGGCGTCCGGCACCCAGACACCAGCTGGATCCGGCACTGGTGGCCACTGGGACAGCACGGAGCAGGGACAGCAGGGACTCCGCCAGCCCCTCCTGCCTTCGGGCGGTCAGGGCTGGGGTTTGCCGTGGGACAGGGTTAAGGTCAGGGTTAGGGGGCAGGTGGGCGAGGGGGGCTCGGGCAGCTCGGGAGCTCGGCTCTACCCCGGCTGGCCCCGGTTTTACGACGCTCCCGCTGTTAAACTCCGGCTCCCAGTAGAAAAACCAAAAAACAAACCACCAAACAACGAAAAAACTCCCCCAAAACTAAATTCCTACTTTGAAACGGTGTTGGGGCGCCGTCTCTGGGGGGAAAAACACCCCCGGGCACGGAGCGTCCCGGAGGCTGCCCAGCCAGGGCTC
>VZTN01029697.1:148577-178671 GCA_013400515.1 Erpornis zantholeuca | reverse complement strand
GTTCCGGGGCCGCGCCCGGCGCCGAGGTCTCGCCCCGGTGCTCGTGGTTCGGGGGGGATTTAGCTTTCATCGCTCCCTGCTCAGCCCTGACGAGGTGGGAATAGGTGGGAAAGCTGAATTTCCGCAGTCTTTGTGTCTTCCTGTCCCTCCTCTTTCCTCCCGATAACACTGCCGGCCCTTCCTACCCCATTACTCCGAATATCCTTCATTTTCCTGCGCGGACATTCACTGGCATTAAAACTGCTGAAATCTCTCAAGTCTGTCGGGATTTCTATTTTAATGCGTTTGAAAGATAGTTAGTATTTATTGTCCTCTGGAAGGGAGCCCAGTGCTGGAGGATTCATGGAGGCAGCTTTGGATTCCAGCTGTGCCGGAATCGACAGCTGCAACAAAGCGCCGGGGTTTGGGTGAATGAAGGCGACTTGGGCTTTTTGGGAGGCGTAGTCTGCGTATATTTTGCTTTTTAGGTAACGGTTGTGGTTGAGAGTAACATAAGTAAGATAAAATAAAAATAGCAATATGGTGTAAGATGGATGCCTCGTCCCTGGAGTGTCCAAGGCCAGGTTGGACAGGGCTAGGAGCAACCTGGGGCAGTGAAACGTGT
Source organism: Erpornis zantholeuca (assembly GCA_013400515.1). Lineage (NCBI taxonomy): Eukaryota > Metazoa > Chordata > Aves > Passeriformes > Timaliidae > Erpornis > Erpornis zantholeuca. The sequence continues at coordinate 178,067 of VZTN01029697.1, read as the reverse complement.
CCCTGCCCATGGCAGGGTGGAATGGGATGAGCTTTGGGATAAGGAACAGTGTGTGGATCCCTTGTGTGAGGGAGCAGGAGCCTGCCAGGCTCCTCCATCATGGAGACAAAGAGCCCTTTCTGCAAATCATCCTTGTGCTTTTTAAAAATAAGTGTTCCTCAGTTACTGTCGGCATCTCTCCTAGAAAACATTGCACAGCTTTGAAGCAGAGATGTATCTTTCACCAGCGCTAGTGAGCACTGTGACAATGAGGGTGATAATGTCACCTCTGATCGTCAGCCCTGTCTGTAGGGACGCCTTTAAATAAAAGTACTGACCGTGTGATGTATCAGAATGGTCAGTCCTGGGAGAACCCTTCTAAGCCTTTCTCTTTCTTGATACACAGAAGCATTTTACAGTTCTGCAGCTCATCTCCCCAAAAACGTGAGGCACTGCAGCTTCCAAAAGGAAACGTCTGGATTCAGATATCCTGTGTTAAGTACACTGCAATTCCCCCAGTGTAACCACACAATGAGACTTGGCCATTGAGGAGGTAAAACCAGGCTGAAGGACAATCTTATCCTGCTTAAACACCCCAAAGTGAGGAGATTCTGCTGCTGCACAGCCCCAGCACTGCCCAGCCCACAGGTTGGGTGGGGAAGCAGCAGGGGGGGTCTCTCTTCCTGGCTTCCTTGAACTGGGAATGCCAGGTGCTGCTCTTCCTGCAGGAAAAGGACGTGGATGACAGTGGCTTCCATGTGTCAGAAGCTTAAGGTGCAGAGGTGGGATCTTAGGAGAGTGCCCTGGATCAATAACCCCTCAGAGGGGCAGCTTTACCTGCTCGTGGGTGAGCCCAGCCTGGTTTGGGGGCTGCAGCTGAGACTGGGTGGGAATTCTCAGCCAGCCCTGCCGTGGGATCTGGGAATGTCTGTCAGCTCAGGGAGGGGCAAGAATGTGGGGTTTGCTGCCAGGTGCTGCCAGAGTCACTGGAGCTGTTGTTTGTGTACAGCTGCTCCTGCACGGAGATCCTCGGGGATCTCTGCTCTGGGGTCTAAATAATCACAGCTCTGATCCCCTTTGATGAGAGAGTGAATTTGCTTCTCCAGTCAATGCCTTTGAGCAGCTTCCCAGGCTGCTCCTGGACTGGCTCTGTGTGGTTCCTGATGACACAGGTTACAGAAATGGCCCTCTGGAGCTCTGTGTCTCTGTGCTTCCCTTGCAGGTGAGCGAGTGCTTTGTTTCCATGGACCTCTCCTTTATGAAGCCAAGGTAGGTGTGTGTGGCTGCAGGTGCCTCTCACTGTTCCCCAGGAAAACAAAGGAGCGCTCTAGTTTGACTGCTGTGCCTCTAGATGGGATCAAGGACTGCAACTAAAATTAACAAAAACCTGTCTGAAATCAATTCTAAACCCTGGAGCTCTATTCCAGAACAATTTCAGGAAGCCCAGTGGCACTGTGCAGCTATTCTGGTAAGCTCCCAGAGGCTGTTGGAATATCTCAGAACACTGGGGAGCCTTTGTGCCTGCAGGATTTGGTGCCTGAGCTGCTCCCTGCACCTGGAGCTTCCACAGGGGGAGGTGGCTGAGTGTGCAGCCTGTGGTCTTCAACACCACCAGTGGCCAGGAGAAGCTGCATTGCAGTGCCAAAGGAAGTGGCATTCCCAGTTCTGGCTTTTAGACCACAAGAACCTGCACCGTGGATTTGTGCCCCTGCTGCCTGCAGTGCAGGCTCAGCTCTGGGTTTGAGTGCTCCCACTCCCTCTGAAGGGGAAAGAAAGAGCTCTTGTAGTTGTGTGGGTCAGAAGGCTTGCAGAAATTCCTGGGCTACCTCAGGCAGGGATTTAAATCCTTTAGGATTTAGTGTCAGTGAGGGGAGGCAGGAGAAGTGCTCAGCTTCTGTCTTCAGGAGAAAGAGTTGTAATGCTTAAATAACACCCAGAGCACTGAGAGGGTTTGGGCTGCTCTAAACCATTCCCACTTTGGTGCTCCTGCTCTGCTCTCTGCTATTTCTGGAACGGGAGGGTGAGGTTGTTGGAGATGTGTGCTCAGGGTTGTTGTGCCAGTGCCTGCAGAGAGGAGGGTGATTGAGGCTTCTGTTTTTTGAGGAAATAACCTTGTGTTGCTCAAACAGCCCAGAGCTGGACAGCAGTTGTGCTTGCCTGTGCTGTGTCCCTCCTTTTTCCAGAGTGGAATGAGTGTTTAGCAGGATCAGGCTGTGCCAGCTGGGTGCTGGAAGGGATTTCCCAGCTCACAAGTACCATTTGGCTGCCTGTTTGCTTTGAGTGGGTCCTTCTGACTTCCTGCACTGGCAGAATGAACTTGGAAGTTTAATTGTAAAAGGTTTTATTTGTTTATTTGAAAGGGTTTAATTTTAAAAGCTGCTTTGTCAGTGGTAATGAATAATAACCTTGGCTTTCTTCCTGCTCCTTTGATCTATTTTTCTCCTGTGGTTCTCAGTCCAGCAGTTTTTGTTCCTGGCCACATCCTTGGTGTCCCACAGCAAGGTGGTCAGAGCAGCTCTTTGTGTTGGAGCAGTGTGAGGGCTCGTGGCAAACAGGAGCTGATTGTGCATCTCTGCAATGCAGAGTTAAAGGAGATTCACTTCAGGCCCTTCTGACCTCCAGCAGGGAAAATATTTTGCCACAGAACCATATTTGAGTCATCTTTTGCTTCATGCTCAGCCCCTTTATTCTCCAAAACAAGCAGAGACAAGCACAGGCTGTGTGTGGCTGGGTTTAATTCAGGCTGTCAGAACAAGCCACTGGTGCAGCAGAGGATCCAGCAGGAGAACCTCAGTCCTGGGTGCAGCTCCATGTAGGCCTGGGTTTAAGTTCCATCTGTGGCATTTTGCAGGTGTTTTGTGAAATAAGTTCCTCGCTGGCAATATTTTTTAGTTGAAGAGGATACAGCACAGTGTGCTGTTGAGAAAATGTTGTATATGCAAAGGTTCTGCCCTCTCAAACATTTAGAGATGGCTCTGCATGCCAAGAAAATACCAATTATAACTTCTGTGAGTAGTTTTTACTTCAAAGGAAGAAAAACTCCTTTTAAAGAGACTGAAATCTGGAGCCCCAGAGGGGCACCCTGCAGGTTTTACAGCAGCCTCATTCTGTCACTACTCAAGGGGGGGCAGTGGCAGCTCAGTCTCAGCACCTCCAGAACAGGACTTGAACTCCCTGGAGGAAGTGTTGAGTTGGTGGATTTAATTGGTACAGCCAAGAAGTTCAGGGGCAGGGAAAACTCTGCAAGCTAATGCAGCAAAGCTCCCTGAGACCTCCATGTTTTCTCTGGGACTGACTGACCTTTCTTCTCTGTTCCAGTGTGTAAAGGTTGCCATAAAGGACAAGCAAGTGAAATACTTTATCCATTACAGTGGTTGGAATAAAAAGTAAGTACTGCATGAAATGAAAGCAGGATTTCTCTTTCCTTTGCAGGGAGATGCTTTGAGGGTGAGCTGGGTGCAGCAGCACTGCCACGTCCCTGCTGTTGGCAGGTTCTCTGGGATTGACCAGAATGATTTGATACCTAAGCTGACAATTTGTGCAGTACAAGGAGAACATTGCCAAATTGGCCATTTCCTGCAGAGCTGTCAGGAGGCTGATGGGAATGCTCTGGGATGTTCTGGTTGTTCAGGGTGGGAAACACTGGAATTCCTCCCTGGCAGAAAAGCCTGCCATGAAAACTTCCTTGTGCCTTGGTGGGAAAGGCAGCTCTTACTGAGGTGGGGCAAAAGCACTCAAATACCCTGCCCTTGCCTTTTGTGCCAGGTTTGGCAGGGGATTTTGGAGCACAGCGTGCTGAGGGCTGTGCTCAGGCTGGCTGGGTTAGCAGCAGGTGTAGCCTGTGTTTCAGTTCCACCCTCTCACATTAAAGTAAACCTGCAGGTACTTCTCCCTCCTGCAAAACTGACAGGATCCCAGGTGAGAGATGGCTGAGGATTATAGGCACCTCTGTGAGATAAATGCTGAGCCCATTAAAGGTGAAAACTTCCACGAGGTTGTTAATCGATAACTTTTAACTCAAAAACTTATTTTTGTTTTCCACCACTTGGTTTGAATTCAGGAAAAGCAAAGGTTTTTCCTGAGTGATTAAAAAAACCTCAGCTCTTTAGACCCAGGAGTCTCAGAGAGCAGCTTCTGCTTTGGTTTGGTTTCATTTCAATGCTGAGGACTCTTAGTCACAACAGTCTTGATCTCTGTGCTGTGACTAAAAGCTGAACCTCATGTTTTAGATGTGACTTTTAATTGTATCCACTCCCCCTCCTGCCAGAGGGACAGGGGATGTCTCAGTGTAAACACAACACTTACAGGAGCATCATCACTTTGTGTGGTGGCTTCTCTTAATGAGGCAGCATAAATGTGGCCCTTCCTTCCCTTGTTTATGCCATGGAGGGGGCCAGAAGTGGTGTCCTGGTCCCGCTTTTCTTGCTTGTGCTGTTTGAGTTTTATTTTCTGCCTTCAAGCTTCCAATTAAGGACATTAAAAGTGGCGTTGCTGCAAGAGCCAGGGCAGCACAGCCTTCATTTGGGCCTTCTGCAGATGTAATGGCCTAACTTGGAACGATTTTGCCAATACCAACATTCAGGGTACCAAAAAGCTTTGTCACCGTGGCACATGAATGTGTCACCTTCTTCTGGAAGGTCTCTTGCAGCTGGACAGGCAGGAGTGGGAAAAGTGGCTTAAACAGCTGAGCAAAGCACTGCCCAAACCTCACAATCTTTGGGTGCAGCTGGAGATGTTTCTCTGCAGTTTTTAGATGCTGCCCTTGCCTTTTGTCCACTTCCTGAAGTCCTGCAGCAATATTGGTTTGGCCATGTGATGCTCCAAGACTGGCACTACTGAAAAATGGCACAGAACTCTTTGTGAAGAGCTTTACCTGATGTACTTTAGAATACCTTGGCCACTTTTAATGTGTTCTATTTGAGATAAGTTGTCATATTGCTCAGCTGAGCCACTCTTTGTTGAAGTGGAATTCCTGCTGGTAATGGCAATTTCCCCAACACCTGTTCTCTTAAATCGTTCACTTCAGATTCTTCAAATATTCATGCCATCTTGGTTTCCTTCACAGACAGAAATCAGAGCTCTTCTCCTTACAGTAAGATCCTATTGCTGAATTTGTTAACCTTTAAAATGTTGGAATAGATAAAGGAAACTTTCTCAGTAATATATTATGGCTACAGATGTCCCATAATTTTGTAAGCATAGAATATTTTTTTTTCCTGTGATGCTTCTTTGGAATTTAAGACAGTGCTCTCTCCTAAATTGCCCTTCCTTCAAGGAAACTGGAAATGACAGAGGGTTACACTTCCCTAGAGAAATCATTCCAGCTCCAGTCAGTGGGGAATGTTTGGTAACTCTGACCTTGACTTGTGCCAGTCCATGATTTGGCATAAAGCAGAGTTTAGTCCCAAATTCTGTGAAGCTTTTGATTGACTGTTGTGTGTAGAAGGAGATCATGGGATGGCTTTGAGTGATGATTTATCTCTGGGTTTTTTCCAGCTGGGATGAATGGGTTCCAGAAAGCAGAGTGCTCAAATACGTGGACACCAACCTGCAGAAGCAAAAAGAACTCCAGAAGGCAAACCAGTGAGTAGTGTGGAAGAAGTGCTTGTCTGGGAATATTTGTTCAACAGGGCTTCAATCAGGTTATCTCATTATCAGGGGAAATTAATGACTTTCAAACCAAAATCAAAGAAGCTTCTTTTTTCCACCAAAATCTTATTTCTGAATATGCTCTGTTTAAAGGGAGCAATATGCAGAGGGGAAGATGAGAGGAGCTGCTCCAGGCAAGAAGACTTCTGGTCTGCAGCAGAAGAATGTTGAAGTGTAAGATTCTTTTTATTTAAAAATAAAAAACCCAAACAAGATAACTCACCCCCAAACCCTGCCCAAAATACCCCCCAAACTTTTGCTTGTCAGTTTTACCATTAATGGCTCTGCAGCTCAACTCCATTTCTTGTGGCACAGCCTGTGCAAAAGCTCTTTACTGGTATCAAAAAGGCCTTTGTTAAAGTATTTCATTAAAAATGCTTTTTAGATGGTGCAGAGTTAATGTTGCATTGAAGTGCTGAGTAGACACACTCAGCATTTTCATCACTTTACTCCATTTGAGTTGGTGACTTGACACTCAAAAAGTGGCGATTCCTCATTATTTTTGTGTATCACAGTAAAATCTGTTTCTCTATAGAATTTCCCAGTTCTTCCAAGCACTTTGGAATAAAATCCTTACCATGCCTTGCCTTCTCATGGTACAGTTGTTAAAACTGAATTTAAAGACTCTTTGTTTGGCTGGTTTTGATAAAACAAAACCAATAAATACACAATTAAAAATGAGTTTGCACCCTAAGAGACCAGAAACAAGCTCAGGCATTTACTAGAAAAACTTCATTTGAGCTGTGAGTGTCAGATTTCCTTCACTCCATCCTTTTGGTGTCTCAGGGCAGATTTTATGATAGATTTTCAGACAGTCCAGCTCTGCTAGTTTGTCATCTTCTGTTTGGGCAAGGTTTCACTTAATGACGAACACGGCCCTTACTAATGGGATGTTTTGAATTCCTGACTTCATTTGTGATTCTGGCCTTCACAGGGAAGCTGCTGAAATGCCATCCCTTCTTCAGAAGTGGATTTGGCAGCAGCCTCAGGTTTCATGTCTCATTCAGGGGCAGGTTTGTTACCAAGTGTGAATCATTGCTTTGGGGAGTGCAGCTCAGGTGGGGACAGGGTTTTGCTCTGGATCCTGGAGCAGTTTCACTTTGGGATTAGCCAAGGCTGTAGCTGGCTCCTGGTCTGGCAAGAGGGGATGCCAGGACTTGTCCCTGGTGCTGGCTGGATGCTCCCCTGTGCTCAGGTGCTCCAGGCCAGGTGAGTTCTGCCAGCCCAGGACCAACCTCCCACAGGGAGCAGTCACTGCCTGTCCTCATGTGGGGTCAGACAAAGCCCAGCCCAAATCTGTGTAGGCAGCTGATAACGAGTGTCATTAAAATCTAATTAAAGCAGATTTAAATGATGACCATTACTAATCTGGCTGCTTAAGGGGCTGTTGCAGCTGAGTCTCCTGTGTGAGTGGTGCTGATTGTGGGTGTGGGTTTGACTCAGCTGTAAATGTGTGTGGGTTGCACTGCAGGGAGCAGGACAGGCAGGGGAGGTGCCACTGCTGCCACTTCGAGTCACCTGGGATGAGAGCAGGGGGCTTCTCTCTGCCTGGGTGAACTCTGAATGGTCACCTGGGCCTAAAGACAGAGCTGGCTTCATCCTCTCACCACACCCTGGGCTGTGCCCAATGGTGAAGATGCCTCTGGGTTGAGCCCCTGTGTGAGAGTAAACTTAAACCACCTTACCAGGCCTGACCTCACTCCTGGCTGAAGCCAGTTTTGTGACAGGAGGGCCTTGGCTTTCTGCTGCCATCACTGCCCTGAGCTTTTATGGTGTCTCCAGCAGGGCTGCTGTAAGGTAATTCTATGAAACTTCATTTCATGTTATTGGAAAAACTAATTCCTTGAGTTGGGAAAAGGAAGAGGGAAAGCAGCAGCCTGGCTTGGGGGATGTGAGGCAGAGCAGGTCCCATGTGCTTCTTGCACTGATCTTGCTCCTCATCCAGCAGTGCCACATCCAGCATATCCTGGTGAGCTATACCTGGGCTGTTTCCAACAGTTTCTTCCCTTTTTGGAGGCTTAGGGAGAGGAAATGCTCTGACTTGCCCTGGGTTGTGCTCCTCTTATATCTGCTCACAGCTAAAGGCGAGAGGGCTTCTGGAAAATCCCAAAATACACTTCCAAAATCAAACTTCTGGATTGTTCCCTTGTACATTTGAGCTCATTGCAGATAAATAAAGTACTGGTGGTGGAGAGGGGGAGAAACAGTTCACACAACTGTCCTAAAAGGGTAACACTGTCAATTTACTCAGAATTTACCTTTTGTAGCACTCCTGGAGGATTTGAGTGAAAGATAATTTATATTCTCAAATTAATTATTCAGATAACCAAGCAATAATGGCACTAATGTAAGCACAGCTTATCCTCCAGGAATGTTCAGTAGTGACATGCTGCCAAAATTGCAAATGTTTGGCTCCTGGGTTCGTGTGAAGGCTGCCCACGAGCTCTGACCCTGGCTCTGACCTCCCCCCAGGTTTTTCCGGAGGGATGGAGCCCACACTGTTTGCTGTCTGGAGACCCCAGCCATCTCCACACGGTGAGTGAGGGATGGGCTGGGACACCAGAGCTTCCACCCCAGGGTCCCACCCTCCCTCCTTGTCTGTACAGACCCTGGGACCCTCAGCAGTCCCAGGGCAGTTTGGCAGCAGGGCCTTGTTTGGGGTTATTTAAAGCCCTTTTCCAGTTCTTCTGCCTTGCACCTTTTTGGGTTGGGCTTGGGTACAAGGGGAGGACATTCCCTGTGTCCAGCTGACTCCAGACTTTTGGCACTGGATCTTTCTAGAAGATTCCTGCCTGCTTCCTGCAGCCTGGAGTTCATGGAAACCAGTAACAGAGAGTTTTCTGGAGCCTTGGGAGCAATGCTGGTGTTGGAAGGGAGAGCTTGGAACCTGCTCCTTGTATTGTATTTTGAGTCTGTTCAGAGCAACTGTTCTGCAAACTGCAGCAAGTGGCTCCAAAAGCATTAAAGCAATCTGTGATCAAATAGAAATAGGCATGAAACACAGGTTTGGGTTTAAAGTAATTACTCATCTTCTGATAACTGGAAGCTGTAACAGAAAAAATGTGTAGTTAAAGCAGGTTTCATGGCTGCCTAAGCAACACCTTCTGACTCTATTAAATGTAGCTCTACTGAATTCCAACTTCCACTAGTTTATTCCACATTTCACAGGCCTAAAAATTAGGAAACAGTCAGAGGTAATGGGTGCTTGAAAAATAGGGAGGAGGTGTTCTGGAGGGAAGATATGGCACTGAATAACTAACTAGAAAATAACATCTGTTTTTAAATTATCTAAATGCAGTTTTTCTAAAAATCTGCTTCTGTTCTAATTGTTAACATCATTTTTATCTTGTGAATTAATCCTGGGAAGGACTCCTTCTTCCTCCCTGTTGACTTTGGGTTTGGAAGGAAAGCCTTTCTGTTCAATGCAGCAGCTCACTCTTAGTGACTTAACTCGGAATCCTCTGAGGGATGAGCTTTATCCTGCCCACAGCTTCAGCTTCTCTGACTTTAAACAAACCCTTCACTCTTCCTATCTCCAGCCCTTCCTCAGAACTCTGCCTATTTCCTGGTCCTGATAAATCCAGTTCAGAGCCTGAAAACAAGAGTCACTTGAGAGAGTGCTGAATTTCCAAGGAATTGGTGTTGGAGTGGTAGAGTTTTATCCCCCCAGTGCCCACTCTTTGAGCAGTTGTTGCAGGCTGCTGCTGGCAGGGAGCAAACTGAGAATGAGTAGTGGTACTCCAGGTAAAACTTCCTGAAAATGGATAGTAAATAGCCAGAGTGCTCCTAAATCTTCACTCTGCTGCTGCAGTGGTAAGACTGGAAGTTTTCTTCAGTCTTTTACTGGAAGTTAATTCAGTTGAGTGAGATTTTTCTTTGGAATTCCCAGCACTTATGTTTCCTTGTGCCACAAAACATCACAATAATGGTGAATTCTAACCTGTTCCATGAAGAATCTTGTGGTATCATAGCTCTGCAGCCAAGTCATAGCTTGGATTTCTTCTGTGTGTCCTTAGCTAAACACTGCCCAGGCCCCTGAGGATCTGCTCCCTGTGCTGAATGCTTGAAACATTTTCTGGCTTTCTGCTGTGGCTTCCTTAAGTGTCACTCTCTTGATATGTGCAATAATTTGTGTTCTTCTTTCAGGAAAACAAAAAAGAACAAGCAGAAAAGTAAGTACATCTTATTTTGCATCTGAGTGGGTCTCTCTCTAGAGAAGGATTTGTACTGGAATAAGACCTTCAGTCTGTCCCAGTAATTCACTGCCACCTTGTGCTGTCCCTCCTGGACTCCTGGGGCTCTCTCTCCTCAGGAGGGGGAAGGCTCATGTTTTTCTGGTTGCTACAAAAATCTACTTGTTCCAGTCTGTCAGGATTTTGAGCTCTTGCAATTGAAAATCAAAGTTGATCTGCTGCAATAATTTCCTGAGTCAAACTTAGGTTTACTTACTGAGGTAGAGATGTGACACAGCTGCAAAGCTGAGCTGCTGGGTCTGAAAATTCTCCCCCCAAAAATATGACAGACTGGTGTGGTTCTAGGGCAGAAACCTCCCTCAGATTAAGTGTCAGTGCAGCAATTTAAACTGGCACAAATGGGGGCCTCCCAGAACACAAGTAATATTTGAAACAACAAAAAAACCCAACAGGTGCAAAGGTGATCTGAGAAAAATCTGAGCTTTACTTTGAAATTCTTCTCCTAAGTCTTCCCTGCTGTTTTTTCCTGCTGCTGTCTGTGCTGTGCACAGCTCCAGGCATTGGAGAGGGGAGCAGCACCAGTGAGACTCCCCAGCCTCCCAGGAAGAAGAGGGCTCGGGTGGATCCAACAGTTGAAAGTGTGAGTATTTTCCATTCCCTCCCAGGGATTTTGGGTGGAAAAACAGAAGGGGTGCTGTGCTTCCAATTAGTACCTGAGAGTAATTAGTCTGGTTTGGCTTTTCTCAGGAAGAAACGTTTATGAACAGAGTTGAAGTGAAGGTGAAGATCCCTGAAGAGCTGAAGCCATGGCTGGTGGATGACTGGGACTTGATCACCAGGCAGAAACAGGTACCTGTGAAATGCTGCCCAGCTCTGGGGGCCTCCTGTGTGTGTTGCTGTGGAGCTGTCACTCCAGGCCTGACTTTACTGGAACCACCTCATTTACCAGTTCAGCAGCAGGTTGCTGCTGAGCAGCACAAGTGTTAAGTGGACACATGGATACAGAGAATCCTGGAATGGTTTAGGTGGGAAGTGATCTTAAATCTCATCCAGTTCCAGGCCCTGCCATGGGCAGGGACACCTTCTACTATCTGCTGCCCATGTTGGTTGGGGTTTTTTAATGCCCAACTAAAACTGTTGGAGGAGTTCCTTTCATAACCTCTACCATCTTAACCTGCTGATTTCATCCTAGAAGTGTCCTGGCGAGAAAGGGTTTCAGTTCACCTTCCAGGTATAAATGTCTGCAAAAATGAAACAAACTTGTATTTGTTCTGTTTTGCTTTTTGTAGCTCTTCTACCTCCCTGCCAAGAAGAATGTGGATTCCATTTTGGAGGATTATGCAAACTACAAAAAATCCCGAGGAAATACTGATAACAAGTGAGTAGTGGTCACTGCCAGCCTTAAACACTTCCTTGGCTGTTGTTGTTGGACTTGGATTCCATGGAAAATGGAATAAGGTTGTGAAACCCAGCCCAGCCCCATATCCAGTGCCCTGTTCCAAGCCCAAGGTGATGGAGGTGTTCAGAAATCCTGAGGGAGTAATTCCAGACTGCACTTCTGCTTTCTGGATATGTTTTCTGCTTCCCCTCTTGCCCTAAGCCTTTTCCTGTAGGAAGCTGATAGCAGCTTCCCAGAAAAGCTGTGTGGGGAGAGCTCAGTGCCCCTGGGCTCCCTCACAGGCCCAGGGCTGGAGGCCAGGGAGGTGCACGAGGACTTGTAAATCCTCAGATGGGCAAAGCTAATTATTGTTTGTAATTATGCCAGCAATCAGCCCAGAGCAAAACAAGGTGTGTTTACTCTGCAGGAAACTTTCCTGTTTGAAAGGGAGAACAGAAAGGGGAAGTAATTTTCTTCCATTCAAGAGGAAGCAGATTATTGACTTGTCAGGGTGTTTTAACCTCCTCTGATGTAATTGTCCTGATGCCTGTTCTAAATTTGTTGGTGGGGTGGGGCGAGGGTTGTGTTCCTCAGTGTCACTGCCAGTTCCTGTACAGGCAGGGCGAGGTTGGAGGCCTGCAGGAATCTGGCAGGAGAGGCCAGGGAGGAAGGGAGCAGGTGCCTGAAATGTTGGGAGGCTGTCCCTCTGTTGCAATTAATTCAATATTGTCCTTTGAATGTGGTGTGAGCTGAGATGAGCTTTGGGTGACAAGAGAAAAGCTGCTGAATGTCCCCAGTGCTGCCTGTGGCTTTGGAAAGGCTGCTCCCAGAGTGCATCTCTTGGAGAGGGTGACTGAAAACTGCTGCTCTTGGTTAGCCTAAATCCTGGCTCAGTTCAGAACAGTCCATTTTCCAGCTAGGTCTGGGATTGCATCCCTCCCTGTGGCTGTAGGTTTTAAGGTCTCCAGGCAAATTTCCTTTCAACATCTGAATGTCTGTGAAAATCCTGATTTTGGTGGTCTCCCGAAGCCAAGGCTTGCCCTGGAGCAGTCCTTGGTTTGGTCCTTGGAGCAGGCCTTGCAGAGCTCTCTGTCCCCAGGGAATACGCTGTCAATGAGGTGGTGGCTGGGATTAAGGAGTATTTCAATGTCATGCTGGGCACTCAGCTGCTGTACAAGTTCGAGAGGCCCCAGTACGCCGAGATCCTGGCAGATCACCCGGATGCTCCAATGTCCCAGGTCTACGGTGCCCCACACCTCCTGAGGCTCTTTGGTGAGTGCCACCTGGGGGGGGGGTGTGAGGAAGAGCAGTGAGAAGGATTCAAGGGTGTCTTTCCCTCTCTTGAGTCTGTGGCAGGCAGCTCTGAAGTGTGTGAACTGTTCTCTCCTTATCCCTGTATCCAAAAGGCTCAGAGCCTTTGTGGGGTTTGGGATGGAAATGGATTTTCAAGTCTGGTTGGTTTAGGTGAGCTTGTATATATTGGATTAGATTCCTGGGCTGCTTTTCTGTGCTACTGTAAAGTTGTGGACTTAACAACATGAAGCAGTGTTGGTGACAAGTGTCCTTCCTTTGGAGCAGTGCGGATCGGAGCCATGCTGGCCTACACGCCCCTGGATGAGAAGAGTCTGGCTTTGCTCTTAAACTACTTGCATGACTTCTTAAAGTGAGTACTTGGGAGGTCTTCCAGCAAGAAAGAGAGAGATCAGGGAGCTCAGGCCTCTGTGAGGCTGCCCCTTTTCAGTTAGTTGTTGTACAACTGGGACCCGTGTGTGGGTTCTTCCCCATGGCTGCAGTGAAGCCTCTCAGACTCCACTTCTCTGGTTCTGTTAATCTGCACTTCTACCCTGTCCCATCTGCTCCTTGTTGCAAAATAAATGCTTCAACATTTATTTATAGCTGCTAAAAAAAGCAAATGATAATTCCAGCAAGCTATTAAATTACACAACAGTTACTCAACAACAATTGAGCAAATGTTTAAAAACTGATGAACTTTAGGAATGTTATTTCTGGGACAGACTGTCACCGGGGCTTTAGTGTGCTGTGGGATGTTCAGGAGGAAAACATCCTGATAATAATAAAACACTTCAATGTGAGATGAGGTGAGCTTTAAGGGCCCTTCCAACCCAAACCATTGCATGTTCTATGATTAGGAGCTATTGGAAGCTGAAAGACAACCTTCAGTAAATCGAGGATGTCTCTGCAGCAGAGTTTGACAGGAATCAGCCTGGTAGCCAGGGAAAACCTGCCCTGGGATAGCTCTGTTCTTTGGGGGAAGTCTGGGGTAAATGCAGGTGCTGAAGAGCTCTGGCTGTGAGGTAGAAGTGTGAACCCAATGACCAGAAATCCTGAACCCATTCCATGAGAATTAATAGCACATAACCCTTACCTTTGGCCAGTCCTTGTTTTGCCTTCACTGAGCCCTTGAGGGTCCCTGTTTGTGCAGACAGAGCTTCTTGGTGTCCTGTTCCCTGTCCCTGCTCCTTTGAGCAGAGCAGTAGCAAATCAGTTCTTGGTACAGCAGCTGCCTGAAGCTCAAATATCAACAGCTTCATCCTGTTAATCCTGAGCTGCCTGAGCTCACCTGGAGCCAGAGGTGCTTGGCAGCTTGTTTGGAATGGATTTTTTGGCTGAGCTGTCACATCTGTAAGTGCTTGGCAGAGCTGACATGAGGAGCTTCGTGTGGGACTGGTGCTTCTCAAACCCTGTTGTGTGTCTGGGCAAACACCTCCTGATTCACAGATCCACTGAACAACAGAATTTGGGCAAGAGGTAATGTAGTGGTTTTTGTTATTTTTGTAGGTATTTAGCAAAGAATTCCTCTGCGTTGTTCAGTGCCAGTGACTATGAGGTGGCCCCTCCGGAGTACCACCGGAAAGCAGTGTAATCCCACTTTTCCATGGAGCAAGGGTTGGATTCTGCACCATTGTCCACTTCTGCATCCTGTCCTTCACCTCCCCATCACACAGCTTCTGCACAGCTCCTGTAAACATAAAGTGAATAAAGTTGTGTGTGAAATGGAACTGCCACATAAGTTCAGAAGATTTCTTGTTCTCCAATGGAATTTCTTGTCCTGAAGTGGAAGCTCAGAGCTCCTGGGAGCTCTGTGGTGTTTCTGGCTTGGTGTTTGCATCGCTGGGATGTAAAGGAATGTGTTCTGGTGTGTCATTGTCTGAACTCAGTGCTCGTAGGGCTGCTCTCCCCGGAGGCTTGGCCTCACTAACTTGCTTTATTCCATAGTAATGACAGACCCACGAGGGCTGTGTCACCTGTGTTGGTGCTATTGACTGTCTCACTCACCCCAGTGACTTTTTGGTGTTGGAAGTTCAATGTTTGGTTCATAAATGTCTGCTTTTCTTGGGGTAGTTGAAGGACTGTGACTTTTTTTATATTCTAACAATAGGAAAATGCATTCTCATCTCGTAGTGTTTGGAAATGTTGTTCTTTCGCAGAGCTGTTTTACAGATCTGCAAATAAACTTTTTTAATTTCAAATGTGGTTTCTGATGTTTGTGTTTGCATCAGTCACTGCCATGTGAGTGTCCTGGCCAGGCTGATCCAAGGGAATGGGGGGTTTGGATCTCTTAAAGGCATTGCAGGCTTGGCTGGGCTCTGAGTAGCTGCTCTTTCCAGGCAAAATACCAGGTTTTAATTGCAGATGTTACTGCAGGAAGCCACAGTGTCCAGGGATCTGGGACCCATCCTGCCCCAGGGCTGGTCTGGTGCAGCTGGGGTGGGACTGAGCCTTTCCTGTGGGGGCTGAGGGGCAGGAGGGTCCCACACATGTCCCCAGCATGGGCTGTGCCCTCCCAGCACCTGCTGGGGATGAGGATGGGCTGGGCTGCTTGGGGCTGAGGGAAGCTGTGAGCACATTCCCTGCACAGGAGTCCAGCAGGGTTGTGTCCCACCCTGTCCTGGTGCCCTCCTGTCCTGAGCACAACCCCCAGAGGTGCTGGGGCTGGGACAGTCCAGTTGGATAAGGAGCTGTTTGAAAGAGCAGCAGGATCTGCTGTTCCATGGAAAAAGAACAATATTGAGCAATGGGTGAGGGGAAGTTGCCATGGAAACTGAGGCAGGGCTGGGAGCAGCTGTGGCACTTCCAGGGCGGGTTCCTACTCGGAATTCTGTTCAGGGCAGGCAGGGAGTAGGGAAGGGGCTCTGTGGGTTCCCTGCCCTGCTCTGGGCTGGAGCCACGTGGGAAGGTGGTTGCTCCTCTGGCTCCTGGTGCTGTTCCAATCACTGTCTGCTCGCCTCAGCGTTGTTAATTAGCTACTTCTCATTATTTATCCTGGCCATTACCCGGAGCCAGGATCATGTTCCAGTCTGAACAATGGATTTATCCTTTGCCAACTGCGCCAAGAGTGAAATTGGCCTTTTGCTGTCAGTGCTCGCATTCACAGGACAGTGTTTGTACCCAAGGCCTCTTCGGATCTTCTGGTGATTCTGTTTTATGTGGGAAGGTCCTGCTGAAAAACTAAGGTTCCCAGGGTGAGGACACCTGGTGCCATGTTGCCCCTCTGAGCTGGAAGCCTCTGCTCCTTCCTGCTCCACCTGGGAAGGGTGAGCTCTTCCAGGCTGGCCTTGAGGAATCATCAGCTTCCAGGCAGTGATTTCACAGAACTGTTTAAGTTGGAAAAGATCTCTCAGATTGTGGATTCCACGCCAAGCCCAGAGTTAGTGCCCGGCTGGAGTGCAGGCTGGGTCTCACAAGGTGACAGGTTACAACATGTGCCTTGTACCCACACAAAAAAAAAGCTCCTGCTCCCAGTGCTGTGGGATGTGCATGTTCTTTTCCAAGGCACAGGGGCCTTGCAGCTCTGAGGTTGGATCACTCTTTTGAGCTAGATCTGGGATAGAGGGATGGGAGCTGTGCCAACATCCCTGTGTTTAGTTTGCAGAGCACTGGAGGGTGAGCCCAGAGCCTGTGGGTACCCTCAGACCCCGGGTGTGCTCATGGTTGTGGTTCCTTGGACAGGGCTGTACCCACTGGAGAAGCTGAAGAGTTTGTCCTGCAGGAAATTAAATCTTTGAAAGGATGGACTTCTGGGGGCCAAACCCAGTGCCCAGGAAGGGAGACACAGTGTGATGGAGCCGGGGGGAGCTCAGCTGGCCAAGTTCCCTCCTGCAAAAGGTGCTCTTACCCAAGGGAAAGGATTGTATGAGGAGGTTGTGGGGAGCAGTGATGATGAACTGTCCTTGTCAGGGTGACCCCGGTGGGAGGATGGGACTGTGCCGTTCCCAGTGTTTTGGCCGTGCTGTTCCCGGTGTTCTGGCTGTGCCATTCCCTGTGTTCCAGCTGTGCTGTTCCCGGTGTTCTGGCTGTGCCATTCCCTGTGTTCCAGCTGTGCTGTTCCCGGTGTTCTGGCTGTGCACTCTGCCCCACGTGCTGTGTCGCCTTCTTCCTTCCTTTGCTCCACCGTGCGGGTGGTTTCCTGTGCCACGGGGTGCGGAGGGCTGGGTCCATCCTCGCACTGTTTTCCTGCTGCCCTTTCGAGCCTGACCAGCACAGCAGTGCCTGCGCCAGATGCAATCTCAACACTCTTCCATCCTGAGCTTGGCTGCTTCAGCCCCAGCTCCAGCTCCTCGGGACAGCCGGGAGAGAAGGGGAGGGAGCAGAGCGATCCCTGTGGCACTGCCCGAGCTTAGCCATGGCATCTGCACAGGTGAGTGCCCCCCATAACCACGTCCCCGGCGTCCTCCTGGCTGTTTCCTGCGTGTGCCTTGTCCGTGTGCTTCGGGATGTGCCAGGAGCTGTGCCCTGCCCGGGGGGTGCACACATCACATGGTGGCACTGCGTGTGACCATGGGGCTGGGTCAGAGTGAGGGGGCTCGGCCCTGCCATGGCAAAGGGAAGGAGCTGGGGCTGTCGGAGCTGCTGGGGCTTTGGAGCTCCCTGTAAGAGATAAGGAGCTTATTCCAGGGGTAAGGAGCTAACGGGTCCCAAAGCCCATTAAGGCTCCATGGCGCTCCCTGTTCCCTGCAATAGGCACGTGCACACTGGGCTTTCCACGCGCTCTAATGCCACACCAGGATTATGCCAAGGTCTTGCCTTACTCACTCCTGTTAATTATTAACTGGAAGGAATGAGATGAAGGGTGGAGAGATGCAGGGGGCACCGCAGAGGATGCTCCCCTGGCCTGTCACCCTGAGGGCCTGCTGGAGGCACCAAAGAATCCAGCCCCACCATGGGTTCTGCTGCCTGTGTGGCCTTCCCAGGTGTCAGGGAGCTGTAATCGGCTTCTCTGGGAGTAAAGCAGCTTTCTGCAGCTGCCCTGGGCCGTGAGCAGGGGGTGCCAGGGGCTGCCAGGAGCTGTGTGTCCCCTTGAGGACCCTGCTGCTGCTGCATGGCACCTTTAGGTTTCCATTCCCATGGTATTTCCATGGCTTCACCAGCTGCTGGAGGGTCTGGAAGGCCTTGGCTGTGCAGCACCCACTGGCAACATGGATAGGTGGAGGGTGGGAGTCCCATGGGATCCAGTCCTTGTCCTTGGCAAGAGTAGGGGGAGCAGCCAGGGCAGCAGGGCCAGGGAGCAGCTCTGGCTCAGCTGCTGCTGTCATCTATAATTGGCACTGAGGGGTTGCTCAATGCAGCAGTGAAGGCTGCTGGCTAATTAGTTTATTCTCTAAAACAGCCTTTCAGGAGCAACTCGGTGATGTGGGAAAGGCCAGGGCTGGACAGGGTGTCATTACCTCGTTAGGCAGCTAATGGAGCTGGGAAACACAAACCTGTGCCCGCTCCCTCCTTCCCATCTCCTGGAGATCAAAGCTGGGTGACAGTGTGGTGGCCAGGCCAACCCTCCTTCCACTGATGTCCTGAGCAGCAGAGGTTCCTCAGGTGCCCATGCTGAGGCCCTGTGTCCT
The DNA here is from genome assembly GCA_013400515.1 of Erpornis zantholeuca. NCBI lineage: Eukaryota > Metazoa > Chordata > Aves > Passeriformes > Timaliidae > Erpornis > Erpornis zantholeuca. The sequence goes on along the minus strand of VZTN01029697.1, from coordinate 160,011 downwards.
CCTGCACTGCAGCTTCTTCCTGTTGCCACTGCATTAGCAGCAGCCTTGAGAGCAATCCCATGAATTCTCAGGGCTCCTTGGGATTCAGTGAAGTGGGAGATGTTGTGAGAGACTGGTGCACTTGAAAAACAGCACTATTTTTAGTTCTTTGTCAGTTTTTGTCTCACTTTGTCTCTTTTCTCTGCCCTGCTCCCTCCCTCCCTTGTGGCCCTAGGGGCTGCAGGGAAGCGTTGCCTTGGGGAGCAGGGGCACCAACATTTTAGAAAGTTTTAGGATGTTTTGGCTTTGCTTTTTGCATTTGGAGAAAGGTGTGTGACAAAAGAATGTTTTACCCCAAAATTCTTCCTTCTCAGAACGTGGCATGTTGCTGCATTTGTTACTGCTGGCCGTTGTCACCGTCACACTGTCCTGTAGAGCTCACGGCTCTCGGGCTGCAGCATGACCAGACTCCTGCTCCTCAGGAGCACCAAGATGGGATGAAACGCGTCCCTATTCCCACTTGCTCCTCCCTGGTTGTTTCCCTGGGGTGTTTGCCCCACTGTGGAAGAGCAGATGTGGGTCTCTGGTGTGGTACGGACACACCTGAACCTGGGAAACCTTCCCAGGAGACAGCGCCGAGCACCTGCCCTGGCTCCCGGCCCTGCGACAGCCCGCGGGCACACCCCGAGGAAAGAGGGAAGTGGCTTTTCCAAAGGCCACGCGGGTGTGTGCTGGCTCGGGACAACCTCCCTGCGGAGCTGCGGGCGCGCTATCAGCCGGACGCTCCCGCTGCCGCAGTCGCTGCTTTTGTTTCTGAATTGGGTGGGGAGTGGAAACCCGGCGTCCCCTTCCCGTATAAACAAGATGGATTCGGTCTCCAGGGCTCCAGTGCTCGGAATCGCGCTCATGGAGCTCCCATCCCTCTCCACCTCTTCTGATCTTTATCGAGCTCCCCATGGAAACGGGATCAGCATCATCCCCGCGAGTCCCACAGCCCTGCTGGCGTTAGCAGGGCTGGGGGAGATGGATGCCGGGGCTCCGAGCTGGCACCCAAACAGCTGTGCCCTCCCCGGACCGAGAGGATGCTCCGTGCTTAAGGGAAGGGTTAGCCCTTCCCTTCCCAGGATCTGCGGGTCGTGTACAGCAGCAGGGCAGGTTCCTGGCGCTCTCGCTGCCCAGCACTGCTGCTCCAGTGCCCGCTGACATCCGAGGGACAGCGGGACAGACAGGAGAGCTGCACGGCGGGGATTGGGCTGTGCTGATTTTCCTGTTCACTCCCTGGGTTGCTCAGTTCGTGAGTGATGCCGGGAGCGAGGAATGCAGGGCTGGCCGAGCTCCTCCTGCCGCTGGGCAGCCCAACCCAGGGCAGGTATCGCCACCACACCCAAACCTGCGCGGGGAGCCCTGACCCCGACACCTCCAAGCCGGCGCTTGAACCCGGCCGCAGGTGGAGGTGATGCTCCGAGGAGGAGGAGGAGGGATAATTACTGGTCCGGGCCATCCTTGAGTGCTTCTTGGTCCAGCGGCTCAACAATTAGCGCTTGGGAGCGGCGCGGGAGGAGCTCCTCGTGATCCTTTGTCTCTCGGAGTTTCCCAGCAGAAGCTGTTCCCCGTGATTTGCTCTGAAGTGTCCCTGCCCCAGCTGAACCTGTGCGGCAGCTGCCGCCTCACCTGCCCACAGGCCCGGGCGAAGAAAACGCCGGTCCTTCCACAAAGTCGACATCACAGTGGACTCTGATTATATCTTGCAAACAGATGCAAGTCACAAATGTCCGTGATATTTTCACCCTGGGAGAATTAATGATGGAGAATAATTAATTTTGATTAAGAATTGGTGTGTCACAAAATGGGATTTATTTTTTTAAATGAGGGAAAAAACAGTTATGCCAGAATAATCCCAAACTGGTGCCTCAGCCAGTCCTCTGAGGAGACGGGACCAGTACTCCAGGAGCAAGGAGAACCAAGGCAGACGGAGGTGAGGGTTGGTGGAGCAGGCTGGTGCTGGCAGGAGAAGGTGCAATAGGATGGGGAGCTCGTGTCACAGAGAGCTGTCAGTGTGGTTGGCTTGGGGACCTGATCACCTCTGCTCGGCCACACTTAGTTCCTGCATCCCCGAGCCCGGGGCAGTGCCAGAGGCTGCGGGAGTGCTGGGTCGGCTGCAGCAGGGGGTGGGAGCACGGCAGGTCTGCCTGGCACAGCCGGCTGTCACACGGGTGACTGAAGTTTCGGTGGCTGACCTGCAGAGTCTGGGCACTTTCCTGTGCCACCCCGACACCTCCTGCCCTTGTGTGTGGCAGCCGGGGGCTGTCCCGACCAGAGCCCTGTAACCAAAGCCGGGAGTGCCCCGAGCGGTGTCTGGTATGTTCCCGTGACCCGAATGGGAAGCGGCTGGAGCAGTGGGATGAGAGCACTGCATCCACTGGCATGTTTCTACTTTTAACATATGAAGGATCATGTCTATAACCTGCCCTAATTTTAGGCATTGGTCTCTGATGCTGAATTCCCGCAGGGAAGAATGAGTGCAGGTGTAAAATTAGCCGGATTATTTCTGGGCTGGCAGTTACCAGTGCTCCATCCCAGAAACGTCCAGCTCAGTCGTGTCCGTGCTGCTGCCTCCCAGTCAGCCCCGTTCCCACCCCAGGATTGGCCTGCAATCACAATCTTGGTATCCAGGTGGAGGTTTAGAGGGAAAGGACACCATTCCTGCATTTAGGAATTGATCCATATTAGGGGCAGCTAAACACAGTAGCCTTCCATTCCCAGTGGTTTGCCTGGGAAGAGCTCAGAGACTGAACAAGGATAAATGGTGCATTTCTAGGCTCTGCCACAGCTGGAGAAGAGATTATGTGAAATAACTAACATGGAAATGTTAATCAGCATTAGCTGTAGTCCAAATTCCATTAACAGGAATGCTAAACACAGAGAAGGAAAAGGCTGGGATTAGGATGGCTTGGCAACAGGGTCTCCTCCCCAGTGTTTGGGTCTCGTGCTCCAGGATTTAAGCTGTTATTTAAAATGCAAGTAATTTTCTTTCCCTCCTCGGTGCAAACACCAGGAAGTCCAAGCGCAGAGCAGCTGTAACCGGTGCATGGAGTGTGCAGCAGCCTGGAACGCTCTGCTGAGGACACAGCAAAGCAGCAGCTCATTAGTGTGAGCACAAACATCCCTGCCCACAGCTGCTCCTGGCATTGCACTGCCAGGGACCGGTGTCACTGAGAGCTGGTGACCGAGTGGGGCTGCAGGGGACATGGCCAGGCTGGGCAGCTGAGGGGACTCTGAAAGGACATTTTCTGGGGTTTTGGTTTTTCATGCTTGAACATGATCTCCTGAGCTTTTGGGGTTTTAAAACTTAATATTACCTTATGTTTGATTGTTCACTCCCCATTTTCAGTACTTTTCCCTCCTTGCTTTGTCCCGGCCCTTGTTTACCAAGTTTTCAGAGTTAATATTTCTGAAGTAACTCAGGTTCCTCCTGTTCTTCCCTAATGAGCCAGGCTGGGAGAGATGGGGGTGTTCAGCCTGGAGAAGAGAAGGCTCCAGGAAGATCTTAGAGCCCCTTCCAGTGCCTAAAGAGGCTCCAAGAGACCTGGAGAGAGACTTTGAACAAGGGGGAATCACTTCCCACAGCTTTAAAGTCCCTTCCAACCCAAACCAGTGTGGGATTCTGTGATCCTGTGTTCTCATTCGAGCTGGAAATCCAGGAGGACATGGAGCTGTGGTGTCTGACACAGGAGAAACACCTAGGGCAGAGTTCACCCCAGTACAGCAGAACTGGAACTGGTTTGGATTTAGCTGTGCCTCTTCCCCCACTTGCACACTCCTGGAGGGCTGCTGAGCCCTGCAGGGGATGGAGAGGGAGCAAAGCCATGCAATCACACATGCTGTGATCTCTGCATACAGCTGATTGTTTGAGAGGCTCTTGCAGCAGAGACCACTCTGGAATGCATCCCAGGCTGGATGTGAGGCAGAATTTGAGTGTGGAAGCTGCCCTGTAGCAGGACAGAGGTTATTTTATCCATGGAGTTTGCAGATTGCTCACTGCACTTGAGAGACTGAGCAGACAAGTGTGTTCATACAACAGAATCCAAGAGCGATGGACACTGACACTGTTTAGCAGGGCTGGAGTCTCACCAGCTAAAAAAAGCCTGAACTGAGGAGCAGGAGTTGCTCATGCAGCCAAGGAAGCATTCCCAGGTGGGATGCCCCACGGCATGCGCCATCCTGGCGGCGCTGGAGGGGCTGATGTTGGGACAGCGTCTGGTGTCTGCTCCAGGCACTCATCACACCCAAAGGGGACAGCAAAGCACTCCTGGAGAGGTTCCCAGGCTGTTTGGGTGCTCTGCCCACGGGTATTTTTCCCCCTGTCCTGAAATGACAAGACTTTGAGAAAACCCATCCTTGAATAGCTGCAGCAGCACAGATCCGCAGGGAGCCGGCTCAGGTTTCGCAGCTGCCGAACCCATCCGGCAGGTATTTCGGGCAGCCTCGCGGCTTTGTCCAGCAAGCTGTGGGGTGCCAGTGGAATTAGGACACACTGTGCCTGCCCCTTTTTCCAGGACTGCTCCAAGGGCTGAGGCCTCTGCTCTACAGCGAGATCAGCTCCCGGATTTATGCACAGATTGCTGCCTAGCAAGAGCCGAAGCTCCTTTCCAGAACGAATCCCATTTGCAGGAAATTCAGACCCTGTTTGCCATCGGCCAGCATCCAAGAGAGAGTAGTAACAGCAGACACAGGATTTATTTTGCAGGAGTACCATGAACTCGGGGTGCAGTAACTGGTGTGAGTGCCAGTCATGTGCCAGCCTCAGGTCACCCTGTTCTCCTGTGCCACCCTGGGGGTTGTTCATGCCCCAGCCTCTCCTCTTCCTCCTCTGCTGCTGCTCTGTTCTGTGAGCCCAGGCTGGTTTGGCTGCTGCAGGTTCAGCTGCTCCCTCAGAGCAGGCAGGAGTTCAAACCCCGCTGGCTTCCCACTGCTCAGAGCAGATGGAGAGCAGGGAAGGCACGGCCAAGATAATGGAGCTAATTTGCGAGGCTCGGGGAGCTGTATGGGGTTTCTCTGACTTCAGGAGATGCTGCTGGTTGGGATTACTGTGGGAGACACTGGGGTTGCTATTATTACACCGCAAATCCTGCATGCCTGGATGGTTGCTAGCCTGGGACCCTGCTTGCTTTGCTCCTCATCGACCTAAAAATGAATCCAGGATCTCTTCGGTGCTGACAGGAGTTCCCAAGAAGAGACAGAGGGTGAGGGAACTACTGAAGGTCACGGGGCTCCAGTTTCACTCTTGATCCATTTGAGCTTAAACAAGGCTCTGAGTTGTTGATGGTCCAACCCCAGACATCACACACACACAAGGACAAGAAGCTTAGGAAGAGCTTTGCCTTTGCTACTGACTCTAAAGCTTTGGAAAGTGCGCCGTGGTTGCCTGGGAGCTCTGGTTTCCAGTGCAGCCGGCCAGCCCATCCATGAGGATGGAGGAAGATATGCTGATGACAGCAGCTATTTGAGATGTTTTCCCCTGAGCTGGGCTGGCTCCCCACAGATAGAGCATTGTCCCCCTGAAGACCTGTCTGCAGCTCTGCCAGTGCTCTGATGGATTTGCACACTCTGTTGCCACTGAGACCCATTTGTCTCTCTCTTTTGCTGCAAATGAAACAGTTAAACTGCAGCATGGTCACTCCCTGGCCAGACTGCTCTGTGCAGGAAGGCATTCAGCTTTGGTTAAGTTCCTTTTGATCTTTACATTCCTTTGGCTCCTTATCACTTCTCCTTATCCCTTCTGTTTGTCTGTCCTCCCATTTACCATAGTCATGGTAAGGCTTTATCTCCAGGATCAAATCAGTCCAGGGGAGATCAGTTTCTCCTGCCATTGCTCCTTCCCTTGGTGCAGCACCAGGAGCCCTGATCTGAGGTTCCCTTTGCCTCTGCTCCTGTGTTCCAGGAGTTGCATAATCCCATTGAAAATCCTGCCTGCTCCTGCTGATAAACCAAGACAGCAGCAAACCCCACTTCTGTTTGAGATGAGGGGAACCAGAACCTATTGGCAAAAATGTCCTGATGGGAACATGACAAGTTTTTGGTATGTCCCTTGCACCTACTTCTGTTTCTAATTCTACTTCTCAGCCTCAGGTACGACCACAGCAGGTGTGACACAGTTCAGTCTGCATGGGACATGCTGCCTTCGGTTCACTTGGGAATTCATCTCCCTTACACTTGCTGGAATGTGCTGCTTAATTACCATCACTTATCACACAGATGTTGTGACCGCAGTGAACATGGGTTTGCTTGGCTGTCTCAGTGCCTCAGCACAATGATTCCACTTCTCTGAGAGTGGATTTGCTTTCTCTCAGCAGCTGAGGTGCTCAGCAAGGCTTGGAGCCCGAAGCAAAGATGCCTTCACTGTACACCTTCCCTAGTGGCATTCCAAGACTTTCTCCTGGCATCTGGAACAAGAGTTTACTGCAGTCAAGAAAATTAAATTCACCACTTTCCTGAAAGCACGTGTGAGTGGGGAAAAACTAAGGAGCTGTTTTCAGTCTTCATCCACAACCTGAACTTTATCCTCTCTTGCTGCCAAAACAGATTCCCTTCCTTTGGGGTGTTTTGGGGTGTGTTTTAATCCATAATGAATCCACAGGACAGCCTGTTCTGTTGGCTCTCTTGGCAGCAGGCAGCAGCCCTGGTTTCTACACCCACTTCTGACCTGACGAACAGCTTTGGAAAGCCGTTTCCCACCTGTTCCCATTCCCAACACTGCCCTGTTGGCTGCACACTGCAGTTCTCCAGGAGCTCCTGCCAGGCACGGTCTGGCGCTGGGTCTGGGCACGGCTCCGTGCGCAGGGTGAGCATTCCCTGTGCCTGTTGGGCACTGCTCTGGAGTAGCCGCGAGGAGCAAGGGAGAGCAGCCAAGTTGGCACCGGGTGCTCATCGCACTTGGCTCCCGAGAGGTTGGCACACACTTTGTTTTTCCCGAGCTCGGCCTCAGGCCAGGCGGCCTCAGAGCTCAGTGTGCAAACACTGCTGAGTGCAGGTTGCCGTCTAAACATGTTCCCTTCCTCCTCCCTTTTTGGGAACCCAGGACAAGATGGGGGTGAAAGGAGTAAGATGAAAGGAGTTTGTAGTGATGTGGGATTGGGCTCTTCTCCCAGGGAACAATGCACAGGACAAGAGAAAACAGACTCAAGTTGTGCTAGGGGAGGTTTAAGTTTGATAATAAGAAAAGTTTCTGCACTGAAGGGGTTATCAAGCTTTGGAAGAGGCTGTCCAGAGAAGTGGTGGAGTCACCATCCCTGGAAGTGTTCAAAAAACCACGTAGATACGAACTCGAGGACAAGGTTTAGTGCTGATCATGGTGGTGTTGCTGGGTTGACAGCTGGGCTTGAAGAACTTAGAGGTCCTTCCAACCTTGACAATTCTATAATTCCCTGATTCTATAGAGCTTGGACAATAGTTTGCTTTGGCTGTGTGTTGTTAAACCTTTCCTCTGCTTGTCTGTATGTCCCTGGGGCCGCATCCCCTCCCCATCCAGCAGTGCAGGTTTGTGCACACCTGGCTGGTGTTCCTGGGGATGGGCAGGAGATGCCCTAGGGAAGGTGGGAGTCAGGGGGCTGAGCCCAGCAGTGACCGTGTGTGTGCTCCTGCCCATGTGGCCATTGCTGCTCCTGGGACATGCCTGGTGTGACCCTGACACCTGGGTCCAAGGGACACTGGATGGACACGTGTGTCCTGCCAGGGACACTGCACCCAGCGGGGTGTCAGACACCCCGTGGGAACAAGGCCCAGCTCTATCCTTGCAGTGGAGACTGGGATTCTTCCTGGGCTCAAGAGCAAAGGGAGATAAAATTATATCCTCCTCCATGTGTGTGCCTGGCGTGGGGATTAATTTATCTGAGTGATTAAGGCAGCAAGTGATGCAGGAGGTGGCTGGATAATTTAATGACCCAGGTGGAAATAAAAAGCCAAGTGTGTGTTTCTCTTTCAGTCGTGCTGGGGTTTGATTTTTATGTCCCGTTACAAATGGATTGATTAATGAACCCCCTGGAGAAGTGGAATCTATTCACACTGATCTGCTCCTCTGTCATATGAAACTGCTGAGAACCAGAGCTTGTTAAGCCTCTTTTTGGGGACAGATGTTGCCATGGCTTGTGCAGAGGGAGCTGCAACCTCCTGTGTGGCTGCAGGTGTCACTGAGTGCAGGTGGAGATCCCAGAGTCACATCCCCGTGGAAATGGGCCTCACCCGCTCAGGCACTCCAGCTAATTTGGTGGAGCGTGTGACCACCTAGTTCTGTGCTTTTGTGACTGATTCAAAACCTTTCTGAGCTCTGACTGGGGTAAGAGAATGGCACAAATGTTCTTCCAATGGAGCAGAAACACAGGCTCTGGGACTGTAACTCTGAAAATCCCACCGTGCTGCAGCAATTCCTTCCTCCTGCCTCGCTGTACAGTTTGGCTCCAATTAGTTGGTCTCGACTGCTACACGTGCAGGCCAACACTGCTTCTATTTCAGGGGGACTTGCCAGAGATTAATTAGATCCCAGGCCTGCAGAGGACCAGCCAGCACATTTCGTGTGCCATTAACTCGGCACTTATCAGACAAACATTGTCGGGATAAATCTCCCCTTTGTTGTGCTGCTGTAAGCGAAGGTTGTCACAAAAATGAGCTGTTTGAGCAGACACAGGGTGATGGTTTGGGAGCTGCATAAGCTGCTCGCTGAGCTCAGATGCCAGCCCTGGTCACTGGGACGGCACTAAGTGTGTGTCAGTGCAGGCAACCATGCCTGCGGCTCTCAGCGGCCCTCGGAGCTGCTCATGGAACTGCTGAGGCACAACATCCACCAAGCCCTGAGTCAGTGCACAGAGATGTGCAGTGTCAGCCGCTGCTCCAAGGAAACCTGTGCTTTGAAGGGTAAAATCACAGACAGAAATCATGGAGCTGGGGAGAGCGAGGAACAAATCTCCAGCAGGAGCTCCAGATTTCTGTTTGGAAAGCGTGAAGTGACCTTATCTCACCAGCCTCAGGTTGTGCTCTGCTCTTGGTGCCCACGCACTGGCAACACAAACCACAGCAGGCTGGCTTGTCCCAGCTCGTCTCATTTCCAAGAGAGCTGGGAGAACGTCTGGCCAGACAATGAGGGACATGAGCCAGGAACCAGGAATGGAGTGACGGTGAGAGCAGAACAGAAACAGGGACCAGGAACAGAAATGGGGCTTGGAACCTAGTCTGTGGAAGGTGTCCCTGCCCATGGCAGGAGCTGGAGCTGGACAGGTTTTAAGGTCCCTTCCTACCCAAAGCATTCCAGGATTTTATGATTCCATGATATATCATCTAACTAACAGGCAGAGAGGGGATGGGATGTGCAGAGGGGTGATGCAGTGGGAACTACATGCCAAGAATCTTAACAGTGGCAGCCTGAATTAATTTGAAGAGCAAAGTGAGAACTCTGGAGAAAAAGCCTGTAGAAGTGTCCAGAATGAGGGAACAGTTCTGGCAGCATGGTCAGGGAAGGATGAGACATGGATTCTGCCCGGATTGCACCGGAATAGTCCAGCTTGGCCTGGGGACTGTGAGGTGAGGTTGGTTAGCTGGGCTCCTGGGGCTGCCACTCACACCAACAAGTCAAGCTCCAGTAATTCAACATGAAACATCTTGTTCTGGTGCTGACACATCGGCTGCGAGATGGTGTTCAGATAGGGAACTTCCTGCTTTGACAGCAGGGGAAAAACGGGAAGGCTCCACTCCAGCTGCTCTGGCTGAAGGCTCTACCCTACGCAGAGCTGGCCAGTGGGAATTGTGGTGTGCCTGGGATACGCTTCCCCTGGGATGGGCTCCAGAGGGACAGAGCTGGATCACAAGCCTGGATGCCATCCTCTCAGTGCAGCATCTGCTGAGCATTCAGCAGAGCAGAGGCTTTGCTGGCTGGAGCAAACGCATGGATGTGTGTGATTATCAGGGAACGGTGCCGGAATTGGCCGAGCACTTGGAACTGCTCCGTGCAGCTTCTCGGCACTGACTCGAGAGCAAGGAGTTATTTTTAAGATTCTGCTTTCCCTCGTACTGGAATGACTCAGAAGGAGTTTCCTTTAAACAGCACAGATTTGGTGGGAAAAGGGGAAAGCTACTGCCATTAGCTTGGTCCTGAGAATGTGACAATATTTTTGTAAAGCTGAAACTTCTGGTAATAAAAGCTTATTTTTAATGAAACAACTATTTACTGTGACAACTTGGCAGACAATGGTTCTGATCAGAACAACTCAAACCAGTTCATCTGCCCCGGGTTCTGCTGGTGCTGGGGCTGAGCATTTTCCTTGGATTCTTGATTGGACATGAATGTTGCTGCCTCGTGTTTGTGCACATCCCTGGGCAAACAGCCCTCTGACGTGCAGCACCTTGGGTACGCTCGAGGAATTTGCTTTTCCAATCCTGTCTCTTCAGAGCTACTGGAAATAGGAAGGAAAGACCAAATTCTTCTGCTCCAGGACATACTGGAATTCTGTCAGTGCCCTGCCCATGGGGGAATGAAAGGAGAAATGCTGCCTGAAACACGGCTCTCTAGGGAGAAAAACACCACGAAGTTAAACGGCATTTGGGGCATGAACAGTGTGTCTCCAGAAAACCCAAATCTGGGATTAATCTGTGCTGGATGAGGGGTCAGAGTGCCCAGGGGAAGGTTTCCATTTCAGAGCTTGCTGGACTCCCCAGCCACCCTGCTATGCACAAAATGAGTTCATATTTAAAGGCACCGTTTTCTTTCCTTCCAAACAGGCCACCTATAGAGTAACCAAGTGTTTGAACAGGGTTTGGCTGGATTGATTAAAAGGCAGTGACATTTACCTCCAGCCTTGCTTACATTAGGGATCCATTGATCAAACAGCCCTGTTGCAGCTCTAATAAGCAAGGTCTTAAACCCAAACCATGGGCTGTAATTAAGTAAGTCTCAAGCAAGTTTTAAAACCTTCTGTCATCAGTGCAGTGTGATGGGGCTGTGAGGAAAATGGGGTGAAAAGGGGACAGTAAAAAAGACTTGGAATGAGCAGAACTGAATTCAAACTCTTACAGTGCTCACGCAGGGGCTAGAGCTAATTGTGTTGCTTAAAACGCTGCCTATGCCCAGCTCGGGCCTCTGCTGTGTGACCTCTTCATTCCTTTGTGCACAAATGTCGTGTTTATTACAGGGCTTGTTTGCACGGCAGCCATTGGTTGTATCGCCTGCTGAAGGTGAGCGGGACGCCTGTGACCTTCCTTCTCAGCCACCGGGAGCTCTGTACTTAAGAGGAACAGAGGCGGGGTCCCCCCGGAACCAGATACACCTGTCTCGGTCCTTTTCGCGTCCCTTATCCCGATCCCTATCCCGGTCGTTACCCCGGTCCCTCAGGGGCGGCAGCCCCGCCCTCTCTGTGGTGCCCTGAGGGGATGCCCCGTGCCAGAGCGCCGCCCCGCCCGCCGCGCGCGCCCC
>VZTN01029697.1:113700-148560 GCA_013400515.1 Erpornis zantholeuca | reverse complement strand
GTGCGCGCCCCCCGCCCGCGGCCGCGCCATGAAGAGCCTCAAGTCCCGCCTGAAGAAGCACGAAGCGGTCATCGGGGGCAGCGCGGTGGGTGCCGGGGAAAGACCCCCGCGGGGCTGGGGGTTCCTCTGAATGGGGCAGAGCACGGGGGGTCTCGGCTCCTGGAGGGGCAGAGCACGGGGGAGGCCCGGTTCGTGAACGGGCAGAGCACGGAGCGTCCCGGCTTCAGGAGGGACAGAGCACGGGGGTCCCGGCTCCTGGAGGGGCAGAGCACGGAGTATTCCGGCTCCCCGGGGAACGGGGACTTCGCTAGGAGCAGAGAGCGAGGGGAACCGCGGTAACGCGGGGGGAAGAGAGCCCGGGATCCGTGGGGAGGGTGTTCAGGGAGCTCGGATGCGCTGGAGGAGCGGGGCTGAGCGAGGGCAGCAGCGGGGTGAGGACGTTCCCTGAGCCGGTCTCTCGCTCTGGCTGCCCGGCGGGACCGGCGCTCGGAGCACCGAACAGGTTACCTGTGCTTTCGCTGCTGCTTCCTGGCTCCAGCACAAACTAACACTTTTTTTTTCCCTAAGAGCCTCGGGAGCTGGTGCGGAGCCCCGGCTAGCAGCCGCCCCGAGGCTCGCTCAGTCCGTGTGGACGGCATGGCCGGGAGCTGCTTCTGCACTAGGGATTAATGTGGCAAAATCGGAGCGCTTTTGAAGGAGAATTCGCTTAAAAAGTGGGCAGAAAGCTTTCAGAGTGGCTGGTGACCAGACAGGTGTGATTGCTGATCATCCAGTCTGGAATGCAGAGCTGGGGGAGGCAGAACCTCCGGAAATGCACCTTTGTGATGGTGCAGTTGTCCATGCCTTCTTGCCTGGCTTCCAAAATTTCGGCTGGTTTTAGCTGGCTTTGACCCGTTTTCCTGGTCTTTTACTTTTACTTCATTCATCCCTGCAGATGACTTTTGTTGAGGGACGAGGTCTTTGTAACTGGAGAAAGCTGTGTTTGGAAATTGCTTCACGTGGTAAATCATCTTTAATTGTGCCTATTCAGTAAATGCTTCTCCGGGAATCCATCCTGAGTTTATCCCTGTGTTCCTTTGCTGAGCTCGCCCCTGGCTACATGGAGTAGCGGGACAGGGAGTTAAATGTGAGACACTGGCTTTTATCAGTTGTCCTTTGAGATATTGGCTATCTCTAAAATCCTCCTGCGCATTTGCCTTGGGTCTGAAGCTGTTACCTGGCAATAACAGCTCGTGGGGAAAGGGCTGGAGCTGCTCTAAAGTGCTGACGGAACTCCCTAGCTAATGACAGCTCCCATCCCTGTGCCCGAGGATCCACGGAGCACAGCAGTGATTCATGAGGCTGTTATGAGGATTTGTCATGTGTGGGCTGGCACTGCTCTGTGTTCATTAGTTGTCCTGTACTTTAGAGTTGTTTGTTATTCTCAAATTAGCCCAATAATTAAATTCAAACAAAGACTGACAGCACCTGTGTTTGGTTTTGAATAGACATGGAGATTTTTCACTTCCAATAAACCTATTCAGAGGAGGTTTGAGCAGGCTTAATACCTTTTAGTGCTGAAGTTACTCTAAAATACGTGAAGGGAAATTGCTTTCAGCAAAACCCTTTAAAAACAGGGATTTTTGTCCACGATAAACTTACTTCTCCTGTTTATTACATAGTTTGGCTATGTGATCACTCCACCATCTCATCAAATAGCAACTTTTAATCTTCTCTGTGGGGGGAAGAAACCATCCCCATGGGTGGGTGTTTGCAGGGGGGTGATGGGATGAAGCCGGGTCTCTGTTCTTCTGCTGGGGAGGAGGGGAAGTGGGTGGGAATCCTGCCAGCGGCAGCTTTAGAGATCCTGCTTGAAAGGAGTGTACAAGAGTCGCCTGTTTGAGAAACTTCATCCCTCTCTCCTCTCCCCACCCAGTGCTATTTCCTGGGGGGTGAAGAGAAACCTAATCCAGCCTGCTTTTGGAAATTTTCCTCCAGGTGAGGGTAATAGTTATGTGCCTTCTGATGAGAATGGTTTTATTGCTGATTTTTGATGGAGGGAAGGCGCAAAAAAAGCAGCAGACAGTAAAAAACATATTAGTTATTACCAATTCCAGAATTATCCAGAATGTTGTGCCTGAAAATGGAATTATCAGGTTTTGCCAGCTCCAGCTGGCTGATGGTGCTTGGTAAATCATCTGAGCAGCCTGTTCAGTGCTCTGCATAGTGAGACAAATGCCTGTCATTAGCAGGAGTGCAGGCTGGAAGTTGGATGTGGGCTTCTGTGGAGCACGAACCCTTAAGGTCAGAGGAGGTGCCTCGTTGGCCAGCATTTACAAGAAAGATCTTTAATTAATGTTCTCAATCCCATTGGGACCACAGCAGCTCCCACTGCCTGTGCTGCTGAGATTCCACAATACATCCTGACGCTATACATGTGTGTTTGGGGCCTGGATTGTGATAAGGAAATGTTTTCTTCCAGCAGTTAGAAACTGTCTGTACCAATGAGATGCTCACTGATTGGTTTCTCTTGAGAAGCTGATTGCAGAAGGGTTGGTTTGTTGTTCTGCAAAGTTGTCTTTGGGTCAGACCTTTGCAAATAGACTTTCAGTGGTGAGTTCTGACTGTGGCCTCTGCAGAGGAAAAGGACCTGCTTGTTTCTGTAACTCTGGGGAGATTTAACCCTGTTAAATCTCAGGTGTGTTATCTCCTTAGGTGGGGTTTTAACCTTGCTGTTCCTTATGATGAGACCTGGAATTTAGGGAAGGGGCACTTGGAGTTACTGCGAAATGTGGGGTTCCTGGTGGTGCTTTGAGCAGAGCTGGAGCTGCATCCCAAGGTGTGGGATCCCCACAGTTCAGGAACCACCAGCACTGCCTGGAGCACCTGCAGGAGATGGGAATCACCCTCAGTGGTGGGAATGGGCATATATAAAACCATGCGAAAACTCCTACCAATCCTTTCTCCTCTGGGAAAAGTGGTGCTGGGTTTTGTTTAATTAAGAGAAACCAAACCTGCCATATAATTAGCGGAAACCATTGTGCAAGGAACAAAGGGACACCTGAGCACTTGCCCTGGTATGATGAGCTGTGATTATTAAATGAGTATCTGAACAAGCTCTGGAGTTAGTGACAGCTGAGCTTGTTCAAGGTTGTGTCAACACTTCTTTCCCTGTGGATGCTGCCCAGCTCTGTTAAATGGATGAGTTTTCCTCTGGGAAAGGAGTGTAGCTTTATGGAGTGACCCAGGACACCATTAAACATCTGCTTCTGCCCTGTCAGCAGCAGAGAGAGCAGGTACCACCTCCTGTTCTGGGCTGACCCATTTTATTGTAAGAATGAAGGATGCTGCTTGAATTTGCTAATTCATCAGCAGTGCCTCCTTGTTGCATGTGCAGCAGCATGAATGCTAACAGTGATTTGTAGCCCCAGTGTGCTGTCAAATGCACATTAGTAACTGAAAGGGTGAAGTGAGAAATAGGTGTTTGATAAGCTAATTTTAACCCTTTAAAGATTCAGGATCATTTACAGGAGGAAAACCTGGTGCTGCTGGGGGCACACAAGAGTTTGTACACGAACAAGGTTTTGTGGCATTTTGTCCTGACTCTGCCCTGTGCAAGGACAGACCAGTCTGTCAGCCAGGCTGATCCCAGTGCCCTGACCCATCAGCAGAATTTTTCCAGTGTTGCTGCTGTTGGCTGGAGCAGTTCTGTCCTGTCCCTGCTCCATGGGGCAGCCTGAGGTGACTTTGCCATGGCATCTTCAGGCACCGCAGCCAAGCACCCACAGCACTATAATATTCCAATGTCATTCCTGGCCTGGCTGGGTTTATTCCTTGGAGCGTGTTTGGTTCCAGGAAGCTTTATTCAGGCTCGTGCTAATGTGTTTGTTCTTGGAAAAATCTCTTTGTGATTCATTTGCATTTAGTTAACTGGAATTAGTGCTTGTTTGTGTGATGCTTGGGGTGAAGCCGAAGAAACACAACGGGCAATTTGTGGTGCAGCAGAAGCTTTGTGGTGCAGCCTGTTACAGGTGCATTGTAATTTTCAGGCTCCGTAGAAAGGAGTATTAATGCTTTATCACTTTGGAATGTAGCAATTAAAAATATTTAAAAGAGTGGAGGTTCAGTCAGGGCCTGGGAGTTCAATATCCTGAGCTGATTTGCAGACATAATTATACAGATAAGCTCTGTGCTTATCTGGTTGGAGTTCATATGACCTTTTGTGTAGAAGCAACTTACGGAGTACTTTGTCAGTATTTAAATATTAATATTAACGAGCACATGCTTGAACATCTGACACTGATCCTGTTTTCATCACTTACTGGTGACTGACCATGGCTGAGATGTGTTGCTCCCTTCCCTGTGCAATAGTCATGTCAGGTTTCACCACCCCTGATATTTCCTGATGCTTTAATAAATGGAAGTACACAAATCAATGGGGCCTTGCCTGAGAGCTTAGAAATTCCAACTAATGCTGTGCCTGGAGTCCCAGGAAGGCGGGAGCTGTGCTACTCCCACTGGCAGCACAGGCAGCTGGACTCTGACCCTGCTCCTGTTTCTCTCTGTTTAAGGGGGAAATATTTCTCCTGGGCACCTGTGGGATGAAGCCAGGCTGCAGCAGAACCTGGTCTTGCAGGGTTCAGGGAGGAGGTAGATGAGGTGCTCCAGGCAGCAGGAGGGTGTGATGTTCTTTTTGTGTGTGAGTCTGGCCCCAGTTACCATAAAATATCCTTAGCAGAGTTTGGAAATGCAGTTGCAAAGCTGCTGCTTTGTGTCCAGAGTGCCCGAGCAGCTCTGATCACTTTTATTGGTGTCCAAGTCAGGCTGTGCCTCAAGGCTGGCAATCTGAGGTTGTTCTTATCAATGAAGTGCTAGGCAGTTGTGTGTTGGCCATGAGATGTGAGAAAGTTGTTTCAAAACAAAACCAGGACTGTTTTTAATTCTTTGAGCAGGCTTTGCCTCCTGCAGGGATTGTAGGCAGAATATGTTGACACTTCCAGTGTAGCTTGTGAGCTCTTGTGGCTGGTGCTGTTGGATTTTCCTCTGGCCCAGCCTAAAAAGAGAAACTGACACTGCTGTGAGGGACCTCTCGCTCTTTGGAGGGGGAAATGTTAATCTTGAGAGGATTTTTTGACACATAACAGAGCTAGAAGTCGATTTGAATTGTTTCTTGATACTTAATAAATTGATCTTGATGGTATATGCTGACTTGGGAGGAAAATGCCTTCAGAACAGGGTAAAATGAGGAATGTTTATGATTAATTGCTTGCTTTGCTTTAAGCTCTTTGTTAGGACACTATTACCTGCATTAATGGCAGGCTGCAGTTACATTTAAACATGAGGCACAGCACAGCTGCTCAGGTGAGGTTTTGACAGAAGTGTTTTCAGCATGAAAACACCAGAGCAGACCTAAGGGAACTGCTGGTTTTGATCCCTGTTTGAACTAAGCCTTGCCCACTTTGTGCCATTCAATGGCTTTTTTATTTTGAAGGATTTTTAGTGGACGAGGTGGTAACACAAAGTGCTGCCTGTGGGAAGGTGCTGGGTGAAACAAGAGCCCTGTGTTCAGGCTGTGTCTGGTTTTCCCTTGCACAGACTAAACCCCACATCTCACTCCTGCAGTCTGACACTCCAAAACATTTACATGTGGAGACAGACATATCCTGGGAAGTAAGATATGCTTGTAAAATATAAAATGCCATTTCCTCTTGCCCCAATGGAGTTTAATGCAGTATGTGTAGTATTTTTTTTAGACAGGTGAGCCAAATTCTTCAGGAGAGTTGGGTTTAGTGAAGTGCCCCTGCACTGCAGGGGAAGCTGCACCTGGGGAACATTTTTTAAAAATAGTTTTCTAATCTAACCCTTCCATTCTGTCTGTGCACTTTTAAAACAAATCAAAGTACTTCAAAAGCATTTGTCACTTTGTGCCATTGAAATGGCAGGGTGTGTCTGTCCACACGTTGGGTTTGCTGACAAATGTACTCTGATCTCTGGAGAAAGAGCAGGGAATCAAGGAGTGCAGCTGGATAGATGTGTGAGCCTGCCCCTGCCTCTGAAAGAGGAGGTTCAGATTGGATGTTGGGAGGAAATTTCTCCCTCCAAGGGCGGGGAGGCCCTGGCACAGGGTGCCCAGAGAAGCTGTGGCTGCGCCTGGATCCCTGGAAGTGTCCCAGGCCAGGTTGGATGGGGTTTGGAGCAGCCTGGGATTAGTGGAAGATGTCCCTGTCCATGGCAGGGGTGGGACTGGCTGGGCTTTAAGGTTCCTTCCAACCCATCCTGGGGTTCTCTGAAGGGCCATGGAGAGTGTGTGAGCTGTGCTGTGTTGGTGCTGGCAGTGTCACCAGAGCTCTCTGCTCTCCTGTGTGCTTATGTCACCCACTAATGGCATTACAGGGGCTGTGTCCCCGATGGGCTTTGCTGGGGATGGGATCAGCCTGGCCCTGTGGTGACAGGAGCTGGGCTCACTTTCACAGCTTTATCCCAGCTCTCTGTGAAGGGCTTAGGAGGTGCTTTGACTTACAGCTGATATTTCTGAGCTGGGTTAGGTGACCTTAGAGCTCATCCAGTGCTATCCCCTGCCATGGGCAGGGACACCTTCCACTATCCCAGGCTGCTCCAAGCTCTGTCCAGCCTGGCCTTGGACACTTCCCAGGATCCAGGGGCAGCCACAGCTTCTCTGGGCACCCTGGGCCAGGGCCTCACCTTCCTCACAGGGAAGAATTTCCTCCAAACCAACCTAAAGCTCCTCTCTTTCTGTGGGAGGCCATTCCCCCTTGTCCTGTCACTCCATGCTCTGAAGCTGTACAATTTCTTACCAGAGGGTGTCGAGGATGCGCAGAGCTTGCCTGGACTTGAGGAATAACTGGAGAAATCAACAGTGCAGTTCTTTCAGCCCAGGAAGTTTGTCATTCCCTGAGAGCCAGGAGGGCACTTGGAGCAGTCAGTTTGTGTTCTGTCTCTGAGCAGGCTGCTGGGAACGTGTGTCTGCATCCTGCCGGAGGCGTTGATCCCACATGGATGCGCAGAGCCTGCACACACCCAGCCTGTCTGCTCCAGAGAGGGCCTCACACTGACAGCACACCACACACAGGCTGCTGGCAACGAGGCTGCTTGTGATCCTAGCCCCGGGTGGAGGTGGGGTACTCCTTATCTTTGGAGACCTGGAGTTGGGAAGGATTCCTGGCAGGCTGAGCTTAGGAAAACAGGTGCTCAGTGTTAGCACAAAATGGGCAATATCAGCCTTGGCCAGGTTTCTGCGGTGTGGAGAGTAAGGTAGCACCTCCAGAGATCTGCACTGCTGGGGCCTGATGATGTTTCTGGTCCTAATTTTGGACCAGTTTAGTTTTGTTACTCTAAAAGAGCGCATTTAAGTCGGTTCTACCCTTTGAGGTCTCTGGATTCAGCTGCTTTGGAGAACATTTAATCAGTGGGGTTTGTAGCTGAGCCGTGTTTCATGAAGCTGCTCAGTGCTGATGGAACCATGGAAGCTGCTCTGTGCCTGGCTGGAACTGGGCAGGGCTGGGAAATGTGGTTTAGCAATCCTAGATCTTGTGGTCAGGGCTGTCTCAGGAGGATCTGCAGCACGAAGGGGCTGCAGGTTGAGTGCAGTTCACGAGGCACAAGGAATATCTGCAGGCAGATGGAGTGGAGACAAGGAAAACCTTTGGGATTAATACTTTGGAGAAGACTGTACACCTGGAAGCCAGTCTTACCTACATTTCTCACCAAACTGATTTTGGTTAAGTAGGGATTTTCTGTTGCTGCCACTTGGGAAGTGTATTTATTTCCTCCCCTCAAAAAAGCCATTTTTAGCTTAAGGAGACAGACTTGGTTGTGGTCAGAAGACAACGCAGTCACTGCACTTTTTTGGAGTGGTTTTGTCACATGGATGCTAATTGCAGAGAGGTCTTGCAATTCTTTGGGGAATGTTGGTGCTGTGGGGCAAAGGCCAGTGCTCACACAGGGGATGGGGGATACTTCAGAACTTACTGGGAAAGAGAGAATTTGCTCCAATCTGAGTGAGTTATTTTAAAATTCTCTGCTGAGAAGATCCATTTATTAGGTTATTTGCAGCCTCTCGCGTGTGTCCCCCAGGGTGTGTGTAAGTGGTTTTCCTGGCCCCGGACCAGGTTTCTCTCCTGCAGACAAAACAGTATATTGCTTGTCTTGTTGACCTACTCCTCTAAATATGGCACTTGGGAGATCTCCATTTAAATTTAAAACTTGTGAAAGGGGACTCTCCATCTCTCTCCTGTTAATCATTGTGCTGTCTATTTAATGTTTTCACAGCCTCTGTGACTCCTCTCATTTCACATGTTGGGAGACAGACTGGCAGCAGCAGTAAGCTGAAACCAGGTTCTATTCAGAAAGGGTTTCAGTGCTGTAAAAGGAGAATTTTTTTAAAGCAGAGGCATGTGTGTTTTCTAATTTAAAATGGGTTACATTTCTGTCAAAATAGGATCACGCATTCCATCTGCTCCGCAGTTGTAACTGTCTGAAGTCTGAGCCTGAGTCTGGTTTCGGCTTTGTGGCGCGGTGGAATGGGGAAAAAATTACTCCTGGGAGTATTTCAGTCCTCGCGTGTTATTAGTGGTGCTGAGTGTGACCTTCCTTCATGTCGGTGCACAGTGAATGTGAGGAGCGTGTTTGTTATTTTAAATGAGTGTTTGGCTGTCTGCGGAGCACAACAACCACGGCGGGGCTGGGGACGTGCCTGTCCCCTGAGTTCACACACCCTGACACCATGACTCAGGGCACGGGCACGCCGGGAATGTATTAATAGCTATTGCTTTCTATCGCCTGCCTATCAAGTACTGCCTTATCAGAAAATAGATCAGGCTGATGAGACTGGCTACGTATTGTTTACAAGATTCTCGGGGTCTGGGCAGTATTTCCCTGGGAGCCCAGTCCGTCTGTCCGGCACAGACCGCGGCTCTGGCCGGGCTCCGGACAGCGCGGCCGCACACGCGGCTCCTCTGGCCAGCGACGTTTCCTAGAGTTATGAAGGCTGAAGATGATGCTGAAGATGGAGAAAATACCCTCGGGGAGCCGAGCTAAGTGAAGGATGGAGCAGGAGGAGCCCCGGGCGGTGCGGAGCAGCCGTTCCTCGCTGTGAGCTCGGGCTCGGGGCGCTGTGAGCTGATGTGACTGGAACTGATCGCTCCTGGCAGCACGAGCTGCAAGTTCAGCATGATTTGTTGGTTCTCTTGTGCAGCCAAAGACACAGTAGGTATCGGAGGTCTCATAGCTCTATCTGAGGTTTCATATCCTGGCAGTAATTTACAGCTGCAAAAAATGTGAAAGCTTGGATTGTGCAAGTGTGGTGTAGTGGTTCTGTTTAATTAATGGGTGTTGTATATCCTTAGCAACACTTCCTGCAAGGAACTTTTCCTTAAATGTGAAATGCATTTTTAAATGTAAAATTATTTAATCATAGAATGGTTCAGGTTGAAAGGGATCTTAAAGCTCATCTCATTCCACCCTTGCCATTGCCAGGGACACCTTCCACTGTCCCAGGTTGCTCCAAGGCCCATCCAGGCTGGCCTTGGACACTTCCAGGGATCCAGGGGCAGCCACAGCTTCTCTGGGCACCCTGTGCTTGGGTCTCCCCACGCTCACAGGGAGGAATTCCTTCCCAATATCCCATCTGTCCCTGCCCTCTGGCACTGGGAAGCCATTCCCAGTGTCCTGTCCCTCCATCCCCTTTTAAACTTAGTACATCCTGTATGGTGGATACAAATTACTGAAGTGTTATAATCACAAGAGAAAAATATGAAGATGATGGATTTGTTTGGTTTGGTTGGGTTTTTTAAAGTAATGCTTCTGTTAATCAGAAGTTTTATGAAATGGGAGCGAGGACTCTCTGGGGAGGATTTGGGAGGATTTTCTGTACATTTGGGGAGTTGTGCTGGCAGGTATCAGCTGCAAAGGTACAATCTAGCAATCCCACCCCAGTGTGAACAGCCAAGGTGAGATCTCTGTCCTGTAAGGATGGGAAGGTGCCAGGAGAATTTAGGGATCATAGAGACTGATGTTGTGTATGTACAATCTCTAAGGTATTTGACATGAAAAGCTAAGCCTTGCATGAGGAGGTGGCTTTGCAGGGCAGCATGTCCAAGCTGGGGAGGGACATGGCACTGTTGATGTCACCACTTCAATGACTTCTCAGGCCAGGCTGCCTTGGCTTTCAGGCTAATGGATGTGTTAATTGATTGATGAGTCAGTGCTGCACCTCAGCCCAACACTGGTGCTAATTTCTTTAGTGCTCTATTTTTATTACTCCTGTCACTTCTAGCAGGGTTGGCCTGGGTTAGCTGCTGCTAAGCCTTCATGATTACTGTAATCTTGTTTATTGTGAGAAAGCAGGGTAAAGATAATCACCCAGATTCCTTAGGGCTGGAAGGGACCTCTGGAGATCCTGCAGGCAAACCCCCTGCACAGGTAGGGTCACCTGGAGCAGGTGACACAGGAATGTGTCCAGCTGTGTTTGGGATG
Organism: Erpornis zantholeuca; assembly: GCA_013400515.1. NCBI lineage: Eukaryota > Metazoa > Chordata > Aves > Passeriformes > Timaliidae > Erpornis > Erpornis zantholeuca. Next base: position 138,087 of record VZTN01029697.1, on the reverse strand, counting down.
TCTCCACAGAGAGGGAGACTCCAGGCCCTCCCTGGGCAGCTCTTCCAGGGCTCTGCCACCTCCGTGGAAAGAAATTCTGCCTCGTGTTGAGGTGGAAATTCTTGTGTTTTAGTTTCTGGCCATGGCTTCTTGTCCTGGATACCACTGAACAGTGTAGAATCATCCTCTGACACCTCTTGGGGATATTTGGATTGATGGGATCCCCTCTCTGGACATGACTGCAGTTCCCTTTTACAATTCACTATAGATGCCAGATGGTGGCAGTGGATTTTTGGGGTTGGTTTTTTTTTTTTTTTTGTGTACCCTCTTTTACTTAAACAAACCCTGTGCTGGGGTTACCTGGTTTAATGTTCTTTTTATGCTGAGGAATTTCTGACCCACGGTGATAAGCAACTTCGTGCTTGTGTCTCACCCTTACCAGCAAGTTATTTTTCTGTGCAGAGTTTGATTTGAATGTATTACTCCTATTTTGAGTATAATGCTCCTTTGGAAGCCTTATTCTTCTGTTAAAAGCTCCTTGAATAACAAGTCATCAGTGTCCAGCTTGGATGTGAGGTTTCTGTCACAGACCAGTTTCCTGAAAAGCCCAGAGCCATTCAGAAGGGATGGTTTGGCAGGGAAGAGAACAAGCTCTTCATTTTGGGGCAGGAGGCTTGGCCTGGGGCCTGAAATTCTAAATTTGAAATAAACAAGGGAAGAGTGGGTGGTGAAGACTGACTGGGGCTGAATGGGTGGTGGTCTATTTATAACTGACTTGTCCTTTCTCTGTCCTCTGCAGTGCCTTGGGATTTGCAGGCAATTCAAAACTATCAACTTTGAATTTCTTTCTTCTGCAGCTCAGTAGATGTTCTTCCCTTGAATATCACACTTAGCTAATTTATGACCCACTGAACAGTCTGGCACAGCCAGGAAATGCCATGTCCTGGAGTATATTTTTAGTGCATCCATTTGTTGTTGAAATATGGAAACTGAACAAAGACACACAGAAGCAGAATGAGAAAAACCAAAGAAGCTTGATCCTAAAGGTCTCCTTTAGGACCAAAGTGGCTTAACCAGGCTGTTCCAGAGTTCTGTCCATTCAATACCAACAGCCATGTCACAGGGATGCTGCAAAAATAACTCCAGACCTCCTGGTGGGTGCAGCACTGTTCATAAACCAAGGTGGATTTTGTTGTGTCCCATTTGCATTGTGGCTCAGCCCTTGGTGGTGGATCCATAGTGCACCATAAGCTCACTTCTCTGATTCTGTTTCCCAGCTGAACCCAGACTGGAACAAGAACGATGACAGGTTGATGAAGGCAGCTGAAAGGGGAGATGTGGAGAAGGTTTCATGGGTCCTGGCCAAGAAGGGAGTCAGTCCTACAAAGCTGGATGTGGAAGGGAGATCCGCGTAAGTGACTTCCAGAGCTCTGGGAATGCTGGTGGGAAGCTGCTGAAAATCGTATTCCTGCTGCTCTAGAAGCCTTTTTGAATACAGAAATCTGTGCAATTCTTCATTTAAATCTTGCTTCACTAAGCTGGAATCCAGCTGGCTGGAATGGGAAAGTCTCAAACAATCTTCACTCCCAAGTGAAGATCAATATTTAAAGTCTTGCTCCAGCCAGGTTTGAATATTAAAGAGAAACTGAAACCACACTGGTGTTTCACCTGGTTCACTGATCCAGGCAAATAATGATTGTTTCTCAAGAAAGTTACCTTCTTCCTTGAAGTGATACCTGTGGAACCCTTAACTTTGGATGCTGTCTGGAGCTGGCCCTTGTATCACTTTCCCTATACAGGTGTTGGCTTTGGCTTTCCTGGCCAATATTACCATTTCTGTAATTTTCTTAGGCTTGCTGTGCCTAAGCAAGCTTTTCTCTTTTTTTTTAGATTCCATGTTGTAGCATCAAAGGGAAACTTGGATTGCTTGAACACCATTCTAGTGCATGGAGTTGATATCACGGCCACTGATGCTGCAGGTGAGTTTCCTCACTGGCCCAGGGCCAACCTGAAAATGCTCTCAGCTTGGTTTCATTCTGCAATAAAGTTAAGCTGAACCATGGGATAGCTCTTCCTTCTTTCTGTAATTGGCAAAAAATGAATTATTTGTGTGACTTGTTGCTGGTCTTGAGGAAACTGGTTGTGTCCTGTCATGGAATTTGTGAATGCAGCAGAACTGAAGGAATGTGGGTTTGTGCTGCTATAATTGTGTTTATAATGTGCTCCAGACTCACTGGTGAGATCAGCATTTCTGGGTGAGAACAACAGGATAAGAACAGTTTTAAATGAGCTTGAGGTGAGGATTCAAATGGAATGTTGTGGGAGGTGTTAGGATGTCCAACTGAGCCTCAGAAGCTCAGAGTTCATCTGTACCTTCCAGACTCCTGTGTGATAGCAGAGTTTATGGAAAGTCTTATAGAAGAGACAGTTAAAAACAGGTGCTAATTTTCAGATTGTTTGCCTCAGAATTTAATATGTTTCATATGAAGCTGAAAACAAGAGAATTACAGAAATAACTTGGCCTCTTCCTCTTATGGGAGAGTTTGTTACTTAAATGCTTGTGTGGAGTCAGCTGCCATATTTTGAGATTAATTTCAGAAACGAACTCTCATTGTTGATGGAAGATGCACTAAAAGAAGAAAAGACTGTAACAGAGTGAGGTGTAGACAAGAGATGTCACAGCACAGACAGATCTGGGGGGACTGGCACACAGCAACTGTTGTATCTCAAATTCTGGGAATATTCATCAGAAATGCATTCAAGACAAACCCTGAAGTGCTGTTGTTCTGTTTTTAGGCAGAAACGCCCTGCATTTGGCTGCAAAGTATGGCCATGCTTTGTGTTTGCAGAAGCTCCTGCAGGTACTGAAAATACAGCTTGTCATGTACAGCTCTTACACTGAGGGGGGAAAAAGGTGGTTTTAAATACACTGATTTGAAATTGGGATATGTGATTTCTTTCTTAACCAATCATATTCTTTTCTAAAAACAAGAGTCATGGGGAAAAGACTTTCATGTTAAATAACATGTTGGGACTGAAAGAGTGCTAAAATAAAGAAAATAAATTTTTTTTCGTGTTATTCTTTTCATAGACAATCAAATCAAGTTGTAGTTTGTGCTTCTTGAAGAAAATGGGGCTGAGTGTCTTTTAAAGACTGATCTTCTCTGTCTGAATCCAGTTTCATTTAGGAGCAGTAACACTGTCTGCTCCAGAGTAGTGTTTGCTTCAAAAGGCATTTATATCCACAAACTCTCATTAATGAAACAGTGTTGGAGGGTTATCTTAAGTTTGTGTGATGTTTATTTTTTTCATTTATTATGTTTATGATATTATTTTTTGGTAATTTTTAATGTTTTTTTAAAAAAAACTTTTGTTTATTTGCTGCATGTCTTCATACAGAAATAAATGGTCCATTATCTGTAAAAAGTCTAATGAATTGTGCAATTTCTTTGCACAGTCTTAACTTTTTTTACACCCTTTGGTCAGTGTGTTTAGAGCCCTAAGGTGCACAGACCCAGAGTTCATTCCTTCATGTCTGTCACTGTGTTTGTAAGCTCCAAACTTGCATATTTTTTACTTAAATCACGTTTTATTGCTTTAATTCAAACCTCAAACACATCATGTTGTAAATGCACTCTGAATTTGAATTGATGACTGGGATTATTTATTTTACCAGTACAATTGTCCAACGGAGAATGTGGATCTCCAGGGAAGAACTGCTCTTCATGATGCAGGTGAAGGGCTTTGCTTTGCTGGTAACTGTATAGAAATGAAGATTTAATTAATAGATTTACTTTCACATGGGCTGAATCCTTCTCTCTCAGTTTCAGTGACTGTAGTAGGAGAGAGTGTTTTATATTGTCAAGGCATTTGTCCTCAGTAATGAACTTAACAGTCTTATGGGGCTTGTAGGTCTGAGGTGAAATTGAGTAAAATCTTCAAGTATCACAAGCAGAGTTTTAGGGCAGTGCTGTGAGTCATTTAAGACACCTTTACTCTGGGTTTTCTGCACCCTCCTGATGGTGCAGAGTGTCTGGCACAGGAGTGTTTGATTTCCTTTGGGTACTTTGTGTGATGTGAGAGCCGACTCCTGCAGCCTTGTCAGGATTTAACTCAGTTGTGGGGATTTTGGTGAAGCAAATACACCCAGGGCCATGCCTGAGGCCTCCCCAGGCTGCTCTCACCTCTTGTCCCTGCTCTCTCCGCAGCCATGTCCGACTGCTCTGCCAGCATCCAGCTGCTCTGTGACCACGGTGCCGCCGTCAACTCCAAGGATGGGGTAAGGCCCTGCCCTCCCCCTCCTCCAGCACAAACCCTGCTGGAGCTCTTGGCCTGCTCTGCCTCCTCCCCCTTCCCTCACCCTCTGCCCTTCCTCCCTCAGGACGGGAGGACACCACTGGTGCTGGCCACTCAGATGTGTCGCCCCACGGTCTGCCAGCTGCTCATAGACAGGGGGGCTGATGTCAATGCCAGGGACAAACAGAGCAGGTAAGGCCTGTGAGGATTACTGGAATTCCTGCTGGCATGTGAAGGAAAGCTTAGCAGAATAAATGTGCTACATCTGGGGGAAGAGAACCTGGGCTTTAGTTCAGAAGTGGATCTTGCCGATTCAACACCGCAGATAAACCTTTTTTACTGCTCCTGCTTGCATCCAGAGTACTCCAGGCTTGTCCCTGCCAGCAGGGAAACCTGCACTTGGTTGTTTGAAGGGTTTGTCCAAAGCAAATTGTCCTTTGGGGTCAATGTGCAAAAATGGGCCATGGCAAAAGTGGTGCTGTGGCAAGAAGTCCTGAGTCCATTGGAGCTCCCAAGGGACCTTGAGCTGTTTATTCCTGGGGTCAGGGGAGGGGGGTTCTTTTTGTAGCTGCTGCTTCGGCCAGTTATTTCTTGGAGAATTCCTCCATGACATGAGGCTGCTGTGGGACAAAGCCTGGCTACTTGCATTGCATGTCCTGCAGTTGGGAAGTGTTTGGGAAGCACTGCCAGGGCTCCCAGGCACGCCCCTCTCCAAACCTTGTCTAAACTCCTTGCCTGGTGTTTGTTGTGTCTATTGAGATCTGAGTTCTCCAGACTGTGGGTGACTCTCAAAGGCAGCATGTCTGTGCTGGTTTCATGGAAATACTGCTGTTATGGAGGGATTTGTTTGCTTTTTCACAAATATTTAAACATTGCCGAAGTGACTTTTGAAAGCTATTCCCTCTCTGGACAGAGGAACTTGGCTGAAGTTTCTGTGATTAGACATGGATGTACCAGGGGTTAGCTCTGTAGATGATGCTCTGTGGGATCCCTGGATCTCTCAATCCTATCTCTCTCCCCATCCCAGGACTGCCCTAATGTTAGGCTGTGAATATGGCTGCAAGGATGCCGTGGAGGTGTTGCTCAGGAATGGTGCTGATGTTGGTTTGACTGATGGCCTTGGGCATGACTGTGCTTACTATGCCAGGATTGGGGACAATATTGACATTTTGGCTTTAATAAAAGCTGCCATTGAGGACTCTGGCAGAGGTAGGAGGAATCTACAACATTTCCCTTTGGGTGGAATTGTGTCCCTACTCCTGTGTCTCCAGGAACTGTTTTGGGGGGCAGCTGTGGTCCTTTGACCACAAAGGTCATGAACTGCTTGGCTGGGGGAGAAAGTCAGTTTTTGGGGTTGTTTGGTTTTAGTAAATCTTTTAAGGGGAATGCAGGCTCTGATGCCTTGAGGGCTTAACAGTATTGATTATGGAAGTTATTTGCCCTTATTTTATAGAAATAGCCTTTATTTCATAGAAATAAAGAGCCTTGTGAATGTTTCCATGTTTGATTAAGTGGGGGTGTGGTGAGCTATTTTTTGAAATGCCCTCTCAGGTTGGGAAAGAGGATAGAATTAGCTGAATGTGTTGCATTGTTGCATGAATCTGAATGAAATGCCTTTTGTAACTTCCTGGTTTTGTGGTGCTTTTTTTAGGAAGAGACAGCATGAAGAGAGGGCAGGCTGAGCAAAAGGTACTTCCTGAGGCCATTTCTCCTTGGGGTGTTGAGAGGGGGATCAGGATTGTGCTGTGACACAGAACAACATCCATAATTTCTGAATTAACTCCCATCTGTGGCTGAGAAGGTTCCCTCTGTAATCAGATGGTGTGCCTGGTTCTGGTTGGAAGATATTCCATCATGGGCATGTTCAGGATTGGAGTTTGGACAGGCCTCCCAAATTTGTGGGGGTGAGGCCATGGGTCACCCCTGTCCCAGTGGGAATTTGGGAGGATTGGGCCCTGGGGAGGCTGGGGATGGGCACAAGACACAGCAGGGTTATAAAGGAATGTTTTCCTGCTGTACTGCCAGGTCACCAGCATGTCCCAGAAGCGGGGCTGGGGCTATGGAGCACAGGAGGAGCTCAGTGCCAAACTGTTCCAGAAGGAGCCCAATGCTCAGGTGGGTGGGGAGGCTCCCAGGCCCTGTGCATTCCCACAGGGATAATGAGCCAGAGGCACTAATGAGAATCTGAGCTGGTGAAGTAAGCACTAATGATCCCATCAACAAAGGTCATATATTGCTGTTTACTTAAAACCTAATTGCATGATGTGGAGTGTGGCAATTATGCAGATGAGCTGTAAACTTTTTCAGGAAAAAAATGCTTTTTTTTTTGGTGTAATAAATAGTTGGAAGTGTCCCTGTCTTAACCTTTCCTACCTCTTAACATTCTGCCTCTGCAGTAAAATCAGAGTCACAAACCAGAATGTTAAAAAAATAAATCTTTCTCAAGAGATGTATGTTTACGTCATAGTAAAAATAATCTGTATCGTAATTGTTCTTCTAACCAGCATTAATTTTCTCATCTCATTTCCATGTCATTGCCATTTTCAAAAGAATAGGCAGGGCCTGGAGTCTTCAGTGGCTCTTAAAACTATTGGTTCAGAGTCTTTACCTTTCCCAATGTGTGTGTAGTGGGGGGAGGGATTTTTTTTCATTATTATTTTTTTAATTTCATATTTTACTTTCAAGGACTTGGAGTTGGAAAACCAAGATTTGAGAGATCGAATGAGAGAAGTGCAGGAGGAGCAGAGGATGCTGCTGGACAGAATCACTGAGCTACAGCTGCAGCTGAGTGAGGTAAACCAAGACTTGGAATACGTGGCTGGAAATCTGGGATAAGCAGCAAGGAAGGCACATGGAATTAGGATGTGGTGTCCATTGCTTTCCTGGGAAATACTGCAATGTGTGTCACTCATTTTCTGCTGGAAAAGCCTTTGGTCTTGTAGTTATACTCAAATTGTGAGGAGGCTGGTGCAGTGTCCTTCCCTGACACCCAGAAATTGGAGCAATAGCATTTCTGGCTCTGCCTCCCAGTGCAGCTGAGCCATGGGCTGCTCTGGAGTGTTGGAATTTGGAGACTGAACTTCATCTCTCCATTAAATGTTGATGGTGTGTGGCAGTACTTTGTCATTCGCTGATTTTCCAGCTGTTACTGGAAGTGGAAGCACAGAGAGAAAAGTCTTCAATTGGCAAGAAAACAAAACCAAAGGTTTTTCAACTGAAGTTTCCCACCCAAATTGGAAACATTGATTTAAAAAAAAAATTCCCTCTTTTTGGAGGTCTAAGTATGACCAGTGGCAAGAAAATACAGAGGATTTTTTTGCTGGGTTTTTGCTTTGTGGAGGCTGTTTCTTTGCTGTATTTTTGTAGAGGTACATTTATGCAGCTTTTCTTAAATGTAGCCTGTGGATAGAAAGAATATTTCTTAGTGCAGTCACTGGCTTGTCTGAACTCCTGGGTCAAGCATTGCCTTTATAAAACAAACTTCTTAATAGTCACGTCCCAAAATCAGCAAACTTCTTCTGAAAAGCTGTGCTCTGCTGCCTCAGAAGTGCCTGAGCTAGAAAAGTGAGGATACTCCAGTTTCCAGAGACATTGCTCTGTCAGACATCCTTAACTCCTGCAAGAGAAAATAGAGCAATAAAACTGGATGGAAACTGGAAGGGGAGCATTAAAAACAGGAGTGGATTTGTCAGCTGATGAACTGTGTGAGAGCCCCTTAAACATCATTGAGAAAATGATTGGGGGGGATTTTTTTGTTGTTATTTTTGCAGGAGCAAATGTTTGCAGATGATCTTGAGAATGAGGTAGGCTGTGTCACCTGCAGGTGTTACAGGACTGGGGAGCAGGGGAAGCAACTCTCTCTTATTTCCTCTACAGTTTTAAACACATTACTTAAAAGCTACCTGAAAATGCTAAATGAAGTATCTACTGCTCTGGAGCAGTTTTTGCAGCTCCACTGCATTTCTGTTACTACAAATAATGTCTCATTCCCATGGCTCCTTTAAGGCACACTTAGGATATTCAGCACACTGATAATATTAAGCATGTCTTCAGTGACTTTCAGTAATGCAAGACTAACAAATATGAGTTAATTAAACAGTAGCAGATTATGGTGGTGCATATTCTTGACTCATTCTTCAAGACTCCTCTGGTAGAGGAGCAGTCTTGAAGAAGAACTTCAGAGGCAAAACATTAGGATTCTTTCAGTGCTGATCTTGGTTGAAGTTCTGTCTAAACTCCTGAAAAGGTACTTGAGGTCTTATAAACCTGTCCATTCTTGTGGCTTTGGCTATGTGGCACTCCTTCTCTTTCAGAAAGATGAGTTGAAGAAAATCCTGACTACCAAGGAAAAGCAGCAGGAGGAAAGTTTAAGGACTATCGAAGCTCTCAAAGCTAAACTCAAGTATTATGAAGTATGTTGAGTGATTTGAAATGCGACCTAGCAATTGATATTTACAGTAGGAAATACTTCAGCATTTTAAATTGCTGAAAGTGTTGAACAGTTATCTCATTGGAAAAGCTTTCCCTGCCCCTTCACCCCTAGTTTAACGTAAAGCAGAAATTTGAAATTAATTTTCAGCTTTATTTTTTGTTCTTGCTGTTTGATTTTAGGGTGACTCTGCGGGGTCTGGAGGTAACTTTGGAAATAGTAAGTACAGTAAATTGTTAAAGTTTGCTGTGCATGATGCAGTGTTAGAATACAGAGATCAAGGGAGTTTTGCTCATCTCTTCCTATTGCTAGCCTGAAATGCAGCCAGGCCTTGTGTCCACCCCTGAACTCCCTGAGCAGAGCTGTGTTTGTAGGAGCTGCCAGGGCACCTCTGATCAATCTCCCAGGGATTCTTGGCCTTGGGAAATGTGCCTGGGGACTCTGCTGTGTCCTCTGATAAGGTGAAAAACGAGCTGAGCAGGATCCATGCTCCCAATGGAGCTGCCCTTTCCATCCTTCCAAGCTAAACAATATTCCTGCCTGGCTGAGGGGAAGCAGCTGTGTCAGTGTCAGAGCTGGAGTGGAGCAGGTTTGACTTCCAGCACATGACCTGAGCTCACACTTGTGTGAGAAATGATCCCATTTCTAGCAGCTGGAGCCTCCTGCATCCAGCCCAGCTGCAGACCTGCCTTGCACTTGTGTAATGTAAGGGCTCTTGACAGATTAAATGATATTTTTGAGTGTTTGGCTGCCTGGCAGGAGGAGTCATGGGTGTGGAGTGCAGGGGATGCTTTTGCTGCAGTGGTCATGTGCAGACATGAGCTGGGCAAGTTGCCAGCTGTGACCCTTCTGCAGGACCAGAACCCAGCCTGGCAAACCACTTTTCCTTTCCTCCTGAGGAGGACTTTGGCCACGCTTCCTGTGGGGATTAATTAAGTAGAAGTTGTTTTAATAACAAGCACTTAAACAGCACCCTTGAGCCTAGCATGGCCTCAGTGACCAGAATAAAGCTAGGCAGGAAAATCAGTGTTCTTGTTATTGTGTTACTGTTTTTAACCAGAGCTTAAACACTGTTTGCTTTGAAAATCCAGGAAAAGAAGATTTATTACTTAAACAAGGCCAAGCATTTGCAGTGGAATCCCAGGTAATAAATATTTTACCACTGGAAGGAACTCTGAGAGAGTCGTGCTGGGAAAGCTAAACGTGCTCATAACTGTGTGTTTATTGAGCATTGCTTCTGAACACACAGTTTTGAGGAATTCTTGCTTTTTCTTGTGTTTATTTTTAACTGTGGGTGCCCTCTAGAGTCCTGTCTGTGACAAGGCTGTAAATGCTGGGAACTGCTGGGTCTGTCATGAGCTCTCCTAAACACGTTTTACACAGTCCCAGTGTAAACTGGGGGTTTATCTCCATAATATTTTTCTAATTTAAATTCAGAGAATATTCAGAAGATTTCATTTTCCTGCCTGCTATATGATAATTCCTTGGCAGTTCTGTTTGATAGCTATCAAGCTTTTAAAGCAACAATTTGGGTATAAACAAGGTCCACCAGACCCTTGGGGGTGGAATGAGATGGTCTTTAAGATCCATTCCATGATTGGGAAGCAGTAATATAGAGCTATATTCAAGATTTTTGCTGTTAAAAGCTGAAAAACCTGTTCTATACTATGGGCAAAAATAACTTTATCTGATTTTAAAAAAGCAAAAGAAATCTCTTATACAAGTTATGCTCAGATCAACTGGATTTTAGATAGTTCCCTGTATGACAGTTCCCATATTAAATAATGAGTAATAAACACGTGTATGTGACTTGTCAGAGTTGTGAACATGTATTTTTTGTGCCAATTTCCCTTCAGTCCAGGTCTATGCTGAGGCCCCTGGAGCTCTCCCTGCCTACCCAATCACCCAGTTCAGAGAAGGAAACTTTAAAGAAAGAACTTGACAACCTGAGGAGCTGCTTTGGTGCAGCCAAGGAAGAGATCAGCAAACTGCAGAGGGAACTGTCCCTGAAGGCCTCAGAATGTAAAGCTCTGGCATCTGAGTGCGAGAGAACCAAGGTGGAGTCTGATGGGCAGATAAAACAGCTGGAGGATGCTTTAAAGGACGTTCAGAAGAGAATGTTTGACTCTGAAGGCAAAGTGAAGCAAATGCAGAGCCACTTCCTCGCTCTGAAGGATCACCTGACCAACGAAGTGGCCTCGGGAAGCACCAAGGTGACAGAGGAGCTCAAGGAGCAGCTCCGAGAGATGAAAACCAAGTACGAGGGAGCCTCTGCCGAGGTGGGGAAACTGAGGAACCACATTAAGCAGAACGAATTGCTGGTGGCAGAGTTCCAGAGGGACGAGGGAAGGCTGGTGGAGGAAAACAAAAGGTTGCAGAAGGAACTTGTGAAGTTGGAGATGGAGCGAGATAACAGGGGCAGGAATGTCATGGAATTGGAAGGGCAGCTCAAAGAGACAGCAGCCAAACTGGCCCAGTCTGTGAGCGCAGAGAAGTTTGAGAACATGAAGAGTTTGCTGTCAAATGAGGTGAATGAGAAAGCGAGGAAATTAGCAGAGGTGGAAGGGGAGCGAGAGAAGCTGCAGGCAGAGGTTGTGCTTTTACAGAGGGAATCTGAGAGTCAGAGAGCTCAGCTGGCTCAGCGTGTGAAGCCAGAGGAGCACGAGCAAATGAGGAGTGGGTTTGAGCAAAGGAAAGAGGAACTGGGGAAGGCAATTTCTGAGCTATCACAGAAGAATGAGACCCTGCAGAAGGAACTTGAAAGATTGCAGGCTGATAACAAGGTGCTGAAACAGCAAGTCCAAATGCTAAAAACTGAAATTAAAAGCCAGAATGTGCCTTTAAAAATTCATGAGGAGTTGAAGAAAACAAACGATCTGGCTGTGGGAGACCTGACAAAAAAGCTTTTTGAAATAACAAAGAAGTACAATGAAAGCAAAGCAGAAGCTGAAAAGTTGCTGGCAGAGAGGAACGACTTAAGTGAGAATATCAGCCACTTCCAAGCTGTGTACCTGTCTCCAGAGCAGCACAAGAAAGAGGTGGAAGCTTTAAAATCTAATGGGATTGAGCTTGAAAAGCAGCTTGCTGAGCTTCAGAAGAAATATGATGAGGAGCAAGCAAAAGTGGGAAAACTGGTGACTGAGAACACAGGCTTGAGGGAGACCCTGAGGGATCAGTATGTGCTGGCTACCACCCACGAGGAGGTTAAAACTGTCCTGAACAGCACCCTGGAAAAGACCAATGGGGAGCTTTCAGATCTGAAGGGAAAAATTGGAGAGATAAAGCAAGAATTCCTGAGGGTAAACGAGGAAAATGGAGCTTTGAAAAGTAAGGTGAAACTCTTACAGAATCAATTAAAAACGGAGTATATAAGTTTAAAAGATCATGAAACCACAGTAAATACTTTAAATAAAAGCATGCAAGAGCTGCAGGAGAACAATGCTGCCGTTAGGGCTGAGCATAAGAGAGGGCAAGATGAAATCTTACAGTTGCATGCAGAAATTGAAGCCCAGAAGAAGGAACTGGACACAATTCAAGAGTGCATCAAGTCAAAATATGCCCCAGTTGCCTCCTTTGAGGACAGAGAGCAGAGCTTCGAAGCCACAGTGAAGGAATTAAGGGCAAAGCTGCAGGAACAGGAGCAGAGGTGCAGAGAAAGCGAGGAGGAAGCCCAGAGGTGCAAAGAGGAGAACGAGAAGCTCAGGAGTGGGGTTCTGTCCATCCAGAACGACCTGCAGCAGAACTACATCCTGGCAGAGAAATCCCACGAGCTGGAGCGGCTGTGTGCCAGCAGGATGGAGGAGCTCAACCAGCAGCTCAGGGCACTGCTGAGGAAATACACGGGGCAGGAGGGACAGGAGGAGCAGCAGGACAGGGCCAGCCAGCCCCTGCTTCAGCAGCTCCCAGCAGAGCACATGGAGGCCCTGAGGGAGGCTCTTGGTCACACAGTGGAGGAGCTGAAGGAAGCCCTCAGCAGGAAGGAGGAACTTTACGACAAGGAAATGCTCAGAGTAGGGGAGCTGCAGCAGGAACTGGCTGATCTGAAGAAGTCCTCAGTGCCTCTGGTAGAATACACCCAGCTGAAGGAAACGCTGGAAGGGGAAATCACAGCCATCAAAAGCAGCCTGAAGGAAAAGGAGGCAGAAACCCAAGTGAAGAGCGAGGAGATGCTGAGGCTGCAGGCAGAGCTGCAGCTGAGCCAGCAGGCCTTGGCAGAGCTGCAGAGCAAGGAGCTGGTGGCCATGGCAGAGTACAGCTCCATGAAGAGTGCCCTGGAGGCCCAGGTCAGCAGCATGGCTGGCCACTTGTCCAGCATGAACCAGAAGTATGAGCAGGCCTGTGAGGAGGCTCTGCAGGCCAGGAGGAGCGAGCTGTCCCTCAAGGACGAGAAGGAGCTGCTCCAGCTGCGGAGCTGCAGCATCGAGCAGGAGATCAAAGACCAGAAGGAAAGGTGTGACAAATCACTAACAACCATTATTGACCTGCAGAAGAGAATCCAGGAGTCTGCAAAGCAGGTGGAAGCCAAGGACAACAAGGTGGGATTTGGGATTCATGCTCCTGATGCTCTCAGCTCAGCATTCAGGGACTAGGCTGCAAATGCAGCTCCTGAGGTGTTCCAGCACCACTGTGTGCTGAGCAATAGGTACCCAGGGCTGGCCCAAACCAGCTGAAGTCCTGGTTTTGCATTATGTGAAGTTTTTCCATCCCCTTGTATGTTTTGGACATTGTGGAGTACTTAAATTCTGTTAAAGCTTCAGACTTTTGGGGGTATCGACTCCTCCATCCACTGGAGCTGTGTTTGTTGGGCATCTGACTTGCCTTCTAAATGTTCACTGTTTTTCCTAGAAGTTAGACCTGGAATATCCTCAGATCCTCCCTTTTTTCAGTCACTTGCATCACTGCTGACCTGCAGGGTCTGTAGCTGACACACCCCAGTGCCAGGAAGCACAGTGGGAACCAGGATGTCAGGAAATAAAATCCCCTCTTAGCAAGCTGGGACAAAGACCCTTCAGGGCTCGCTGGGCTTCTTCAGACTTGAAAGAATGTTAAAGAGCAGTTTTCAGTGAGACATCCTTAAATGGTGTTTTCTGTGTTTTTTTTTTTTCCTAAAGATAACAGAGCTGCTGAATGACGTGGAGCGGTTGAAGCAGGCTCTCAATGGCTTGTCCCAGCTGACATACACCACTGGGATCCCCTCCAAGAGGCACAACCAGCAGGTGGAACTGCTCCAGAGCCAAGTGAAAACACTCCAGCAGCAGCTGGCTGTAAGTGCTCACACAAGGTGTTGTCTGACGTGCAGTAGCATTGCTTAATTCCTTGTGTAAACAGGGAAATCTGGATGTGCCTGCTGGAGCAGGGAGTGTGACTGCAGCCTTACACTTCACAACTACAGTATCCATTATTTTGGGGTTTTTTTTCCCCCGAGTTCTCACTTCTCTGTAGATTTTTCTGCTTTCTTCTGCAGTTTGAGTTGCAACACTTGGCAGCTTTTTCAGATAAAAAGGATATAAGCAAAGAATGAGAATTTGTGCTTGTGAGATACTGTGCTTTAGTCCTGCCAAGACCATTTCTGAATGCAGGCTCAGCTTTAGTAATTTCTTACAGGAAACCCAACCATGTATTTTTTCTCACCTTGAAAGGTGTAATTTCGTAATGGCTTTGAGCTGTGCTCCTTTGCCTTTGAGTGTGTTGTTTATCCTGAAGCACTGTCAGAGCAGGGGACATGTCCTGAGTGCTGGGATTTTGTGCACCTTTCTGTGGCCCCTGTGACCTCAGTAAAGCTCATTATTAAAGCTGTGTCTGAGCAAATTGAGTTCTCCTACTCCTGCACAGATTTACAAGTACACCTATCAGAGTATTTGTAGCGTTGATTCTTAAAAGGCAAAATGTTCTTAAGTGGGGTGGTTTTAACCAAATAGCTGATGGTGGTGATGAAATAAATGTGCAGGGCTAGGATTTGGGCTCTGATGGTCCTTTCCAGCTCAGGATGTTCTGTGATCTCAGCTGCTGGCTCACTCTGGCAGCCTTTCAGCAAAAGAGCAGTGACTTCTTTTCCTTGATTGGTGGAAGGGATAAAACTTTAACCTGGAAATTCAGCTTTGGTTGGTCTGGCAGTGCCCAGAAACAAAGGCACAAGGCTGGAAAGGGCAGGAGCAGATGTTAAAAATGTGAGGGCTTCACCTCCCATCCCTGTTCTCTCTCCTAGGATGCCAAGCGGCAGCACCAGGAGGTGGTTTCGGTGTGCCGGACACATCTGCTCAGTGCTGTCCAGGTATGGCTGTGCCATGGATTGTTCTGCTCTCCTGCCTCGGTGTGAGAGCTCCTGAGGCACCTTTCTGACTGGGCACTGCTTGGGTGGCTGGGGGCTCTTGGAGTGTTCAGCTCAGAGGAGCCTGCAGGGAGACTCACCAGGGGCTGCAGCTCCAATGTCTGCTCTGTGGCAGGGACAGGACTCGGGGAATGGCTGGAGCTGTGTCAGGGGAGGTTTAGGTTGGATAGCAGGAAAAGATTCTTCCCTCAGAGGGTGCTGGGGCACTGCCCAGGCTCCCCAGGGAATGGGCACGGCCCTGAGGCTGCCAGAGCTCCAGGAGTGTCTGGACACCATTCCCAGGGATGCACAGGATGGGATTGTCTGTGCAGGGCCAGGGGCTGGCCTGGATGACCCTGATGGGTCCTTCCCAGCTCAGGATATTGCACAATTCTGTGACCTCAAATAAACATGAAACCAGCATCAAGTACCTGTTTTCATGGTGGAGAGTTTTAATTTAGAATGGATTGGTCCAAGCAGAAACCCAACCCCTACCCTGGCTGAGTCTTATTGGGGTGAGCATGTTCTTGATCCTGCTTCAGCCCAGGCAATCAGGAAATGCAGGAATGGTTTGGGACAGTAATTTTTTCCCACAACATGTTTTCATAAAGGCAAATTTTGTGTCTGAGAGGTCCATGAGGAAAAAACCACAGGATCCCTCAAGTATTTCAGATTGTTCCAGAGTGGTGAAAACACAGTCACGAGTTAAGAACTTTGGGTGATGTTGAAGAATCTCCTGATGCTGGGAGTGGGTGGTTGATGCTTGGAGGGATTTTAAATGTTTGTGACTGATGTTTGCTCCTCCAGGGTCACATGGATGAAGATGTCCAGGCTGCCCTGCTCCAGATCATCCGGATGAGGCAGGGCCTGGTTTGCTGACATGCTCCTGAGGGCTGCTGTGTCTGGGTGCTGTGGCTGTGGGAGTGAGAACCTTCAGGGGCTTTATGTTGATATTAAATTAGTGATGGTGATGAAGCTGCAGTTACAGCCTCCAAATATGAAACAACTCACAAAGCTGAAACATTTTCTTCTCGTAAAACACTAAACCAGGGCTATGGCGTTTCAGGCTTGACAGTTTTTTTCATGAGATGGATAAAAGGTGTAGAACATCTTTTAAGACTGTCAAAATGATGACATAGAGGTTAAATTATTTTAATGTCTGATTGACCACTTGTTAAAGCAGGACCTATACCCAGAAGCTCCAGTTGATCCTTGAACTTGAACTCTCACGGGATGGTTAAAAATAAACTGTGCAGAGGAGCGTGGCTGAGTGTTGTGGCTGTGGATGTCCCTTAATGATTAAGAGAAAGTGGCTAATTTGTCACACTGGCTGAGCAGGATGTGCTGTGACACACAGAGGAAGGTGTTTAGCTGTCTCTTGTAACTTGGCTGGCCAAGTTACAGCCTTTATTTAATATATAAGCTTACAATTTAGTGCCTTTGCTTTTACAAGACTTTAGAAAAATCAGGTTTTCCATCCAAACACTAACACTCCCTTCCCCTCCTCCCCTCAAATTGTTCCTGAATGCTTTAATCCTGACTCCTGCAGGCTGGAAGAGTGGGACTGGAGTGGCCTGGTTTGGGGAGCAGCAGTTTGATCCCAATGCCGTGGTCCTGCTGCTGCATAATTTCATTCCTCATTAGGCCTTCATTAGGGTGTGACTGAGCAGCTCATTGAGCTGCACACGAGGCACTTCAGGGACTGGATTTTCAAACACCAGCTCATGGAAGTCTGAGCTGTAAACTGTGTACTTTAATCTTATTTGTGGGGGAAGATGCCAATAGTGAGGATTAATGAAAGGAGAATTTTTAATTGCTGGAAGCTCCCATGAAACAAGGCTTCATTTTTAACTGGAGGATGATTTCCATAAGGAAGTTTTATAAAAAAAAACCCTATGAAATTTGGTACTGTTCAAGGGAAGGCATTGAAAAATGAGCCTGATAAAGAATGGGGCTGTTTAAATTGTGCACCAGTGAGTGCTGACCTCAGTCTACTTGTTAAAAGCCTTTGCTGATAACCACCAAGTGGGAATGTGGCATCTTGATGCAGAAAATGCAGACTTCCTCTCCATGTTCCTGAAAAATGAGGGCTGAAGTCAGAGTTTTCTGCTTTGTGTTGTTTGGGCTCCCCCAGCTGCCCCTCCAGGCCTTGGGCTCCTTTTTTTACAGTAGAGTTATGTTTATCTCCCTTTTTTCTCCCCTTCTGGGCAGAGTCTTGTAGGACTGAAGAGGCCACGTGGAGGCTCCGGACAGTGATGGATGTGCAGGGCAGTTTTTATATAGAAATACCCTTAATATATTTACTAAATATGTGTCTGTAGTTAAACAGATCTGCTGCTGCTTTCCTTTAGTTTCTTAGAGGACTATTACAGAAAACATCTCAGAGTAAAGAGTTACTTTTTAGCCAAATTCTTTTATGATTGCATTACTTGAAACTTATCGGAGAGGATTTGTTGTACTAACTGGCCTATTTTGATATTGTGTTTCCTTATCCAGGGAGTTCTATGTGTGTTTTTCTAAATCTCTCCCATATTACAACATCAATAAAATGATTTCTCTTTTTATTTTTTGTATGGTAGTGGTCAATTGTGAGGGGAGGAAGTGGGAGGTCAGGAGAATGTCAAATGCAACCGGAGAGGCTCCACTGTCCCCTGGAACAGCAGCACCACATTAACGAGGTAATGGAGCCTGGAGCTGGGTGTTGGCAGGAGGTTCTGTTGTGTAACAGCTCTTTGGAAAAGGAATTTTGCCTTTTTGTCTTGAGGAACTGACTTGGAAATGGCTCAGAATGCTGGGAAGTTGGAGTTTACTGCTTTTGTCATCTCGTGCCTGTGTTGCTCTGCCAACTCAGAAAATTACCTTTTAATAGGAAAGCCATACACATAATTGTCACAGCCATTAGGTCAGATGGATTTTACAGGAAGGGAAAAAGATGTTGAGCATTTAAGGGCCATTAAATTGTGCAGGTTTTCATTGGTGGGCTGCAGCCTCCGAGGCAGCATGATGCTGCGAGGGATATTTATTTTTACATTTGCAGAGCAGGGGAGGGAATACATTGCAAAGGAAAATAGGACATGAAAATGGGCTGGTTTTCCACTCGGTGAACAGCTAGTTTTATTTCATAATAATTAGTTTTACACTTCATTAAGTGTTGGGGGTTTTGCTTATATACTTTAAGAATACAGTGGAGAAGATTTAAAAATTCTCAGCAGGGCATCAAGTTACAGTTTTATAATGTAATGAGGAATTTCAGAGGGAGATGAGATCTATCTAAGGAGGATTAGGACTGGGATAAGAATTAGTTTGAGTTCAGGGACACTTCTGGTTGCCCTTGTCTCACTGTACAACTTGCTGGAGTCTTGGAAGGTTTTGACTTCTGTCCCAAAGACAGACAAGTGAGAAGTGCTGCAGAATCTCAGCTCCTGCTCAGAGGAGGGACAGAAGTTGGACATTCAGGAGTAATTTCTCCTGCTGCTGTTGGAAACAGCTCCAGCCCAGCCTGGGCAGCACCTCTGGGTGCTGGGGGGAGAAATGGGGGATTGAGACTCCAATTGCAGGGAGTTGCAGGGAAGGGTTTGGCTGCAGAGTTAAAGTGCAGGTGATCCTGCAAGGCCTTCAACAGCTGATTTTACAGCAGCCAGGACTTCCAGCATGGACTGTGGATTTCCCAGGGGAAGGCTGATCCATGTTTTCCTTTCCTGGAAGGGAATGACCCCATCTCCTCTCCTGGGCTGTCAGCTGCTCTGAGCTGCAGCTCCCTGGAGCTGTCAAATTCCCCAAAATCCAGATCAAAGGCAGCTCTGTGTGTGGATCTGAGCTCGTCAGGCTGACACACCCTCGAGCTGTTTGTGGAGGTGCTATGCTGAATCCTCCACACAGACACGGAGTGGGAGTGTGCACTGGGAAGCACAGGACCTTTGGTGTTCCTGCGTGGTCCTGACAAGAAATCGCAGAAATCCTGTGCTCCTGCTGCTGTGTCTCCTCCAGCCCCAGGCTGGGACGTCTCTCACATCCCACTTCTGCTAAAAGGTAAAAAAGGAGAGAAATCAGTGGGCACTGAAGCTGGGATGAAGAGGAGTTCCTTGGCAAGCAGCAGAGCCTTGGAGGAGGGTGTGGGGAGGGAGAGCAGGACCTGAGGAAAGGCTGGCAGGATTCTCCTGGGGTTTCAGCTTCACCTGGAGAGAGGGGTGTGGGTACAAAAATGCACTCATTTGGGCAGCTTTGAAGAATTCTGGAAGCCTGCTTTTTTCTTCTTCCTCTCCTGAGTGTGGATATAAACAGACCTGAGGAAGATGATGCAGGGAAGAGATGCTCTGGAGATTCCCTGGTGCACAGGGGAATCCACATCCACGGGAGGGGGGCAAGGCCACACCATGGGGTCTCACTGGGTTAGATGGGATATGGGGAAGGAACAAAACCTTCCCCGGTCACCTTTGCAGTATCTCCAATGCAATGGATGGGGAATCCAGGGACACATTTGGAAGTAAATTACATGGAACAAATAAACCAATCTGTTCCTAAAGTGCTCCTGTGCCTTTGAAGATACCGACCCTGACTGACTGCTGGGGGCTTTTAAGGGTATTTTTATCCCTCCTAATTGAGTCGTTGCCTTTCTGTTGTTAAGGTCAAATGAACAAACCCCACCCAGCCCTGGGGGTCTGCAGGGGAGAGTCTGTTCTCAATCCCTGCAGCTCCATGGGGGGACATTCCAAATACTCCTTGGAAAAGGCTCTGGTGCCCCCAAATCCAACCTCTGGTGGCAGCTGGAGCGGGCCCCTATCTCGGGCCCAGAGCAAGCAAGGAAAAGTCACTTTGGAGCCACTTTGGGCAGTTGTCCCCTGCTCCAGTCCCTGACCAGCCTGGCCTGGGGCACTCCCCGAGATCCAGGGGCAGCCACAGCTTCTCTGGGCACCCAGGACCTCACCCCCTCCCAGGGAACAATTCTTGCCTGATTATCCCATCCATCCCTGCCCTCTGGCACTGGGAAGCCATTCCCTGTGTCCTGTCCCTCCATCCTTTGTCCCCAGTCCCTCTCCAGGCTGAACAACTGCTCCTGCTTGTCCCAGTGTGCCTTGTCCTGTTCTTGTCTCCTGGGGTTAGGCAGAGCTCCCAGCCAGGCCTGTGCACTGTGTTCCAGGTGTTTCTGGGGCTGCTCCAGCTGTTTCTGGCTCTGGGTTTGGGATCATCGACAACCTTCCCGTGTGCCATGGGATCACCTGGGTTCAAATCCCTCTGCCTCCAGTGGGATCCCATCAGTGCTTCTGTGGGAGCAGCGGGAAGGGGCAGTGCCCGTGGGGGCAGAGGTGGTCCCTGCTTGGCTGGAGCAGGGTGAGGACAGAGGGCACTGCCCTGGCACGGGGCCTGCTGGGCCAAAGTTGATGTGCCAACACTAGGGAATGTGTTTGAACTGGCTCAGGGCGTTTGACTGATCAGCACTTCTGGGCTCCACTCCCAGCATTTCCATCCTGGGTCAGACACCTCAGAGCTGAAAGGTGATGAAAACACTGAAAAAGGGTCTCCAGGCCTGTCCCTCTCTGGCCATTGTGTCACAAACTGGTTTCATTTCTGCTCTAGGCCCTTTGAGGTGATGTTTCCGTGCAGGTTTGGGGCATTCAGGTGTCCATAGTCTGCAGATCCTTTCTGGGGCCAGGAGGGCTCTGTGGTCTTCCAGGAACAATCCAAACTAGCGGGGACTGGACCTGGCCTAGCAAAGCTGCTCCTCAGCAGCGCCTGCTGGGCTGTGCAGGGAGAAGGAATCTGGCTCATCCCCGCTCCCGTCAGAGCTGCCTCTGGAAGCTGCACGTTCCCCTGGTGGTTTCCGATGCATTTAATTGCCATGTAGTCAGCAGCTCCTGCCTGCAGGCTCTGCCAGGGCTGCCCTGTGGCTCCAGCTCTCCCAGCTGCCTCCCCGGAGTGCCAGAGTTCGCTCTGCAGCGAGTCGGGAACCGCACCAGGGGAGGGGAGGGAACGCCGGGTGCTGGCTCTGCCCCCAAAACACTCCCCAGGAATGTGCTTATCTGGTGTGTTCCCGGCTCGGGCAGGAGCCTCGTGTTCCTGATGAAATCGAGATGCCCAGGAGAGGTTAAAAACGCTGCTCAGGGATTTTCCTTGGGCTACAAGAAGGTGTAACATTACCTGTGTCAGCTGGATGCCTCCGGGGGCAAAGTGTGGAGCTTCGAGTGCCAGGACACGGGGAATGGCTTCCCACTGCCAGAGGGCAGGGATAGATGGGGTATTGGGAAGGAATTGTTCGCTGTGAGGGTGCCCAGAGAAGCTGTGGCTGCCCCTGGATCTCTGGGAGTGTCCAAGGCCAGGTTGGATGGAGCTTGGAGCAACCTTATCTCTCTCTCTCTCTACATCTTCCTGATGTCCGATCTAAACCTCCTCCCCTTCATCTTAAGGCCGTTCCCTCCTCCTTTCACTTGTGCACATGTAATGCCTCAAAGTGGCATAAAGGGCATGAAAGCGATTTTATTTAAAAATCTTTTTTTTCGGTCCTCAAAACACCTGGATTCTGGAATCTGCCCTGGAATGTGCGGAGCAGCAGCTGGTTCTGTGCTCCCTGCCAGCTACCACCAGGCAGCAACCACGTCACGTTGTTCAACAAGCCACAGAAAAGGATATTTTACCCCAGCCCTGCTTCCCCCACTCCTCCCCCCGGCCGTGGTTTGTCAGATTCCCTCGGCAGCTTTGCCGTGCCGGGTTCAGTCCTGATTGGAAACACCACCACGGCTTCATTACAAGCTCCGTGGCTTCCCCCTGCACTTAACATTCCGTACAAATTGTTTGCTCAACTCTGGCATCTTGCCTCGGAGGAATTGTTGTCATCTGAAGGTTTCAGTCAGCTCTTTGAGCCCTCACGACTGTAAATAAGAGGCTGTTTGGAGGAGAGCTGCTCCGCGGCGTTTCCAGCCTCTCCCAGGAACCGAAGCGCTGGAATCCCTGTCACGCTCAGTGTTAAAAGAAACCCCAAACTGTGCCCTGGGAAAACTCATTTATAGAAATCAGTGAAATGAGTCGCTGGTTTTAGCCACATGTTCCTCGTTTTCCTTTTATTACTTTAACATGTCTGCACTGGAGCAGTTCCCCGGGAGGCTCCCGGTGCCAGCTGCACACCTGGCTCGGGCCGGGGAGAACCAGGGCCTGGCCTTTCATCTCCAGCTCTCCGCTCTGATTGGAACCACGGCTTGGCCCCAGATCAGACACAGAGAGCTGAAAACCATCCTGGAGCTGGTTCCTGGAGGAAGCCTTGTAAGGCTGGGTTGTTTTTTTTTTTTCCTTTTTGGAGCTGTTGTATCAAGTTTATGTCCTGGCAGAGGCAGGAAACCATCGTGTACAATGTGGCAAGCAGAGCTCGCAGGCAGCCAGGCCAAGGGCTGTAAATTATGGCTTTAATTTCTTGGTTTATGGGCTCTTGTTGAGTGCAGATCAATAGGAAAAAGGTGCACGGAGCCACCTCTTTTAATTAAAATGCTGCTGGGACTGGGCTGCAGTGAGGGCTGGGGAGGGTTGTGAGGAGGTGGTGCCTGGAGCAGCTGCTGGTTTCCCAGTGAGGGATTTGTGTTCCTCTGTTTGCTGCTCCTGCTTTCCAGAGGCCAATTCTCGAGGAAAATCCAACCTCAGAGAATAATGGAATACCCTGAGCTGGAAGGGACCCACCAGCATCATTGAGTTCAACCCCTGGCCCTGCACAGACACCCCAAAATCTCACCCTGTGCCTGCACTGTCCAAACACTCCTGGAGCTCTGGCAGCCTTGGGAATGTGACCAATTCCCAAAGCTGGCTCCTGCCTGGGCTGTGTTTGCCTCCTCACATCCCAAGCTGGCACACCTTGTTTTCCAGAGAACAAAACCACAGCGTATTTCAGTGGAATCTTGTTTTAAAACAACTCCAATTCCACTTCACCTCAAACTCAGGACGCTTGCCCCCAGGGCAGGATTTTGCCCCAAGCAGGTGCAGCAATATTTTTCTTTCCGAAGAATTTCCAGAGCAAATCTCCCATCTGCAGCAGAGCCTCTTTTCCTGCTCATCGCCCTCTGACACAGCCCTAATTAAAGGCAGATATTAAATCCAAGCCTCGTTTATGTCCCATCATTCTTGGGAAAAGGACCCATCGCGTGAGATTGTTTGAAGTCTTCGTTAACCTTTAATCATTTGAGGCTGAGTCTGGCTTTGATTTTGCTGCAGGAAAAAAAAAAAAAAGAAAGAAAGAAAAAGGATATTTTGTAAATTCTTCAGGAAGGAAACATGCCAATCCTGCGGCATCTCTCATCGTGCTGGGAATGCTGTGTTTGGAATCTCTTCGGTGATAAAGTCTGTGGAATGAAGGCTTTTTCCATTTCCTTGCTTGGGTTCCGTCTGTTCTGTCTGAGGTACCCAGCATCAGCACTGCTAAAGATAATTACTGGATTCGTGGATGTGTGGTGGAGACTCTGGGTGAGAGGGATGGCTCAAGGTGAGTCTCAGGTATGGAATTTCCTCGGAGCTAAGCTCGGCCGAGTGGATACCTGAGGAACCACTTCCAGGTGTTCAGAGCAGCAGAACGAGGAACGTTCAATCCCCAGCACATTCCGCGATAAATTCGGAGCCAAAAGCTCCTCAGCAGCCTCCCTGCTTGTTTGTTTTTCCTGATGGGAGGTGCTGGCTGGCTGACAGGGAGCTGGGAGAGCGGCCAGCCCCGGTGCCAGGGAGCGAGGGGAAGAATTCCCCTCTCCCACCCGGAGTGTGGAATGGGAGCTGGACCTGTCTCCGGTGGCTGTGAACAATCTGCCTTCCACAGTGGGCTTGGATTAGCGCCTGGAGCTGGAAATCCCTGGGTTCGTGCAAGGTGGGCTGGGTGAGCCGTGTGCCCTGGGTCAGCCCAGCCCCCTCACCCTGAGCAAACCCTGCCCTGCGGCACTCCCTGACCTCCCGAACCCTTCAGCCCTGTGCCGGCAGCTCCTTTTCACCACAATTCCTTCCCCAGAGCTCTCCCAGCTGTTTCCTTCTCCAAAGAAAGAGAAATAAACTCCCTGAGCTCCGGCCAAGCTGCTGAGCACTGCTGGAAGTGCTGTCAGCAGGGGAGGGGGATGAGGGGAAGGTGCTTCCCACCTGCCTCCAGCCAGCGTTGGAAACTCATCCCTTCTTCCTGGAACAGGCTGAGCCCTGCATCAGCAGGGGAAGCTGTCGGGCTGGGGAAGGTGGGGTGGGCCTGGGGACAGCTCAAGTGTGGGATGTGCTCAGGGTTGTGTGCCCAGAGCCTTGGCCAGGGGATGTGCAGCTGGAGGGCCAGGGAGGGGTAGAGTGGTCATGTTCTCCCTGAAATGTATCCTTCCTTCCTTCCTTCCTTCCTTCCTTCCTTCCTTCCTTCCTTCCTTCCTTCCTTCCTTCCTTCCTT
>VZTN01029697.1:68024-113608 GCA_013400515.1 Erpornis zantholeuca | reverse complement strand
CTCCCTCCCTCCCTTCCCCTGCAGTTTGGACATGAGGCTGTGCTGCTGTTGGGGTGGGGGAAGAACCACACTGGGCTGGATTTGGGAGCCGAGGCTCTGTCAGTTTGTGCGTCCTTCCCTCCTGGTGCTGACTGAACCTCGTGGGAGATCTTCCAGCCCTGCCTTAGGAACAGTGTCCCAGGCAGGCTTTGGGCTGTGACCATTCCTGCTGAGCCCTGCTGGGAGCTGTGTGGGATCAGATCTCCCATCCTGTGAGGCTCCCACTCCTCCCCTTCAGCTCAGGAGCTTTCAAAACGTTTATTTACCCCTGCTGAAAGAGCCGCAGGGGCTCTCCCGGTTCTCTCTCACAAAGGATCTCTGTTGGGAAGCTGGCAGGGAGATTTCTGTCCCATCTGCAGGCGGGGTTTGGGTTGGTCCCCAGATCTCTCTTGGCTCTGGGTTTCTGCCTGTGTGCTCCCGATAAAAACGCGGCTGCGGCTCTCCAGGGGGATAAACACGAGGGAGAATGGAGATTGGGGCTGGCTCAGGCTGAGGGAGAGCTCTCTGCTCACACACCAAGCACCCACTGCCCTTTCCAGGGAAAGGGTTTGGTTTCGGTTCTCCCTGGAGGAGCCCTGAGCGTTCGCAGTTAATTGCAGGGACCATTCCCGGGTCTGGCTGGGCTGGGAGGGCTCAGCCGTGCTGCAATTCTGGGCTGAAACACCCGGCTGGAAGATCCTTCTGCTTCCCACCACGCATCCATCCTTCGGGAGGGAACTGAGCTGCCGAGGGCGCTGCCACCTGCAGATGGTGCCAGAGACAGGGACAAGAGCTCAGCGCTGCAGAGCTGCTGCTTTGGGGGAGCACGGGGGTAACGCTGGGGAATGAGGGGAAGTGGGGAGGAATCTGTCCCGGCTGTGTTCCAGAGGGTTCCTGCCAGATCCCTTTTCCATCCTGTCTGTTCAGGTCGTACCCCCATGGGTCACCTCTTCCAACCTGGGCCCTTCAGTGATTCTCTTTTGGCTGTCCCACGAGCATCTCCCCTGGTTCAGAATATCCTTGGAGACGCTTTCATTAATCTCTCAGTCTCAGTGTCCCACGCAAGCTAAAAATGCACAAGGACAGCCAGGCAGGCTGCTGGGCTATCCTTTCCTGGAGGAAGCAGGGCTGTCTGGAGAGCAGCAGTGGCTCTGCCATGGTTCACAGCCACCCAGAGCTGAGCTGCTGATCTCTTCATTCCCAGGCGCGTCACACCGACTGTTTGTTTTCCTGTTACAAGCACTTGTAGCTGCTTACAACTGGGGTCAGCTCCGGGTTCTGATAAAAGCAATCCCTGGTCCCTCCTGCTGCTTCCAGCACAAGCCTGGTGCGAGGGCTGTGCTCGGACTGGGAGCGGTGCACCTGCTCAGCTGGGCGCAGCCTCTCGGGGGAAGTGTTAATTGGGATCTTTAATTGCCACTGTTGGGCTGTATCTTTCTCTCCTGAAAGCGCTGGAGCCTCCTGCCATGTCTCCCAGGACTCTCCCAGTGGATTCCCAGGAGCAGCCCCCTGTTCCTGCCGTGCCCATGAGCCCCTGGTGATACCTGAGTGCCAGGAGGCTCCTGCCGTGCCCACGAGCCCCCGGGGTTGGTGATGCTGCCACGTGTGAGGTGGTGTTGGAGGCAGGGCTGGCCCTCCCTGCTCTGCAGCAGCTGTGGATGTGATTTATTCTCCACGGCCGATGCAGCTGGTTCCCAAATGGGGCAGCTCACAAGGATGGCATTTGCCTTTTCAAGTTTGGGTTCTGTTTCTTGGGAGGTGAGAACTTTACAGAGGAGAGTAATGAGCACGTGTGGCTGAGCCACTGCTGGGAGCCCATCTGGGCCTGCCCTGCCTCCTCGGGAGCAGCTGGGGAGCAAAGGCAGCAGAGGGAGCTGCCCCAGCAGAAGTGGAACAGGTTGACCCCTTTTCCCCCTGACAGGGCTGTTACCTTTTTAGGATCAAAGCTTTTCACATTTGGTCGCTGTTCTTGAAGAAGCTCAAGTGTTTCCACTGCAGCCCTGAGTGATTCTGGCTCTGCTCCTGCCACCCAGCCCCGCTCCGCTCTCTGAGCAGCTCCTTGAAGCTGGAGTTTACAAAAATAAAACCCAGATTAAAGCCAGTGCAGCTGCCCTGAGGTTTAAATCGATGCTGGTATGATGTGCTGCCAAAGAGAGAATTACTCAGGAGTGTGGATTAGAGCTGTTTGTCTCCAGGAAGACCTGGTCTTCAAAGCCAGGGAATTTTCCCAGCTCTAGCTGGTGCATCTTCACACACGAGGCTCTGGTGCCCTGCTCCGTGGGCACCAGCCTGTCAGCTATCTCGTTTTTATCTCAGCTGCTTCATCTTCTTTCTTCTTCTTCATCTCTTTCTTCCTGTCTGGTTTGGTATTCTCCCATGCTCCTACTTTGGCTGGAATTCGCTGGCCAGGGCTGCCCTCCAGCCTTCCCGGTGCTGCCTCTCACCAGCTGTAAAAACTTCAAGGCTTTAAAAAATATTTTTCTTCCTGTTGGGAGAGAGGTTCCATTTTTTTGTCGTGTTTGCTTGTTCTGTACAGCCCACGCTGCTGCAGCTCTGCTGAGGGTCCACACGCTCAGGGAAGGTTTGGAAAGGGCAGGTTTTGGCTGAGGTGTCTGTGCCGTGTCCCAGAGCAGCAGTGCTCCAGCTCCTGTGCCACGGGGAAGGATGAGGGATTGGGAAGCAAAGGGCTCAAGGCAAGGCTGGGGCTCAGCAAAGCACCTGGGGCCAAGCTTTGCTCTGACAGGGCTGCAGCAAATGGGGTTGGTGCCTCTGCCAGTAGCGAGCAGCCCTGGAATCCTGGCCTGTGGCATGCCCTGCCCTTTCCATGGCTCCGTGGTGATGCTGCTTTCCCAGAGCTCCTGCATTTCCTGCAACACGGAGCCTGCTGTCCTTTTGCCTGGGTCGGACTCTCCAAGGAGCCCTCTGGCCTGTGCAGGAGTGGGGGCACAGCTGGGAGGTCACAGCCCTTGCAGAAGTGATGTGAGAGATGGAGCCTGCCCAGGGTCACCTGTCTCCTGCCATTTGTGTGACCCTGCACGCCGTGCCCACGGAGCAAAGGGCAGAGCAAGGACTCTCCCAGGTTTCCAGGGGGGTGCCCACTCTTGTTTGGCTCCTGGATCCAGCACTTGTGGAGGTTTGGAGTCCTGCTCTGGATCTCAGCCTGTTGTGGATCCCCATCTGGCCCTGTCTGAAGGGAACTCCGGATTTCTGCAGGGAGGGAAGGGCTGAGGGTGGTGTCACCACAGTGAGGGAGTCCTGTTCCTTCCCAGCTCCAAGCACAAATCCACAGCACCCCAGGGAGCCTTGCCTCCCTCTCAGGGCATCGTTTGTCCTCTGGGACTCTGAAATCCCAGTGTTTGGAGCCAAACCTCTCCGAGCTGGGATTGCTGCCTGCAGAGGGAGTTAAGCCGTGCCTGGGTGGGCTTTGGCCGTGGCTCAGCAGTGCTGGTGTGGGGTGTCCCCACCCTCGGTCACCTCTGTTAAGGGGGGGCTCTCAGAACGAGAGGAGGGCAATAAATCCAGGGGGTGAGTCCATGGTGCCATCCCCAGCTCACGTGGAGCTGCAGCCTCTGGGAAGAGTGATGTGTGATGGGATGGAACTGCTCTGGCCTGGCCGGGGGAGAGGAGGGGAAGGTGCTGGAGAACACTCTGAGTGTTCCTGCAGGACTGATGGAGGCGGCTGTGGATGTTTTGATGGATTCAGGCTTTATTTATTAATGTTCCATTTCTGGCTTGTTTGTCCATCTCCTTAACAAGGTCACGGCTGTAAAACAAAAATAGCATCCACGAGGGATCTCAGCCTTCCCTATTAAACCTCCTGAAAAGAAACACAGGCTGGATCTTTTTAAAAATAAAAATCCAGCTTGGCACGGGGGAAGGGTGAGCCACCAGATTCCCCTCTGAAGAGCAAATTTCTTCCAAAAAATGAGGACCTGCTTCCTCATGTGTCGAGACCCCGGGATGGTTTAATTTCGGTGTCAGTGCTAATTGATTGGAAGCAACAATTTTGCCAGACAAAGCTGTAAATTAGTTTCAAATGGGGGAACCGGGCCACCCACTGCCCAACTATCGAATTGCAGTAACAACATTAAACATGGAGCAAACCATAACCCAGGGAAGGAAAACCCAAGTGAAACCAGATTTCCACTCATTGCCTTTCCCCAGCAAAGTGGAACCAGATGGTTTGTGGCTTTGATAATAAGTGAGGCTGATTCTTTCAGATACAGCTTAGGCTGAGTATCACACAAAGGGATGGGCTCAGAGGCAAACCCTCCCAGGCAGGAGTTCTGCCTCCGGAGACCACCGGCATGTAAACCCCTCCCAATCAAAACATTACTCAAATTGGCTTCCTAATTGCAGCCGAGCCTCCCTCGCTGGGACGGCCTCTCTCTCTCATCGCCTCCCGCGAAATTCCAGCGCCGCTCCCACAGGTTTCAGCCGCAGATGCAAATCCCTCCTCGTTCTCCTGCAAATCCCTCCTCGTCCTCCCGCGGGGCCGCGCCCGCCCTGCCCCAGAGCAGAGTCTGGATCTGGGGAGGGCTGCGGGATGTTCCCTGCACCCCGCTGCAGCCAGGCCTTGGGACTGTTACAGGATCCCAGGGTCACCCAGGCTGGAAAAGCCCTCCCAGCCCATCCAGTCCAACCTGTGCCCCATCCCCACCTTGTCCCCAGCCCAGAGCACTGAGTGCCACCTCCTCATCCTGGACACCTCCAGGGATGGGGACACCAAACCTCCCTGGGCATCCCCTTCCAAGGCCTGATCTCCCTTTCCAGGAAGAAACTCCTCCTTGATGTTCAACCTGAAGCGAAAGGGTCTGTGGGGTGAAGGTGCTGAGAGCTCTGAGATTGCTGAGCAGTTCTGAGATTGGCCCTCAGCTCGTGGTGGGGCTGCAGCTGACTCAGATCTGCACTAAGTGGAAACTCTGCTGCCTCAGAGCTGTTTCCTGTGTCGGGTGCTGGCTCTGGCTCCGTGTGAACAGCCCCAAGCATGTGATGGGCTCAGGGCCTTCAGCCACGAGCTCTGAGCTCCAGTCCAAACTCGTGGTCTGGCTTTGTCAAATGGAGAGTGAGCTCTGTCCATCTCACCTCCAGGGATGGCTGAAAACAACATGCAGGTCCTTCCAGAGGCCAGGTGGAGTCTGGAAGATCCTCTAGATCAGCCCATCCAAACTTTCATTTGATCTGGGTCTTGATGTTCAGGAGGTGAAAACTCTTCTGGGTCTGGATGTCTCATGGCTTTGTGTTCCTCATGCAGCAGAAGAATTGTGGGGAGGCCCTCGCATCAAAGACAGCCCTGCCTGTGCTGGGTCCGTGTTTGTGGCTGGACTGGATGGTGTGAGAGGTATTTTCCAACCCTGACCACTCTCTGACTCCGTTTCCTGCCCTGGCAGGGACAATCCAGCAGCAGCAAACGCTGCAGTTCCGTGAGGAAAGTCCCCACAGGGACATGAAAGACCAGACCTGGATCCAAGTTCACTGCAACTATCCATGTGTTCCATCTCATGCCCTGCTCCTGGGGCAGCACACTGGAGTGCTGGGGACACAGGAACTTGGGGCTCTGCACAGGAAAAGCTGGTGGAAATTCCCTCTGTCTTCCATAGGGGAAAGAAAGCTTCATCCCCACAGGGACAGCCTCCTTGGTCTGGGCTGGGGTCTCCTCATGGCCACAGCAGCTCTGGAATGTGGACAGGGGCTGAGGGGAAAGTTTTCTGCCTTTCTCCCTCTAAGGTTATGAAATATTACTTTTTTCCAAGCTAAGGCTTCCCACAGCTGCCCTGGGAATTGGCTTGGCAGAGGAGCTTCCCCGTGCTGGGAGAAGCAGGTACGTGGTGAAGCACAAACAAGGAGCTCCTGTGGCAGCATTTGGGAAGTGATGGGCTCGGGGGAGCTGCCTGTGCAGCGTGCTTGGATGAGGGTTCTGAAAAACCATCAACAAATAATTGCAATTTCCTCTTGGCCTTGTGGTGAGGCAGGATCGGAGCTGCGAAACCACCGGAACGACTCAACCCAGCCCCCCCCGGCCTGGCACGGCTCTGGGTGATCCCTCCCGGCTCTCCGGGGGCTGCCTCAGCCACAGATAGAGAGTCTGACTCCAAACACACCACAGAAGGTGGGTGGGAAGTGCTGCACAGCCCTGCACGGTGTCTGCGCTGCTCGGGGAGGGCTTTTCTCTCTCTGAGAAATCAGAGGGGAAGAGTTGTGCTCCTGCCTGGGTCTCCCAGGCTTTTGGCCATGCCAGAGCGTGGCTGAGGCTGGATGGAGGATGGCTCAAGGAGATGGAGTCAGTGCTGGTTGGGTTCTGCTCAGGGCTCTGCTCCTGCACATGCTTTGCTTTGGTCACACCTGGGGACAAGGGCAGGACATGGCTTTAGTGGCTGTGGCCTGCCTGCTGAGCAGGGGAAGTTTAGGGAAAATTCCTTCACCAAAAGGAAGGAAGGAACATTGGAAAAGGCTGCCCAGGGCAGTGCTGGAGTCCCCATCCCCGGGGGCATTTAACAGCCGTGGGGATGTGGCACCTGGGGACATGGATCAGTGGTGGCCTTGGCAGTGCTGGGGGAACGGTTGGATTTGATCTTGGAGGGGTTTCCAAACTAATTGATTCTAGAAAGGGTCAGGGCTGTCCAGGTGAAGCCTCCTGGCCTCTCCCCAGAGCTCTGGCCCCCTCACAGGGGCAGCTCAGGGCCGTCTGGCAGGAGGCCGGCTGGGGCCTTGGCTCTCCTGCTCCGCAGCCTCTACATCCCACCTGGATCGTGTCCTGGAAAAACCCAGGGACAAGTGCCCTGTGCCCCGGGCAGCAGAGCCGGGCTGTGCCTGACAAGCCGCAGAGCTGTTCCCCTGTTCCTGCGGCAAAGGGCTTGTGAAACACGGGATGACACAGCCTCGGAGACGCGCAGGAAATTCCCATCACAAGCGGAGAACACCCCGTGGTCCTTGAACTTGTGAGGACTCGCAGCTCTCATTATGCATGCGGCATCTTCCCCCCTGGGTGCCGATGGAATTACAATGCCGGGTTCTCCCGGGCTAATCGCTGTTTTGAACAACAAGATTGATTGCTTTCTCCTTTAATTATTTGCAGATCACTGAGACTTTGCGGAATGCTCTAGGTGACATAAACCGCAGTTTAGTGTGTTGGCATGTGCCCATCTCGGGGATTTTTCCAGCTTAGCCACCAGCCGGGCTGTGGGAAAGGAGTGCAAACATCCCTGTCCTCTAATGACCCGCCTGGCATACCCGCATTAATTCTGCCTTAATGGGGTGCTTTGGGGAGCAGACGGGGTGTCTCGTCCCTGTCCCCATCCCTTTCTGATTACCGTGCTTCAATTGAAGCACTTAACAGCTTTCGACTGCTAATTTGCAGCTCAAAACCCGTCGGCAGCGACTCGGGCTGTGCCCGTGTGTGTGTGACAGTGACAACCTGGGCCGGGGCTGTTCCAGAGGCGGCTTCCCGGCGGCGACACCTCCAGCGCCGCATGCCCGAGGAGCCGCGGGGTCACCGCGCTGCTCCAGCTCTGCTGACCTGGAAATCGCCGCGTTCGGGGCTGTGCGGCAGCGGCTGTGCCCGGGAGCCGCCGCGGTGCGCTATTTAAACCTCCCCGATCTCTGCCTTCTGAAAAAGGTCACAATATCTGCAGCGACTTTTACAGCTCGAGCCGCTGCAGGGCTGGGGAAGATCTTGTGCTTGTCGGGTCTCATTCGGGAGAGCAGAGCCGAGCTGTTCCCGGCGTCACAGAGGAATAGCTCTTCCCGCTCGGGGAGGGCGATTGGCTCCCAGGGTTTGTCCGACTGACCGGGCCCCCTCCAGCATCGCCCACCCATCCCACGGCTCCCACGGACTCCGGGAAGGAGCCGGGAAGGGCCTGGGCTGTCCCTCAGCTCCCATCCTGCTGTCCCATCCAGGTATAGGAGGATGCCGAGAGCACCCTTGTGCACTGAACTGGGGAGTTTTTGTGCCGAGGAGACAAACGAGCTGCAGAGAAATGCACGTCTGCTCCATAATTCCAATTAAAGCACAGCTTGGTGCTGATTAGATCTAGAAGTTACATCAAGAAAAGGAAAAAATGTAAATAAGCAGTATTATTTCTCTCCCCCCCCCATCCTTTCGACAGATGGAGCCTCGCTGATTAGCTTATCTGATCTCTTGTGAGAGAACAAATTGTTGGTGGGAAGCGCTTTGTGGGTTCTGACTCGGCTCAGGCTGGGGGATGACGCCGGGTTTGTCCCCGCATTTGTTCCCCACGCTCTGAGTCGCTTCCGCCGGCCCCGCGGCAGCTGGGGCAGCCTGGCCCCTGTCCCCATCCCTGTCCTGTCCCCATCCCTGTCCTGTCCCCATCCCTGTCCTGTCCCCATCCCTGTCCTGTCCCCTTTGTGCACCATCCCCACACCATCCTGTCTCCCTCTGGCCACCGTCTCCATCCCCGTCCTGTCCCCATGCCCATCCTGTCCCCACCCCGGTGACAGCCACCACCGGCCATCCCTGCTGGTGCCGGGCTGGCTCTGTCTGTTTTCGGGAATAAGGTTTTTCTTAAATGAAATCACTTCCGAGGAGTAATTACATCAGCTAATTAAGGACCTAATTGGCTAATTAGAGCGAAGTGACAGTTTCTCCCCTGCACGGAGAAGGAACACGGTGTGACTGCAGAGCTCCTGGCTGCCGGCGCCTGTGGTGCGGGGGACAGGAGGTGACAGGGCTCAGGTCTGTCCTTCCTCAGCCCCGTCTGCAGGGACTCGAGCTCCAGGCAGGGCTGCCCTGCCAGCACAGGGAATGTGGGAATGGGGCTGTGGGTGTCGGATCAGTGCTGGAAGCCTCGCGGGAAGCAGGAGATTGGTGCCAACAACCTCCAAAGGCTTCTGGAGGCAGCGCCTGGAGCACGGCACAGGGCTGGGGGCTGGAGCCCGGGAGTCATGGAATGGTTTGGGTTGGAAGGGACCTTAAAGCTCATCCAGTGCCACCCCCTGCCATGGGCAGGGACACCTTGCTGCTCCAAGCCCCATCCAACCTGGTCTTGAACACTTCCAGGGGTGGTGAATCCACAAAACCTCATCCTCCCTTTCCTCTGGGCTTGGCTCTGCTGTGGTGTCTCCTTGGGGGCAAGGTTTGGGAAGGATCAGAGAGAAAGGATGGATTTTACTTTCCCCATCTCTTTGTTTGCCTCAGACAAAGGGAGCTGTGAGCACTGCCCGGGTCTGTGGTTGGGTTTGGCTCCTCTCCGGGAAGCCCTTGGATGTGGTTTTTGTGTCGAGGGCCTGGAGTGGGAGCTGAGCCCTGGATGCCGTTCCCTGCTCTGGCACTGGTTTGGGGTGGCCTCGAGCAAATTTCTCCTCAACCCTGGGCTGCTTTTCCTCTCCTCTGCCAGGCTTGCCTTATAAGTGACCTCCTTGGAGCGAAACCACGTCTGTGTATCCGCAGCAGGCTCGGATCCTGCTGGGAGCCACGTAGGCTCCATCCCAAAATGACTTGGGCATCTAAATCCGGCCTTGCTATTCCTGTGAGCGTCCAGATGGGAAATGCAAGTCCTCAGCCATGTGGGATCTCACCCTCCACGTGCTCAGTAGCTGGACTCTGCCTCCACGTCGGGGTGCACGGACTGGGTGTCCCTCAGCTGCCATCTCCAGATCCATGAGGGCCAGAGCAGCCTCTGGAGCAGCTTCCAGGAGAGCTGAAGGTGGAAGATCCCTTGTTAACAAACACAGGTTGCAACACAGCCCTGGAGCAGCTGGAGCCTGGATGTGCCATAGGGTATCCTGAGCTGGGATGGACCTGTGGGGATCATCACTCCAGCCTGAGGTGCCCTCAGTCTCCTGCCTGGAGAGATCCCACTGAGCAGTGGCTTCACACAGGACAGTCATACTGCAGGGTGTGACCCCACGGCTCTGTACACTCGTGGTTTCTCACCACGAAGCTCAACATAAACCTAAATCATGGCCCAGCAGGAGCCAGAGGTGCTCCCAAAGCCCATCCTCCATCCCTGTCCCTTGGTGCAGCCATCCCCAGCTCTGTGCTGCTGCCAGGTCTCGCTGAGCCCAGGACAGGTGGCACTGGGGTCACAGCTGGGCTCTGCCCCTTCCCATAGCCCCAGAGCCCCAACCAAAGGTGGCTGCAGTGGCTGAGTTCCAGGTGAAAACTCCGCACAATGGAATTCCTCATGACCTTCCCCCGCAGTAGAAGCCCCTGGCTGAGCTGGCTCTCCAATGGGCCCCTGTGCAGATCCAGCCTGAGCTGGGACCTGCACCCAGAGCCAAAATCAAGGGAGTTCGGGAGGGTTTGAAGCTGACTGTGAACATTTCACCAGGTTTGAACACAGAGCTGCTCTTCTGGAAACTGCTCATTCCACGCCTAAATTACAGCACTGGATACTCCCTGGGATGCTGTCACGGGCTCCACAACCTTCCCTTGGCTTTCCAAAATGTGCCACGAGGTGCCATGGAGCGAGGCCACGGCCTCCCAGGGGACAGCCCAACCTGCTCCGTGATGTTTTTGCAGCTGGAAGAAAAAGGCCTTGTAGCACTTAAGGATAAAGTGGTTTCAAAGTATTTTTGTAGCGCAGAAAAGAATATTTTATGTGCAGAGAGAAGAAAACAGGCAGGGAAAGGATGTTAAATTCCTCCAGTAAATTGCTCGGGGAATTTTTTGCTCGACTCAGATTTTACCAGAGGGAAAATCTTGCTGTGCTGGTGATGTTGAGTGCCAAGGAAATGAGCCAAGCCTGCCCTTGGTCCCGGGGGGACAAGGGTGACAAGTGGCACGGCAGGGGCTGCAGGAGGTGAGGGGCTCTCCAGGCAGGGCACCGTGGGGCTCAGGGGATGCCTCAATCCCTGCAGAGCCCTGGGGACGTGGGGACAATCCCAGCCCCCCTCACTGAGCTTTGCTTCATGGGATGAGCTAGCCCCGGAACCAGCATCTTCCTGGCAGATTTTTTTTAAATGGAAAAAACCCCTTAAAACAGGTTGTTCCCAGAATTTGGGTTTCCTGGGGCATTTGTTCAGCAAACCTGGGAGGAACCAGCTCTGAAAAAGCCTTTTTTGTCTCTCTTACTTGACAAAGAATTTTGGTTCCTGAAGTAAAACAACAAAAAAAAAAATCCGTTTTAAATCAACGTTTTGACTTGAAATGTCATTTTGTTTTTAATTGAAGAACCAGAATGAAATGACATTTTAAGTCAAAATGTTAATGTTTTGTTTAGACGTCTCCCATGGGAAAATTTAAATGTTTCAGCAGAGCTGACATTTGCCTGCGAAAGATTCCCAAGACTGGGGGGTTCCTCCAAGCAGGGGTGAGAAGGATTTCCAGGGTGGTGTCTGCAGGTGATGGTGGGGTTTGGAGGGGGATCCTTTGGGTGTTGGTGGCCAAACTCACTCCAGCCTCTCTGGCTGCTGTTGGAGGAGGCTCCGTGGCAGAGCTGACCCAGTCACAGGGCGATGCTGAGCTGCTGAGCTGCTGCATCCCCACCAGATCCTCTGGCACGTGAAATAATGAGCTCTGCTA
Source organism: Erpornis zantholeuca (assembly GCA_013400515.1). Lineage (NCBI taxonomy): Eukaryota > Metazoa > Chordata > Aves > Passeriformes > Timaliidae > Erpornis > Erpornis zantholeuca. The sequence goes on along the minus strand of VZTN01029697.1, from coordinate 102,108 downwards.
ATTCCCAGTGTTTTACCACCCTTGCTGGGATGGAGAGGTCCTGCCTTTCCCCCAGACCTGGGGGATGGCTGATTCCCTCTCAGGGCAGCGCTCGCACCCTGTGGAGCACGGGTGAGCTTTGGAGCAGGGCGCTGGGCAGCAGCAGCAGGACGTCCCTCCCGCAGGGCTCCAGCCGCACTCTGTGGCAATTCCGGGGAGAAAGGAGCAGCAACTCACACGTGCTGAGGAGGATGTCTCGCCCCCGCCGCGTGTGACGTTCCCTCATCCCCCCACGCTCCCGTGGCACAGTTTGCTCCCGCTCCAGGGCCGTGGCCACGGCTGAGGCTGAGCGGCTGCGACGGGCGGGAGCAGGTCCTGGGAAGGGCGAGGGAGCAGGATGAGATGGGGACTGACACCTCCCGCCAGCCCGAGCCAGCGCGGCCCGGGAGCCATTCCCTCCTGCTCAGAGTCCCAGCGGTGCCGGGAGGGCAGGGAGGGCTGGGGAAGCTCCATCCCTTCGCCAGCTCCCTCTCAGTGCCGATCAGAGGAGGAGCAGATGCAGGACCGTCCCGAGCATGGAGATCTGCGCCTGGTCCTAGGTGTCCCTACCCTGAGGGGTCCTGTTCAGTCTGGACCACAACTCCACCCATTCCTGTCCCTGTTGGATGGAGGCAGCTCCAAGCTGGACAGCAATGGGGGGCAGGAGCTTTTCCTGGGATGGCTAAAGGAGATTCTGACAAAGTGAATCCTCTGCATGGCAAGATCAGTGAGCTCCAAGTGTTCAAGGGCAGGTGAGGGCAGAAATGCTCTTGGGAAAAGGGGTCTGCTGTGGGATCCAGGGTTGCCTGTGCCTCTGTGGGACTGGGCCCCTCTGGGCATGGATGAGAGCAGGGAAGAGCGAGGATGAGACACAGAAGCAGTGCCCACATCCAGCAGCACGAGCTGATGCCTCAATCCAGTGCCAGATCCCACTCTCCTGGCTCTGACACATTTGTGCAGGTGAGGGGCTCCGTGGGAGCCAACGAGTGCCCCCAAGGAGCAGGGAGCTGTGTGAGAGCGACATTCCAGCTGCCTGGAGCACCTCTAAACCACCACCCCTGGGTGGGGTCTGCCCTGGTGCCTCCAGTTCTGCACATGCTGCTCTGTTCTCTCTGTCAAATGAAGTCAAAGCTCCACCCCAAAACAAAGCCCAAGAGGCCTTTTCCCTGCTCTTCTCATCAGCTACATTAGAGGAAGTGCTGAGAGTCTCTGAAGACAACAAGTGAGGGCTCCAGCAGCTGCAGGAGCAGGTGACAGGTTTGTCCAAGTCTCTGGAAATGCCGAGTCCTGCCTGGCTCAGGTGGTTCAGGCTGCTCCACACCCAGGGACACGTGAGCAGCTCCTGGACGGAGCTGAGCCTCTTGGGAGGAAATTAAAAACACATCGATGCTGCTTCCCAGACAGCTCGCCCGGGGGTTAATGCTGTGTCTGCTCTTTTCCCCCTGAACCAGAGAGAAAATCACTTCCGGAGGGCATTGGTGTCTGCTGTGTGCTGGGAAACTGCCGTGGGAGGGATGGGATGGGATGGGATGGGATGGGATGGGATGGGATGGGATGGGATGGGATGGGATGGGATGGGATGGGATGGGCTGTGGCAGGAGCTCACCATCTCCCTGCCTCTTTCTGGCTGCAGCTTGGCATGAGCAGCAGAGAGACACGGGGACAGGGGTACAAGGCATGGCTTCAGGGCCCATCTTCTGCACAAACCACGCCCGTAGCCTCTCAGAGAGATTCCAGTTTGGAGCCGATTCCAGCACAGACCCCCAAATTCCGATGTGTGCTCTCCAGCCCTGCCCTGGTTGCTCCCACGCTGGGTTTGGGGGCTTTGTTCCTCCCCGTGAGTGGGAGCTCCATGGCTCTCTGCTCTTCCCAGGACCCAGGTTTGCCATTTCTCTTCCTGGTGTTGTCGTGTGACAATCAGATCCCTGCGGGAATGCAGAGTGCTGCAGGAGATCCCTGCAGGTAAATTCCCAACCCGCGGAGCTCCCGCCCGCCAGGGATGCAGGGCTGTGCTGGGGCCGCACTGTTTGGTTTGGAGGTGTCTGCAAATACCCAAATTATCTGTAATTATTGCAGAAAACCACCCAGCCAGCCTGTCCCGGGTTAGGCAGCGCTGCGTTCCTGTGCCGGGCTGCGCTGGGAGCGCCAGAACCCGCGGGGGCCATCAGGAGGAGGCTTTGGCTTGTCCCCTGTGGGTAGCCCGGCTGAGCTCTGCCTGTGGGTGCTCTCCAGGGTTTTCCCCCTCCCCATGCCCTGCTGGAGAGGGAGGGCAGAGGGATGTGCGGCTCAGGGGTGGGAGCGGAGCACTCGGTGCCTTTGGGATAACAGGCAGCCCCTAATCCCGGCCGAGTGTCCCATTCAGCTCCTGCTCAAGCCCGGCCGGGAACATCCCAGCTCCGTGCGGAGCATCCTGCCCGGCACCGGCCCTGGGGCGGCCAAGGGCACCATTCCCAGCTCCAGCTGGACATCCCGAGGTTCCCATTGCCCAGAGAAACCACAGACCCGTCTGTGCTCGGGTTTAATTGCTGCTTTTCTGGAACACTTCAAAGAATGATTCTAACCGCAGTATGTGGCACATATTATTAGATTTGTTTTTGGAATATAATGATAAACTGTTGCCATTATGGAGGTAGACGTAATTATCTGAAATCTATTTTAATCTATTCTGCCTTTTAAATATTCTATGTTCCCTTTTAATAAGAGGTAGCATCCAGCCTTTGATGTTGTAGCGGAGGTGTAGAAAGCTCTCCTCTCCTTGCTGCAAATGTTAATTGAATAGCCTCCCTTTCTCTTCATTAGCCGCATTAGCTTGCATTAACACCTTTTAATATCTCTTTAAAATCTTGTTCAATTTACTTTCTTTAATCTTTTCCTTTCCCAGAGTGTTGCATCACTTTGATCCTCATCTTCTTCTTTTCTTTGATGACAACTTGGAGTTTAATTTGTATTTGAATTGAAATGGAAATTTCCTAATTCCCCAGAATTCAGCAGGCATTTTACACGGGTTTGGCATCTGCATTAGCATTTGGGGCTGCCCGTGCTGGGGAGGGGATGGCAGGAGGGATCCTGGAGCTCTCTGGATTTTGCCCTCGGCTCCCCTCCCGAGCAGCTCTGCTGGCAGAGGCCTCCAGGATCCCAGACAGGGGTAATGAAGGGCTTGTGCCTGGTTCTGGGCCTGATCCCAGATCCTGGGTGTTCCTGGTCGGGCTGTGCTGTGCCAGGGGCTCAGCAGCAGGTGGGAAGCTCCAGAGGTGCAGGAACAATCCCTCCATCCCTCCCCATCAGCCAGGCAGTGCTCACAGGAACCCCTGCACTGCTTGGAATCTTGGAATGAGTTGGGTTGGGATCCTTAAAGCCCATCCAGTGCCACCCCTGCCATGGGCAGGGACATCTTCCACACCTTCCCAGGCTGCTCCAAGTCCCATCCAGCCTGGCCTTGGACACTTCCAGGGATCCAGGGGCAGCCACAGCTCCTCTGGGCACCCTGTGCCAGGGCCTCCCTGTGGTCTCCTCTGGACTCTCCGACTGTGGGTTTTTAGGATTAAAATGTAAGAAATCAGCTCTCCTCTGAAAGAAATACTGATTTTTTTTTAAGGACTTTATTCCTGATGCTCCTCCTCAGAGCACTTGATATTTTTTAAAAGCACCTTGGCGTGGATTTTAACAATAACCTCGCAGATGAATCACTGTTTTTTTCTGAGCGCTTTGAATGGCACTCGGTGAGCCCAAAATAAAAGATTGATACATTATTCCCAGCCTTGAATCCTTGATTTCTATAAATCCTTCCCTGCAGAGGACTGACTGGGATATGGAACAGCCCATTCCTGCTGGATCCATGGCTTGGGCTTGTTTCGCAGTGGTGGCTGAGAATGCAAAATTAATAAGGGGCAGAGAGGCCCCTGTGTTCCTCCCTCTTCCAACCCCCAGCACTAGGGCAGCTTGTGCAGTGTCCAGGTGACTCTTCCCGGTGTTACCCATCCCTGGGACTGCCCTTGGCACCAGGAGGGACCGGAGCCCTGCAGGACCCAGGGTCGTGTGCGTTATCCCTCGGGTACCACCACAGGTGTGATGGGAGCCAGAGCTCAGCCCATGTACTCCAGCCCATCCCAGCAGCTCATCCCAGCAGCTGATCCAAATCCCTCCATCCCTTTCAGCCTCCTGGCCCTTCCTGACAGCCAGACCCCCCTGCTCCCCGTGGGGCTCCACACCCTCTCACTGCCGTGGGCAGGGCTGAGCGGAGGACACGGCAAGCGCTTTTGGCAGCTCCAAAGGGATCCAGGATTTCTGCATGAAGCCACTGGTGTCCCTCCTAATGCTCTCAGAGAATCCCTGTCTCCAGTGTGGAAATGAATGGATCTCCAGGCTCCACGGAGAAGGTGTTCCAGAGGGGTGGACTGTGCCGTGCTGCCCTTGTCAGGCGACTGCGCTCTCACCTCCACAGCTCTGCCTCGCACAGAGGGGAATTTATAGGATGTTTTGCATTTTTTCCCTTTTAAATCCTGTAAAGGAAGCTCTGATTTTTGAAGCATTGCTCTTTTCCTTCTCTTCCTTTTCAGAGAAGAGGAGCTTTGCTTGGAGGCTCGTGCTTTGCGGATGCTCCTGGGGAAACGGGAGATTTGTCACTTCCCCACTGCTGCGTTTCCACCCGTGCCTGTGATCCTCCATTTAAACCAGAGGCAGCAGCTCAAAGCACCTCCCAGGCTGCCAGGGAAGAGCTGTGTAAGATGGAAGGATACAGGGAAGTGTCTTTAAGGGATCATAGCTTATCAGGGAGAATAATGAATTCCCCGGCTGGGGAGGTGCCTTGATGTGGGGTTATGGAGCATGACCTTCCCCCAGGCTCCTGTCCCTGCGATGGCAGAGCACCAGCACGTGGTGGATGTGATTGGGAAAGAGTGAGACAAACGGTGTCAGAGAGGCAGGACTTGCAGTGTTCTGTGTCCTTCCTCAGCCACCTCCTCCTCCTCTTCCTCACCACAGCTGGGATGTGTGTCCTGCTGGACATGTGTGCATGCTCTTGGGTGAAACAGGGTGAGATTGTCCCTTGTGTCAGGTGAGGTTTTCTCACCTCTTGCGTTATTTTTGGACTGAAAAGAACCCAGGGGTGTGACCTGGGTGTCTCTAAGGGCTCTGTTTGGGACAGTCAGCAGGGATGTGTCGTCACGCTGAACCTCGGACCTCGCCACGTCCCTTCCCCAGGGTTTGGGGGCATGAAGATCTGCACCCGTGCCACCTCCAGCAGATCAGGCTCAGCTCGGTCCCACTGGCCCAGGGCTGCAGGGTGAAGAGCTGGAGGTTTTATTGGACAAGGCAAAGTGCTGCTCCCATGCCGAATTTCCAATGCACCTGGTGCGTGCAGCGCCGCTCCGGCTGGCTGTGGCCCTCCGCATTGCTCCAGATCCCTGGGAGAGAAAAACAGCCTGGAGCACTGTTGGTTTTCCTCCCTCCTCACATCCTGGGAGAGATTTGTCTGTACACTGTGCTTGACTGAAGCGGACTTTTTATCTTCCTGCTTATTTTCCTGTCTCCAACCCCCTTGGTAAACCTCACGCTCTGCTGAAAACCTCGAGCTGCGAAACCCCAAATGGAGGCCCCGCCCGAGTGCCTGGGTGGCACTGGAGGGGCACAGCGATGCCTGGGGGGGGGTCGGAGCAGCATGGAAGTTGGGTGACCTGGGCACCTCGGGCTGCCCTGCCCACAGCCCCAGGGCGGCGGGGGGTGTGTGGTTGCCCCCCGGATGAAGACACAGGCCCGAGGGTGCCGCTTGCGCAAGGCCTCATCGTAACAAATTGCAGCAGGGCCGGAGCCTCCCGCTCCAAACACATGTTCCTGCCTGATCCTGCCCGCCGGGGCCGGCGCTGTGCCCGGCTCTTGTGGGAGCCTGGCATTAACGAGGCTGTGTCATTCCAACCATTTCATTAGCAGCGTTTAGGAAGGGCCCTGATGACTCCGTGTCGTGAGAAGCTGCCCGTGGATGTTTGCGTGGCTGCCGAGGCTCTGCCTTGGTGCTTCTGCACTCGGGGCTGTTTCTCTCATGATTTATAGCATTAAAAAAAAAAGGCAAGAGAGAATGTGGAGCCCAGCCTCGGTCGGGTTTAATTAGGTTATAGATTGGAAGAACAAAGAGCTCGGAGGTGCTGAGGACCACAGCAAATCCAAGCCTTGCTGGCTGTGGCAGTGGTGCCGGGGAGGTGGAGTGGGACGTGACAGGGATGCTCTTTGCCTGCTCTGATGGGTATTTCCACACTCCTGCCCTCCTGCCATCCCCTCCTGTGGCAGCTGTCAGGTGCCCTCACACCCCTCACTCATGGTTTTTGACTGAAAACTGGAATAGAACCCTCCTGAATCCGTGAGCTGCCCGGTGGGGTTTGGGATGTTGGCGGACCCGAGGGCTGCGCTGTGCTGGGAAGCTTCTGGGAGAGACTGGCTTGGGGAGCTCCTCTTGGAAAAAAGGCTGCAACAAAGCAACTCCTCGGTAATTTTGAGACTCTTAAGGGAAGGAGATTTAAATACTGCCAGGAGGTTGTGCCCACATGAAGGGAAACAAACCCAGGCTTCCATGTGCTTTGGTCCAAAGAGCAGCGAGCATCCAGCACAGACCCTCTTTGCTGGAGAAGGACGTCTTCGACGAGGGTGGTTTGACTTCAGAGGCGTATGCACAAGAATGAGGAATATTTCCCATTATTAAATCCAGTTTTATTTGCTTATAACTTTACAGTTAGCTCGGGGGGGAAAGCTTTTCTGTGGGCAGCGTCTGCTTTAGGTTGAAACTTTGTATTTGGGAAGTTTTGGCGAAAACAATCCGACCACATCTGAGAGCGCTGGGAGGGAAGCAGTCTGCTTTGACATGTTGAAAAAGCCAAATGAAAGGCACGCAAGAGCCCCCTGGCACGCTGGGCTGCAAGGATGGAGCAGCACAGCAGCACCCAGCTCCGGGGTTTGTTGGGATTAGGGGCTCAGCTCCGACCCTCCAGCCCCGTGTTTGCTGCTCTTGGGACTGGATGTGTCCCAGTGCAGGACAGATTCTGAGCTGGGCATTCCCTGCCTGGTGTGGCATCACCCCTCAGTGCTCCAGGGAAGGGAGGAAGAGTCTCAGGGGCTCTTTCTGTGCACCACGGGGGTCTCTGGGTCACATCCCTGTGTGGGCACTTGGAGGGTGCTGGCCCTGCCATGCCAGCCCTGTTGGGATGGGCTGTGCCACAGGGGGAGGGAGGAGGCCAGCTGGGCCTTGCCAGGGGGTTGTTTGTGGTGGCCCCTGGCTGTGTCCCACTTAGCAGCGGTGGAAAAGGGGATTTCTTGGGCTGTAAGGCACCTCCCACCTGGGTACAGCTCCATTGCCCTCGAGGATGCCAAACAGCCCCCTGGGGCCTGGGGCAGCAGTAACACCAAGAGCCATCTGAGCTAAACAGGCCTGGGAAAGGACAGAGCATCCCCAGGGCCGTGGGTTTGGGACCAGCAAGGCTGAGGAGCAGCAGGATGGACCAGGCTCTCCCAGCACTGCTGCTCCTTGTTCTTGGCAGGTCAAAAGGGTTTGGTGGCTTCATTCCATCCTTTGCCCTGGGGACCCTGGGGACTCTGCCACAGCCTCTTGTAAGCTGGGGGAACCTCAGGGCAGCTTCGCCGTTCTGCTGCATCTCTGCTGGCCCCGGATCCCATCCCTGGGAATGAATTCCTGAGGGTGCTGCTGGCCAAGGGATCCAGGGATCTCCAGGGGTAGCACTTCCCAGTTGCAAATACCTGCTGGGGAGTTGAGGGTGGGGATGCTTGGGCTGCATCTGAACAGGAGCACATCACTGATATTAGATTCATTTCATCAGGGCCAAATTCCCCTTCCTCCCTCTATAGAGGGAAAAAGCACTTTCCCATGAAAGCTGGGCTGGGTCCTCCTGGGTTGTGTCCGAGATGTGGCACTGGTGTCCATCTGAAGGGCTCCTGGAATGAGAACCCATTTCTGTGCAGATATTTATATGGAAATCTGGCAGGGTTATTAAGCAGGGAGCAGTGAATTTATTCTGGTCATTTATTATTGATAGGTAACATGACACTATTTTAATAATGTTCTCTGATCCTGCTGCAGCACAGCGGGGAGGGGCTGGAGCCAGCTCAGGGGAAACCAAATCTCCTTCCCATGTTTCTGCAACGTGCCAGATCAGCTGAGAGCCTGGCTGAGCCCTGGTGTTCCCTCAGCTGCCCAGCTTGGTCTGGATCATGGAGCGAGCAGGGGGTGCTGGACATGGAATGGTTAGGGTGGGAATGGACCTTAAAGCTCACCCCGTTCCACCCTCTGCCTTGGGCAGGGACAACTTCCACTATCCCAGGTTGCTCCAAACTCTGTCCAGCCTGGCCTTGTCACTTGGAGATTATCCCCAGCACATCGCAGGAAACTCCTGGATCCCTTATTCCCTGCTGCCTTGTCCCTCCAGCCGACACCGCGGGGCTGTGAAATGCCCCTTTTCCCTGTCCCCGAGGGTCTGGGAGGCTGCGGGCACCGGCTGTGACCCCGGGGCTCTGCGGGGGCTTCCTGGACACAGCCAGCTCCTGGAGACAGCCTTGGCACGGCCGAGCCGGGCTTTGTCCGGCACAGCCGGAAAATCCCGCCCGGGTCTCGCTTGGGTGAGGGGCCGTGGCTGCCCCCCGGGGCACAGGAAGGACGAGGTGCCGGGGCTGCTCCCACACAAAGCCCGGCAGCCGCGGGAGCCCCCAGCCCTGCCCGAGCTGCACTAATCAACTCGTTAATCCCCGTTACGACAATCAATCCCCTGCCTGGCCCACAGGGATCCCTGGCCCTTGCAGAGCTCGGTGTCGGGCTTGGCTGCCCAGCCGGGCATCCCTGCGGGCACCGAGCCCCGGCTCCAGCAGTTCCTGCAGCCGGCGTGGGCAGGGACAAGGCTCTGGCAGGATCCCAGCGAGGGCTCGTTTGTCCCACGGATTGGCCTCTCCTCCCACTTTGGTGGCTGCTTGGCCATTGTCCCTGTGAACGAGCCACGGCCCTGGAACAGCATTTGCTGCCCAGCCCCTTTCCCTGGGCTGCCTGGTGAGGTGGGACCCTGCTGCTCTGGAAGGATCCAAGATGTGGCAGCCAGCCCTGTTGGGGTGCTGGGGGTCCTGTGGGGGTGCAGACTGTCCTGTTGGGATATAGGTGATCCTGCTGGGATGTAGGTGATCTTGTCAGGATGCAGACTGTGCTGTTGGAATACAGGTGGCCCCGTGAGGTGCAGGGGGATGCTGCAGGCACAGGGAGCCCTGACGCCCAGAGAGCATATAACCCCAACCTCTGCCCCATCAGCCCTGCCAGAGCCTAGCCCTGGCTCCCTGCATCCCAGCCCTGCCAGCCTGGGCAGGTGCCCCACAGCTGCGTGCTTTGGGGGCAAACTCCTCTCGGGATGAGCAGGAACCCCCCAGGACCCTCCTCGCTGTTTATCCCGACCCAGAGCCGCAGCGTTGTCGAGCTACTCCCGCGGAGTTTGCTCAGGGTTCTGATGTACAGAGGGCTGGAAATGAAAGGGAATATTTTGCCTTTGAAAAGGAGAGGAATCGTGTCTGCTGTGTTAAATCCAGAGACCTGGATGTGGAAAAAAACCGCGTGTGGGTGTGATGAAAAGCTTCCCAGGAGTTCATCCCATGTAATTGGGCTGGGAGCTCTCTCTGGGTATGAAATCACGGAGTTGGGAACGGAGGGGACACACGAGAGGAGGGACATGAGTGCCACAGCCCAGGCTGGTGTTTGAACAGCGCCTGCAAATCCCAGAACGGGCCATTAGGAATTAAAGAGATGCTGTTAATCCGAGTTGGAAATAAAACAGGACACACACGAGCTCGTCTGGTTGGTCTGGCCTGCTGCTGGTGTCAGCTTCAATTGGAATAAACAAGTGTTGCTGGGCTGCTGCGAGCTCCTGGAAGGCAAAGCAGGGCTGGGAGCGTGAGGCTGAGCCGCTCCCACATGAGAACCACTTGCCCAATTCCTGCTCATTTTTAAAGACAGGCGGTTGTGAAAGCGAGAGGGTACTCAGGGGTGCTCATTACCACTTCTGCCTTGCAAGAGTTTTCCTCCAGCGCCCATAAAAACCCTGCTCGCTCTCACGAGAGATTCCACATCAAATATTCAAGGCAGATTACACCGAGAGCCACACAGGAGGAGAGGGGAGGAAAAAAAAAACCCCTCTAAACTGTTCAGTTGCTTTAATAAAGGAGCCAAAAAGGTTAAGAAAGAGAAAGGCAGGCAGGAGGGAGGGGAGAGACTCCGTGTTCCTCCCGGGGCAGTGCTGCCGGCAGTGAATGCCAGCCCAGCTCGGGTTTTGAAGTGGGTGCTGCTCCTGCTGAGCCAACTCGGGGCACAGGTTGGATCACCTGAGCCAGGAGCAAAACCCTCGGCAGGGAGAGCTGCACGTGGCTGCTCCAGCAGCTCCAGCAGCGCTGCTTTAATGAAACAGCACGGAATGGGTGCTCGGTATTCCGGCCCCGGAGCGCTCGGCAGCCCCTTGGAGATGGCTTGGTTTGCTCTGGGTCTGCACAGAGGGAGCTCGGCGGCTCCTGCTGCTGCTGGAGGGAGATTTGGGGGTGGAAAAATGCTAGATGTGAGTGTCTGTGAAAGGGCTGGGAGTGTCCGACTGGGCTGGCAGTGTCCAGCTGGGCTGTGAGTGTCCAGCCTGTTTGTGAGTGTCCGCCCAGTCTGTGAGTGTCCGGCTGGGAATGGAGCAGAGCCAGCCTCTCTGGTGGCAGGGATGTGGCTCTGCCTGACAATCCAGGGGTTTATTCTGGTGCTGTGGTGCCCCAGTGAAACATTCCAAACCTGTCAAAGCTCCCGAGAGCACGATCTTGCTCCGCAGATAACATCTCCCCCCAAAATACGCTTTGCTCTCTCTCTCTCTCTCATGTTTTTTCTACCATGTAATTACTTTTCTCCTCCTAATTGTGCTGCTGAGCAGAACCCTGGCTCAGGGGAAGGAGGTGCTGCGTGTGTGAACCCAGGGCCTGCTTTTGGGGAGCTGTGCCACGCTGGCTGCGGGGAGCGGGGCCGTGCCTGGGGGTGTGGGGGCACCTGGCTCCCGACCCAGAGCAGCACCGGGGCTGTCTGAGCAGCCTGCAGGAGGCTGTGCCGTGCCTGTGTGGTCTCGGAGCCCTTCCCACAAGCCCGGGGGTTGTTAGGGGATGGTTTGTGGTGCCAGTGCTTGAATGGGGCGTGCCCAAAGCCACCCAGGCCCTGGCAGTGCCCCCCTACCCTGCCTGACTGCAGGGAGGTCCCGTGGGGACTGCTCCCGGTGGTGGCAGGGGTTGTCCCTGGGGGTTTGGTGGCCGTGCCCAGCCATGAGGAGCCCTGGGGGTCACTCTGCAGTGGCCTGGGAGCCGCTGCCCCACAGGCATCGCCCCGGGGGTGGCCGGGGTGGGCCAGCGGAGCTGCGGCTGTTTGCTGGGGTGTTTGTGTCACCCCAGTGTCACACCGGGGGGACCCCAGAGCCCCTCCCGGGGTCCTGGCCATCCCCTGGTTGCAGCCCCTAATTGCTCGGGATTGTCTCTCCCTTTCCCTGGATTTCTCCTCTGCTGGATTTCTCCTCACCAGCAGCACCTGTGGGGCTGCAGCAGGGCCCGGGAGGCAGAGCCACCCACGTCGAGCGCCTCTGACCCCACAGGGAAGAGCACCAGCGTTCCAAAGCTGCCTTCCAGGAGCCTCCCCCCAGCCCAGCCCCACTCCAAGGGGTGCAGGGCCCAAATGTGCCTGTCACCAGGGGCTCTGGAGGTGTGGGCTGGTACCTGGTGCAGGCAAAATCCCTGTGCCATCCTTGGGGATGCATCAGGGAGCCCAGGCTGCTCACCAGGATGCTGTGGGGGAGATGGGCTGGGAAGGGGCCTGGATCTAGATCGCCTTTGAAGTCCCTTCCAGCCCAAACCGCTCTGTGATTCCATGATTTTCCAGCTTTCCCCTCCCACCTTGCTCACAGCAATGCCCTAGCCCTGCAGCTGGTGCTGGGAGGGCTCAGCCCTGCTCACACCTGGGGTCCCAGCCTGGAGGAGCTCCAGGATGAACTCACAGGGGGCCCTGCAGTGTCCCCCTGGCCACCACGGAGCTCTTCCATGGTCCCTGCAGTGTCCCCCTGGCCACCACAGAGCTCCTCCATGGTCCCTGCAGTGTCCCCCTGGCCACCACAGAGCTCCTCGTGGCAGCAGGTGGTGGTGGCACACATGGCTCTGAGCAGCTCCAGGGTGAGCAGGCTGGTTTCCTGCTCACATCAAGTGGAGTTGTGGCTTCGGTGCCGTGACTCAGAGCTGAGGTGTCCCTGGGCAGGTGGAGCTGCCACCCACCCACCCACCCCAGCACTGCTCCCTTCTCAGCACTGCTCCCCTCTCAGCACGAACCCAGCACGGGTGGCACTTCAGGCAGGATGTGGCCATGGCTGCTTCTTCTTGTCTGCGTGTTTTGTTTTGTTTTGGTTTTTTTTAGAGGTATTTTTTCCCCTTCAGGCCGAGATTCTCTCTAAAACAACCAAACCTCTGTGGCTGGGCAGCTGCAGGGTGGCTCTGGCTGCAGGTGGGATGGGAGTGATCCGTGTCCCATTGTCCCCTGTGCTGCCAGCCCCCAGGGCCATGGGAACATTTTGAGGCCAAAAGAAATGAATTTTATGACTCTTTTTCCTTGTGGCTCCTCTGCTGGTGCTGTTCCTTGGGGTCCCCCACACATCCTCCCCCGAAATCAGATGCCTGCAGTGGCTCAGCTGTCCCTGAGCTCCTCCAGACTTCCCAGCTGGGTCTGCAGGGTCACAAAGTCCCATAAAAAGATAATCTGGGACTGGGAGAGCTGGGGGTATTCACCTGGAGAATAGAAGGCTCTAGGGAGACTGCAGAACCCCTTCCAGGGCCTAAAGGGGCTCCAGGAGAGCTGGAGAGGGACTGGAGATAAGGGATGGAGGGACAGGACACAGGGAATGGCTTCCTAGTGCCAGAGGGGAGGGATAGATTGGATATTGGGAAGGAATTGTTCCCTTGAGGGAGGGGAGGCCCTGGCACAGGGTGCCCAGAGCTGCTGCTGGCTGTGCAGGAGGGACACTCAGCCCTGGGGCTCAGCTCTGGGCACCCCTAGGTCACTGAGCCCCTTGACCTCTTCCACAGGTCCGTGTCAGAAGTTGGTGACAGAGGCGTTTCTCGGGATGGTTTTTTATTCCTGTGGTCATGTTTCTGGTGGAAATTAGTCAGCGCTCCAGGGCACAAACCTCAAGCCACGGCGACATTCTGAGCCAGTTCAGCACTGCCACCATTCCACAAACCACTTCCTTCCAGCTTCCTGCAGCCAGTTCCTGGGGCTGATTAAAGGGCAGGAGCAGGGCTGGAAGAGAGGAGCTGGGCATCCCCAGCCCGGCTTTGCTCTGTAGCAGCCCAGGCACAGTCCCACATGGAATCCAGAAGCCCAGAGTGCTTTGGCTTGGAAGGGATTAAAATCCCATCCCATTCCCACCCCCTGCCACAGGCAGAGATTCCTTCCACCATCCCAGGGTGCTCCAAGCCCCATCCAACCTGGCCTTGGACACTTGCAGGGATCCAGGAGCAGCCACAGCTGCTCTGGCAGCCTGCACCAGGGCCTCCCCACCCTCATGATCCAGCTTTGCCATGGACAGACAGTTTTAAAAAGGTTTTTTTTTTTTACAGCTGGGATGCTCATTTTCCTGGAGCTCCTGCAGACAGGGAGGACACATTAAGGGAGCTCTATAAGGCTCCCACCTTCCCAAGTCACAGCCCCCTACAGCAGATGCATCCCACTGATTTCTTTCCTCAGTGAAGTTTCCTTCCTTGGGTGGCAGGATGCAATTTGTGTTGGAGTTTGGCTTTCGAGTGAAGCTCTTGGCTTGTCACTCTCAAGGCACAACACGCTCCCTAAATAGCAGGCTAAATTTCCCCACCTAGCCTTAAAAAATAAAAGAGTCCTCTGCCAAATGAAAGGACATATTCCAGTACTCTTTGTTGTTGCAACAAATTGGGTGGATACTGTCAGACTTCTGTATTCTGGGAATACTTCCAGAGCCTCTTTTTGTGTGCAACTCGGTTACCATGTAATTGTCAACTTAAATTGCAGTGTTGGATAACTGAGCTGGGGCTGCAGAGAATCTGCCTCTCTGAGCCTCAGCCCCGGGGCTCTGCTCGCCCTGCGAGCCAGGAGAGGGGGCTGCAGCGCCGGGGGGCTGCTCTGAGGGGGCTTGGGGTGTTCATGGTGCTACCATGGCTGGGCAGGAGGCTGGGCATGGCATCACTGAGGCTGGAAAAGCCCTCCAAGCTCATCGAATCCAAGCTGTGCCCACCTTGTCACCACGTCCAGGCCTTCCTTGGGCACCTCCAGGGCTGGGGACTGCCCCTGGGCAGTTTTTATTCCGTGAAGGTCGCAGGAGGGCAGGAGACGGGGACAGGGACGGGGACGGGGATGTTCCCTGCGGCCGCGGGGATGAAACAAACGCTGCTTTCGATGCGGTGGGAATCGTCTTCACCCTCTTCCTTCCCCTTTCAAATTGGCAGCTCGTTCTGTTGTGTTTGTTTTAGCCCGAATCCCAATGACAATTAGCGCTCCAAGGCCAGATTAAGCTGTTTTTGCTTGTTTTTCTTTTTCACTTTGATTTCCACCTCCTCCAAATTCTTAATCCTCCTGAATATTTCATCTCTTGTAAGCCCATCAATTGAAAGGCTCCCAGCGGGACGCGCGGGCCCAGCTCGGTTCCAGCTGCTCTGCTGGAGCTGCAGCTCTGCGCTGCTTCCCCGTGCAGCGTCTCGGCCCCAAACCGCAGCATCCTCCCCGGGCAGAGCCGCGCCGGCGATTTGGGAACCGCGCCGGGCACCCAACGGGAACCTGGGTGCTCCATGAGAAAACGGAGCTCCCCTTGTTCCCACCTCCTGCCACCGCAGGCGGCTTTCGCAGGTGGGAAACCCCTGGTGTGGCCAGGGGGAGGGAGATCCCGCTGGAAATCTGGGAAGTTTTCCACGTGAAGGGGTTGGGGTGGTGGTCGCGGGGCTCCTGTCTTGGGGGACGGGCCAGAAAGGGGTTGGCTGGGGTGCAGAGAATGGCAGTGGGTGGTCCTATGGAATCGTGGAATATCCCAAGTTGGGAGGGACCCACAAGGATCATCCACTCCGATTGCTGGCCCTGCACAGACCCCCCCAACAATCCCACCCTGTGCATCCCTGGGGGCGTGTTCCAAATGTTCCTGGAGCTCTGGCAGCCTCGGGGCTGTGCCCACTCCCTGAGGAACCTGGTCAGTGTCCCAGCACCCTCTGGGGGAAGAATCTCTTCCCCATATCCACCCTAACACAGCTCCAGCCATTCCCGGGTCCTCCCCATCTCTTTGAGATTCCCCACCAAAAGTTGCACTTTTGCCTCTTTTCCTGTGACTGCTTCCTGGCACGCTCTGGGACTCAGCGCTGAGGTTTTGCCCTGCGCTTGTGCTGCCGACAAAAACATTTTCTGATGGGGAACTGGTTTGTTTTCTGCCTGTCAAAATGTCATTTTCTAGCTTGAACCAGCTCTGCGCAGGGCTGTCCATCAGGACGGACACACTCCCACCTCTGCTGCTTCCCCGTGCCTGGGAAGAACAGCGGCGGAGAGGGAGCTGGCTCTCAGATTCCAGCCTGTGCTGGGGTCGTTGTGTCCCTGTCCCTGTGGCTACTGTCACAGCGGGGTGGCTACTGTTTTTAAGGAGCCCTTTTACCACCCAGACCCCCACCTGCTCCTCAATATCCCCGTGGCTTTGCAGGGATGTGTCTCCAGGAGGAACCCTCTGACACGAAGCAGCTCTCCCAGCAGGTTCTCTGCTTCCTACGGAGCTTCAGTGCTCCTCACCTGGTCCGTGTGCTCCTGCTCAGGATGCCGGAGTGTCTGCAGGCTGGCTGGGGAGAACATTCCCCGGCAGCAGCCGGCTCCAGGAGCCGGTGCCAAGGGAGCTGCAGTGGCATATGTTCCCTCTCAGAGCAAGGTTGCGCTCCCGGCTCATTAGAAGCTCCTCTCCTCATCTTGGGGCATATGCAGGAGAGCCCGGTGCCAAGCTGGCAGTGCGGAGCAGCTCCGAGAAGCTCCCAGGAAGTTTTCTCTTGCACTTCTGTCCTCGGTTCTCGTGCTCCGCACAAACGCGGCCCCGAGTGAGCGCCGGCACCCAGCTCCAGGTTATCCCTGCGGACAAGGAGCGGGTGCTGGCTCGGGCAGGCTGGGATGGGGTGGAGGAGGAGAAATCCGGCGGCCCCTGGGTACTCCCGAGGCCGGTGCCAGGGGCAGGCCAGCCCCGATGGCTGCGGAGCCGCATCAGCCGCGGGGAATTCAGCACGTTCCTAAATAATGGCTCTGGTGGTTTAGCAGGATCTGTAGCCCATACTAATGGCTCATTGCTGAACCATAAGTGGTTGTGTTATACTTTGGATTTATTGGAGGCCAAGGGATTAATTTCCTGAAATATATGGTCATGATGTTGAGGTTAAATTAAGATCTCATTCGAAAGGATTCTTTTTATTATATTTAATTTGTAACCCCTTTTCTAGAGCCATTTTACAGCTATTCCTCCCCCTCCCTTCAATGTTCAGTGTCATGTTTCCAGGAAGAATCTTATTTCATGCAGACTAAGAGCATTTTTCAGTATAACCTTTTACAGTTCCTCACCGTTCGAGTTCCTCCAGTCTCGCTTGTTTATACACAACAAGGTCTTAAATCCTCTCTTGGAAAATAAAGATGTTGATGCAAAAGCAACAAGAGCTTCTGGCAGAGCTCAAATCCATCCGTTCTCTCCTCCTTCCCCACATGCCACCCCCTTCAATCTGCTGGAACTAAAAGCCCTTTTACTTCAGCGCTTGAGCACTTTGATAAAATGCATGTTGAATAAATCTTACATGACATTTTTACTCTGGGTGAGATGTATATAAAGTCGAGCTGGCTCAGTGCTGGCCTCTCTTCGCCCTTCCCCACGATGCCATTATTGAACTGATAAATTAACTGTGGAAATCGGTGCTGCGAGAGGCTGGAGGTGAGGTGGGAAGGGGATGAGGAGTATGGGAAGGACGAGGCTCTGGGTGCAGGGGAAGGGAAGGGAAGGGAAGGGAAGGGAAGGGAAGGGAAGGGAGAGACCTTAGACCTCCTAAAGGGGCAAGGGGCTCCAAGAGAGCAGGAGAGGGACTTAGGACAAGGCACGGAGGGACATCACAAGGACCCTCAGCCCCAGCCGACC
This sequence comes from Erpornis zantholeuca, assembly GCA_013400515.1. Classification (NCBI taxonomy): domain Eukaryota; kingdom Metazoa; phylum Chordata; class Aves; order Passeriformes; family Timaliidae; genus Erpornis; species Erpornis zantholeuca. The sequence continues at coordinate 84,913 of VZTN01029697.1, read as the reverse complement.
ACCCCCGCATCCAGCACTGAATTCCCACCGCAGCCTGGCCCAGCAGCTGCCCGGGAAGGAGCCGGAGCCTCCACGCTCCCGGCAGCTCCTCACCCCGAGCTGTCAGCTCCGGCTGCTGCCGGGATTTTCTCTTCTTCCCCCCTCTCTCCCCCCAGAAGTGCTGACGGACACGCTGAGTAACCATATCTGCTGGTTGCAGGCCGCGGTGGGGCCGGGCGCGGGTCAGGCGGCGCTGGCAGGGCCGCAGCGGGTGCTGACTGGCATCCACGGGCCAGATAAGATAAAAACAACTGATGACAGCAGGGAAGTGAAACAGTCATCTCAGCACTTGGATCCGTGCCCGGCAAAGAGGAAGGGAAAAAAAAAAAAAAAAACACAAACCCGAGGAGGGCCGGTGGGGAGGGGAAGAGGGTGGAATATGGATTAGAATAGAAACTCTGGAAAAAGCTATCAGGAGGCAGCAGATTTGGGTGTTAAATATTTATGAATTAGCGGCACTTGTCGGGTTCTCTGTGAGCTGAGAGTTTCCAGGATGGGAGTGAGTGTGGCTGCGATCCCACCGTGCCAAACTGTGGATGGTGGGAAAAGCAAAGGCAGGGATGGTGGGAAGAGCAAAAGCCTGGCTGGTGGCAGCCCAAGCAAGGTGACCAAGCTCTGGTGGCAGTGCCGAGGCTCGCAGCAGTGCGGGATAAACCCAGATGAGGAGCAGAAAGGATAAATGAGGTGCCATAAAAGTCACTATTATTATTCAGAAAATTCTGCTGAAGAGCACTGGAGTAATTAAATCATAATTGCTTATTACTCAGCTGAAGTGACATTGTAAGTGGCTGAAGGTCTGTGACGAGCAGGGGAAGGGGGGCTCGGCTGCTCCCGTGCTCGGGGTTCTCTGGGGATGGGATGAGTGGATCCCCCAGCAGCCAGGCAGAAATCCTGGCCCTCAGTGAAGGTCAGAAGTCCCCCCTTGAGCCTGCAAAGTTCATTCCCAGTGGGACAGAGAACCTGTGGGTGCTGCAGGAAGGGAGCCAGAAGCAACTTCATCTCCTGGGACAAGAGGTGCCCAAGGTATTCCTGAGGGTGAGAATTCCTTGGGGTTAGGCTGACCTGGTAAACCTTGAGAGCTTTAATGGAGCTGTTTCCCACCACGAAACCCAGAGCTGCAAATCCCATAAGCCCTTAATTACAGAGTGGTGTTTATGGAACATGTGCGGGGCTCAGGTACCCTGGCAGCAGCAGGGGTGTGCAGGCAGGGCTGGGAAGGGGGAGCACTCTGGGATGTGGCAGCATTCCCTCAGCCAGCCAGGCTGGGGGAGGCACTGCCTTTCCAGCTGTAGGTAACGTGTCGGGAATCCTTATTTTTGTTTCAAAGTCACTCCGTGCTTCACTTCCTGAAATGTTCCGAACCGAGGCTTCCCTGTGCTGAGGGACAGCTGAGCATCCCTCACGGATTTCTCTCTCACCTCTTTTTGCTGCTCATTCCCCACCTTGCCCTCCCCAGTGGGCAGGGAGAGCTGCCCTGCCCTGCCCCCCAGACCCTTCCCACAGGAATATCCCAGCTGGAGGTGCAGGACAATGCCCTGGCCCCATCCCAGCTCCTTGGTGAACTTTCCTGATGGGAAAGAAGAGAAGGGCCCATTGCTGTTGCTGCTTCTTGACTTTATCCTCCTCCAACTCCAGCTGGCAGAGCAAGGTCCAGCACGGAGAATCAGGCGAGTTTGGTGGGGGAAATGCTGGGAAGGATGGAAAAGGCCATCCCTTGTGTGGCAGTCGGCAGGATCACCCCCCCCTGCTCCCAGGCAGCAGCAGCCTCCAGCGCTCGGCGCAGCAGAGGAGCTGCTGACGTTCCCACCGGCTGCGTTTATTTGGATTTTGGAAATGGCTGTCAAATGAGTCACCTGGCAGAGCAGCACGAGCCCCCCACGAGGAGAGCGGCACTGCCAGGGAGCTGCTGCCAGCAGAGCACTCGTGCCTCAGACAGCCCCTCCAGAGCTGGGCCCTGCAGAGCCAGCTGGGCAGCGGGGCTGCTGCTGCTGCCAGCACTGACCCCTCTGCTGCTGCCAACACTGACCCTTCCATTGTGCCAGCACTGACCCCTCCATTGTGCCAACACTGACCCCTCTGTTGCTGCCAGCACTGACCCCTTCAGAGATGCCAGCACTGACCCCTCCATTGTGCCAACACTGACCCTTCCATTGTGCCAACACTGACCCTTCCATTGTGCCAACACTGACCCTTCCATTGTGCCAACACTGACCCTTCCATTGTGCCAACACTGACCCTTCCATTGTGCCAACACTGACCCTTCCATTGTGCCAACACTGACCCTTCCATTGTGCCAACACTGACCCTTCCATTGTGCCAACACTGACCCTTCCATTGTGCCAACACTGACCCTTCCATTGTGCCAACACTGACCCTTCCATTGTGCCAACACTGACCCTTCCATTGTGCCAACACTGACCCTTCCATTGTGCCAACACTGACCCTTCCATTGTGCCAACACTGACCCTTCCATTGTGCCAACACTGACCCTTCCATTGTGCCAACACTGACCCTTCCATTGTGCCAACACTGACCCTTCCATTGTGCCAACACTGACCCTTCCATTGTGCCAACACTGACCCTTCCATTGTGCCAACACTGACCCTTCCATTGTGCCAACACTGACCCTTCCATTGTGCCAACACTGACCCTTCCATTGTGCCAACACTGACCCTTCCATTGTGCCAACACTGACCCTTCCATTGTGCCAACACTGACCCTTCCATTGTGCCAACACTGACCCTTCCATTGTGCCAACACTGACCCTTCCATTGTGCCAACACTGACCCTTCCATTGTGCCAACACTGACCCCTCTGTTGCTGCCAGCACTGACCCCTTCAGAGATGCCAGCACTGACCCCTCCATTGGTCCCCCCTGTCCATCTGGGTGTGTCTGTGCCTATCTGGGTCCCTGGTGACCACCTGGATTCCCTGTGTCCGAGTGTCTCCTGTTCTGCCTGGGTGTCCCTGTGCCCATCTGAGTACCCCGTGTCCATCTGAGTGTCCCTTTGGGTCCAGCCCAGCCTTTTCCTTGGCTCCCCCTGCTGTGGCAGGGGTTAAAGAGCTGGAGGAAGGTGCAGAGCTCTGAAGCTGTAGACAATAAAACTTCCCTGAAGTTTGGGAGCCCCTGGCACTGACCCATCCCTGTACTTAAGCAGAAAATCACCAGAGAAGTGCTATAATCTGACAGATTTTTCACAGGCTTAAATATTCATGAATTAGAAGAATTGGCAGAATTTTCTACATTATTAGCTTTCATCATGGCTCCAGGAGCAGTTGGTGCACTGGCTGCTCTTCAAAAGCTATTAATCGAGTCTGTCATCACAGCAGCCATTTTTTAATTAGCTGCTTTACGGAACGATCTGGTGCAGGAGGGAGACTGCAACATTTAAATGGTATTAAAGTTTTAAAGGTGCCCCTTTCCATTTTTAATCCCAGTTCTGGAAGGCCACTATAGGGAACCGAACGCCTTCACTCCAATGGTTAACTTCCCACTTTCCTCTGGAAAAAAAACCGACCCTTGGAAAACCGAGCCACTTCTACCCGGAGAAGAAATTGCAGGGAATAAATTGTTCTGGAAGCTCGCAGCATTCCTGCCCGATGAAATCAAGGCGGGATGTTCGTGGCTGCAGCACGGAGTGTTCAGGGCTGGGGGGGGCAGGGGCAGGACGTGGCCTCTCGCTGGGCTGGGATTTTGGGAACACTCATGGAAATCCTCTCCTGCCAGACCAGACCTGATCCTGCATCCCTGCGTGGCTCTGGGGGCGTCCCCTGGGTGGGCAGAGCCTGGGGACCCCCAACACCCACACCACAACCCCCAACACTCCCCAACACAGCACTCCTGGCTGCTTCTGGAGCAGGAGCTGGCAGGAATTCTGTGGGATGTAACCTGGAGCTTGGACAGGTTGGAAAGAGCTCCTTCCTGAAAAAACAGGGGCCTGTGAGCTGCACTTGTGGGCTGCTCCTGCATCCATGTGGATTGCTCTGGCATCCCTGGGGATGGCTCCTGCATCCCTGTAGGCTGCCATGGAAGCATATCTGCAGCCCCAGCAGGGAAGAGTGAGGGTTGTGATCTCAGGAACCAGGGCATTCAATCCCTCCATGCCCCACGCTCTGCCCTGGCCTTGGCAGGTGCCTGGGCTGGATCTACAGCCAGACTTTTATCTGGGATTCTCCAGGCCCTGAATCCCCGCAGAGCCAGGATTCCACTGAATGTCCAGCTGGAAACATCTCCTGACCAAGAGGTGTCCAACTCTGGGGCTCATCAGGGGCTCGGAGAGTGAAACCAATCCCTGTTCACATCCCGGGTGTGTTGGGGTTGGGATGCAGGGGGAGCACAGGAGAGGTGCTGAGGGCTCCCTGCCCTGGAGGTGGGCACGGATCCGGGATCACCCCCAGGCAGTGAGGCTCGGATCCATGGGAGGGTTGGATCCATGGGATTTTGAGGCTCGGATCCATCACACTGCCCCGATGCTGAACAGAGCTTTTCCCTAAACTTTACCAGCCCTGCCCGTGGCTCCGGCCTCACTGTGCTCCCCGAGCCGGAGGTGCCGCTGCTCTCCTGCCTGATTATTTGCATGGGAAACACAGCAAAATTCTGCCTTTGTGGTGGCTTGAAATGGGAATTTTTTGGCATCAATGTCGCGTCTCCAGCTCTGGCTGCTCCTCGCTGCCAGCGCTGTAATTTGTGTATTGTGGTGCCGGTGTCCCGCTGACCGGGACGGGAATTGCTGTCTGGGGAAGATTTCCCTCAATTGTCATGTAAAACGTGGAAAGCAAAGGAATTGGCAGCTAAAATCGCTAAAATGCCAGTGCTGCCTCTACAACCCTTGAGAAGTTGCTCTTTGTAATTCTGGCTGGGAAGCAGAGGATTGGGGGGTTGGGGATTTTTGGTGATGTGGAATAGGGAAAGCTGAACCTCGGGCTTCAGGTGGATTTTAATCCTTTGTGGGAAACGATCCTTTTATTGAAGCATAAATATTTGTGTTTTGGTAATCAGCGTGATCCCCTGTGAGACTCAAAATGTGCCCACAGATCCTGACGCTCAGGAAAAGGGGGAACAAACCCTGCTCTGCTCCACAGCTTCGAGGGAGAGAGGACGGGGAAACATTCCCAGAAAAGCCTTTTTACTCGCAGTGAGTGACTTCTTTTTTTGCATTTCCTTGCCTTGTTTGGGTTTGTGTGTTTGTTTCTCCTGTCATGAATGGGCCAGGCTTGGAACAGCCTGGCATAGGGTGAGGTTCCCTGCCCATGGAATGAGATGAGCTTGAAGTTGCCTTCCCACCCAAACCATTCCACGATCCCGTGGTACTGCGTGGATTTGAAACCTGCTGTCTACAGAAACTTCCTCACTGCTCAGAACCTCCTGGAGAATCCAGCCGGGAGCAGGGTGGGGTGTGGGGAAGGGCAGGAACTGTTGCGTCACAGCCACTTGCCCTCCCTCTGGTTAAAAATCCCGTGGGTTTGTTGCTTTTTTGTACCTCTGCTCCATCATTTTTCGTGTTTAGTCACTCCGGCGAGGCACACGCCCTCCTTGGCAATTAATTGTGGTTGTTCCCTGTGAGTTCTTGAACAAAACTCTCTTTATTAGGACTCCAAGCGTCTAAAAGCTTTGCAGAACTGCTGGGATCCTGCAGCACACGCTGGCCTTTAATTACATCCCCCAGATAGGAGAATTTATTAGCAGAATATACTCAATAAGTTCTTCAAACTGTGGGGTTGGCCTGTGTGTAACACACGGCTCTGCTTCGCTATTTACGTTTGGGGGTAAAAATGAGGATTTACGTCGAAATTCGGATGGAACTTAAGGAAAATGAGGGGGTTTGAGGAGAGCACCCCCTGCAATCTCTCCATCCTGCCGTGCGTGGGGCTCCATGGAGCTGGGAAAGAGGAAAACGCTGCCGGAGGGTGTGAATGTGATGGGGAATGGTTGGAGTGTGGGCTGAGACTGGGATCGGGATGAGGATGGGGATTGGGAGCAGCTCTGCATCCAGGCTGGAATTTTCCCAGCGCCTCGGAATGTGGAGCTGCGTGACACCGTGGGGCTGGGAGGGAACTCGCCCATCTATGAGAGCAAGCCCCCAAATCAGCTTTATTTCCCTGTTTGAACAATGCAGCCATATGGACTCCTCCTCATTAAAGGCCTTTTTTTTTAGTTCTGCGAGGAAACCACGGCAGAACAAGCGTGGAAGCCGACATAATTAAAGGCTTCTTTTTTCCCCAGCCGTGGTGCTCCGGCCTTTGAAGAGCTCGGGGATCCCGGAGGAATGCTCTGAACTCGGCAATATTTTGATAGCTGCAATAACATAATCAAAAGATGCTTTCATGAAGAGAGCACCTTGTGTGCATTGCGGCCGCCGCGCTCCCCCCGGCCCCGCTCTAATGGGGTCCAGAGCTCGTGTGCAGATGGGGAGCTCCGTTTTCTGCTGGGGCTGCTCCAGGGACGCCGCCTGAGGAGGGATGGGAAGGAGAAGGAGCTTTTCCGTGCGGCCCCCGTCCCTCTTTCCCCGGCCCTGGGGTGCTCGGGGGGGGACCCAGCTCCGGCTGGGGGTGACACGGGGAGTGGGGGCTGAGCCCAGCCTGGGCTCTGCCCCTCCGAATGAGTGCAGGCAGCGATTCTCTGCTGCTTGAGAGGCGGCCAGGTTGTTTTTCATCCTGAAATCCCTCATTAACGCGCTTTAATGTCTCCCTGCCGCTCCGAAGCGGCTCAGCTGCGGGCAGGAATCCGGGATCCTCCTCCCTGTGCCCGAGCCATTGAATAGCCCGGTTTGTTCCCGGTGTCTCCCAGGCTGAGCCCCAGCCGTGTCCATCCACCTGAGTCCTGGCAGGCTGGGCTGCTTGGAACGAGGAAATTGGGGCAGTTCTTTAATCATTAAGCTGGAATCATTAAGCTTTAATCAGGCCAAATTAGGGTTTTGAATCCTGCTGCCTCGCACCAGGCGCTGACTGTGTGAACTCAGGCACTCCTGGAGCAGAGCTGGCCCGGGGCTCTGGGGCTCTATGGCCACAGGGCCACCAGTGTCCCCAATACCTGGGCCCTCTGGGCCTGTCCTCTCTGAGAGGGGAGCAGGGGTCACCAGTGTTATGATTCTCCCCCTGGTGAGGTTTGGGGTGGGTACCCATGGGAATTCCCTCCCCCATCCTCAATCCCCACGTCGGGAATCTGCGTGGCCAAAAGTGCCTCAGCTGAGTGTGCCCAGCACAGGGAACCACCAGCACCTTTGTCCCCATCCAGACTCCCTCAGCCATGGATTTGGCTGGATTCTGGATCTGGATTCTCATGGATCCCTTGGCACAAGGCTGGGATGGTAGCACCAGGATTACATTCCAGCCTTGGATCCCAAACCCCGGCGTTCCTCGGGATTGTCTCTCCCGTTATCATTTCCCCCACAATGCGCTCGCATGATCCTCTCCCAGCCTCAACCACTTCACATAATGCAACTTCTGTGCTGAGATTATTCTTTTTTTTTTTTTTTTTTTTCCCCCTTCCTTCCCTATTGTTGCTTTGCCAAGTTTTTCTTCTCGTTCCGAGGAGCCGACTGAAAAGAGCAGCGGCTCCGGAGCAAGGCCGGGCTCCGGAGGCAGCGCGAGAAAAATCAACTCGACAAGTGCCTTCACAGGAGTCAGGGCGGGGGGGAGCTGGGGGACAGCCAAACAAAAGCCCCTCCAGATGTCTGTTTGGATCTGAGTTGGTTTTCCTGGAATGTCTCATCACACCAAGGAACAATGCAGCCGGCGAGGAGGCTGCTCCGGGGAAAGGGCAGCCGAGGGAAGGGAGGCTTTGGGAGAGAGTTTCAGCCCCGCACCGCGGGATGAGCAGCACCAAAGGGCTGTGCTCGCTGCGGTCTGGTGGGGAAGGGAGTGGGAAGTGGGGTGCAGAAGAGGGGCTGGAGTGTGGGCACCCCCTCCAGCTCCAGCTGCTGCTTCCCAGGGAGCTGCTCCAGAGGTCCAGGGAATGCCACCGAAGAGGGGAGATGGGAAGAAATGGGGTTTAGTCTGGGAAAGAGAAAACAGTGGGAGAGGACAGAGTTTTGGGGGGCTGGGTTACAGGGAAGGGGCTGATGGGTTCCTGTGCCCTGGGACTGGGAGCTGCTGTGGCCAAGCCCTGGCCTTGGTGCTGGGAAACTGCCCTGTTCCAGCCCCGGGGAAGTGCCCCAAACACAGCATTTCTGCCCCAAACTCTCCAGCTGTGGCAGGCACCATGGCACTGCCACTTCTCAAGGTCAGTTCTGGGGTCATTTCTCACAGAGGGCAAAACCCAGGCAGGATCTGTGCCCTGGTCCCACTGCAGGTCAGCCTTTACCCCAAACGAACACTTGTGATGAATTCCCTGGGGGTGGGCAGGGGATGTGCTGGTGCCACCCACGAGGGATCCCAGGGTGGATCGGGGTCCCTTTGGAGCGAGGGCAGAGTCAGGGAGGGCACAGCTGGTGCTTCTGGGAAGGATTTCAGTCTCAGGTTTGCTTAGATCTGATATTTATTAATTGTGGGCCATTATTGACTGTCCCAGATGTCCTGTCCCTGGCACCCTCCAGGGAGCTGTTTCCATGGGAGATGTTGACTGGGAGAACATCAAGGATGGTGACAGAGCGGGCTCATCATTCCTGATACACCTTCACACCCCAAATCCCTTTTTATTCCCATATCCTTTTCTTTACAGCTGCTGGAAGATGCTTTTCTTTAGGACCAGGAATTTCTGCTTTGCCTCTTTTTCCCTCCAAACCCACCCTACCTTCATTTTCCCTTCATTTCTGCATCTTTTCATTCCCGACTCCTCAGCCATACTGGCCACTTTAGCATAAGAAATGAAATTAATTCTCATGCTCAGGCTCCAAATGTAAATTCCTTTATTAATAATTGAAATGGGTTTATTTATGCAGTTTGATATTTCTCAGGTTCAGGGAAGCAATTCATTTTTCTCGTGTTGGTGATCAACAGACACCGTCATTAAGCTCCTTTCCCCCCCCCTCATCCCCTTCTCCCATCTCATCCTGGTAAACAGATAAAAGCTGGGAGCCCGCTGGTCCTGGCAGGCTCCAGGGAAGATTTCCATCAGCTCATGGAAGTAAATAATTCATTGGACTTTATCTTCCATCGACTTCGGACAGTTCCTCCCCACGAAAGGGATGGATTCTCCTCCCAAATATTTCCAGTCCCCACCATAGGAAGAGTTTCTGCCCGGAGCCTCCAAGGAGAGCAGCAGCATGCCTGGATCACCTGGAGAGGCTGGAGCATCCTGTGGGAACATGGATGTGTTCATGCAGCCACAACACTCCACTCCAGGCTGGGAGAAATGGGGATGTGGGAGAATATTTTTGGCAAGAATCACATGGATTTCCTTGGAATGAGATGCCCCTGGAACCAAAGGCTCCCTGTGAATCTCCTGCAGCCCGAGGCCACCTCTGGCAGCTCCTGGCACCTGGTTTCCATTGGACCGAGGGCTCCTCCCAGCCCTCGGGGCAGGGATACCACAAAAACCAGGGAATGTTTCGAATTTCCAGCTGTTTCCTTGTGGTTTGGACCCCTGTGAGATGAATCGAGCTTTGGATCAATGTGGAGTTGCTTTCCTTCTCCCAGGGATGACGCCTGCATGCCGGGCCCGGCTGCACGCGATGCCGCACGCCTGAAACCGGCGCTTTTTGCCCCAAACTGAGCGACAACCCCGATGGCATCGATGTGAAGCCTCAGAGGCGGAAGGAACTCGTGGGGTTTGCTCGCTGAAGCACCGGGGATGTGCTGGAGGTTTCCCTTTCATCCCAGGCTTGTCAGAGCCAGAAAGATCCGAGCTCTGCCGTGCCACGACACCGGCAAAGCGCCGGCACGGCCGCTCCCCGGATCCCCTCCCGCTCGCTTTGGAGAAGCTTTAACATTTCTCTTTTATCTCGCTCTTGTGAGCTTCAAAGAGGCCGGGAAGCCAAGTCCTACCTTCCTGCAGCTGGGGATTATCCAGGCCCTGCTGCCCGCGCTCGGCCTGCAGGACTGGAATTGATTGATTTGGGTTTTGGCAGCAGCTCCCTGGCAGTTCCCGCGGGGATGCAGAACCAGGAGGCTCCCAGGCCTTTCAGCAGCCTGGCTCAAAGGTTGGCAGCAGCATGGAGTGCTGAAGGTGATGCAAAGGCAGGGCCTCTTCCCTGGCTGCCTGCAGGCAGGAATTTCGCAGGAGCCTTCTCTTGGAAAACTCCTGAGTCCAGTGTAGGTGTGGGAGCGGGGATGAAGTGATCAGGGGGAGCAGCTTCCCACTGCCAGAGGGCAGGGATGGATGGGATATTGGGAAGGAATTGTTCCCTGGGAGGGTGGGGAGGCCCTGGACAGGGTGCCTAGAGAAGCTGGGACGTGTCCAAGGCTAGGTTGGACATTGGGGCTTGGAGCAGCCTGGGATAGTGGGAGGTGTCCCTGCCCATGGCAGGGCCTGGAATGAGATGGGGTTTAAGGCCCCATCCAAGCCAAACCATTCCATGATTCCATGAAGATTTGCAGGATTTCTGCATCACTGGAAAAGCAGGAACCTGTTCTGATGCTGCTGCAGGTGGTTGGGAGGATCCTTAAGGAAGGGGCGAGCCCACATCGAGTCCCGGGGGGAAGATCCCTCCAGTGCATCCCAGTCCGTGTTGCACCCATCCCATGTCACCAAACCTCCCTGAGCACCTTTCTAGGCCCAGTTTGGTCTGTGAATAATTCCACTTATGTTTGATGATTAATTCCCAATTGCAGGTTCCCACACAATGGACAGAATTTATTAAAAACACGGAAATTTGGTGGGTGGGGAAATGCTTTAAAATGTGAATTTTGCAGCAGAGAAAGCTCCCTGTGAAGGATTCCATGAGCTACTGGGATGGAAACCATGTCCTTATGGAGACTGTGCTCCCAGCCAGGCTCTGGGCTGTGCTCAGGCACTTCCATGTTCCCTGCTCCATTTGCCTCTTGCTTGGATCCTTTCCCAGGACATCAGGGCTTCCACAGGTTGATTTGCACTTTTTTTCGGGGAAGAACTATTTTTGGGATTGTTTGAAGGTATATTATTCTCCTGGAATGCTCACAGGCATTGCTCTGGTTTCTCCCATTTGTGTGGGAAAGGCTGTGCAGGTCCTAGTCACTCCAAGCTCCCACCGGGATATTCCCATGTGAGAAAATAAGAGGTTGGTTTTCATGGAATCCCAGAATCCCAGAAATGTTTGGGTTGGAAGGGACCATGAGGATTATCTCCTTCCACCCCCCTGGGATGGACCCACAAAGGCTGATAAAGCTTCCAGTGATATTTCCTATTTTAAAAGTGTGTTTGGAGGGAAATGCAGGCAGGGAGCCCTGGCAGGGAGGGATGAGTGGGGTGCTGGGGACCCCCATCCACCCCAGCTCCCCTTCCACAGAGTTTTTTTAGAAAACACCTCCCCTAATTTATTGGTTTTTCTCCGTGGCAGGTGTGGAAATGCAGGGCAGCCCTGCCTGCAGCCCTGCTTCCCGGGAAAGCGGCGACGGACATTGATTTATGATCAAAAGGGGAAAAAAAGCAAAGCAGAATAAAAAGAATACTTAAGACTTAAAAACAGGGAAATCTCGTTTCTTCCTGTGTAGGTGTTACCTGGGAATCTTTCATGTTAAACTTAAATGGAATTAAGAATGAGGGGGAATATCACCCTGGGAGCTGCGTGATCCTTGTAGCCCTCGATTAAAATTAATCCTGGCATTGATCTGTACAATTTATTAATAGCCTGGCACGGGAGAGGAGCCTCTGCCATAAACACCTCGGCCCTCTCCCGAGCATCCTGGCCCCCGCCCCATCCTCACCTCGGCCCTGGGATTTAATAATTGATCCGAGCCACCCCTTCCAAACGCCAGCACCAATTAACCATGGGCCCCCCTGACCCGGGCTCTGCCTGCTGGGGAGAGGGGACGACACCGCAGACTTGAAACGAAAAAACCAAGAGCAAAGCCCTAAATCTTTTTGGCTGCCTGATTAATAATCCTGTCAGGCCTATCACAGGCACTAAACAGTAATGCTGGTTGCAGCTGAATTTTTTATACTTTCTATTAATCTTTAATGATAGCTTGGTCACCTAGTCTCTTTTATCTTGTCAGATAAATGTATGGTTAACAGGATAATGAGATTTCTGAGGCTCTGTTCCTGCTCACAGCCATGCAGCACATGGGGTGACCCCTGCCCCTGCCGGGGGAGCCGATGGAGGGCATGGTAATTGCTGGATGTGCTGGGAATGTATTGGGAGCTGATGGATGGTTTAAACTTTGATTTGAGGTCAGCAGGTCCCTCAGCTCTGGAAGGCAACTGTGGTTTTATTACTTGCAGGATCTGATGGGGATGTAATTAGATTTAGCTATTGCTTTATTAATAAGTAATTGTTCCTACTATTGCTTTGGGTTAGCAAATATATTCCACTGATAATTTAGGGCATTGATAGGGCTTTATTTATTAATAAATGGGAATGTGTATTTTTGCCTGTGGCAAAGACCGGCACAGAACTTGGGCTGGCCACTGCTCCCGGAGTGAAGGATTGCTTCTTCATTAATTCAGTAATTAACCTAATTCTGGGAGCTGTGCATGGCCTGCCTGAAGTCCCCACGAGGGCTCTGTCACCACCTGCCCACCTGTCCCTGTCCCCTCAGCACCGGGACTGATCCGAGGGCAGATGGATGTGCTGGGATGTGCCAGGATGGCAGCAGCGCTGGGAGCAGCCACGTTTGAGGTCAGCACGGGGCCTTTGGAGCCCTCTGGACCTGCTGCTTCTCTCACCTCCCTGCCAGGGTGTCCAACTCCTCCAGACCCTTCCCCATCACCCCCAGAGCAGGGAGGGACCCCCCGGACCCCCCCCACCCTCTGGGCATCCGCGGTGCCAGCGCTCCACGGCTGAGCCCACCCTGGAGAGAGCTGGGCTGGCTCCTGCCGGCTCCCTCTGCCTTCCCCTCTGCCCCACGGGTTTATTCCCCACAGATCCCGGGGTGAGGAGGTGTTTGTGGCAGCACCAGGCGCTGAGCAGGTTTCCCAGCTGATTTCCAGAGGGAGGTGGGCGCTGGGCTCTGCTCCTGACACGCAGCTAGCGCAGGGCAGCCGTGTTTTGGTGGCTTTTTGTTGCTCTGCTGCTCCAAGGAAGCTCCTTGCATTAATTATGTTGCCATGTAGAAGAAATGTTTCTGTCATATATTTTTTTTTTTCTTTTTTTTTTCTTTTTTTTTTTTTTTTAAGCTCTGTTTTTCATAAAGTGGTCCTAAAATGACACGGAAAGCAGCTGCTTAAGCAATTGTGCCAATTAATGGGTCTCTGAAATTAAAACGCCTACACAGTCTAGATGAGATTTCTCCAGGAGGGAATTCAGCAATTGTCTTCATGATAATCAGGCTTGACTTGTCTTAGCACACATTAATAAAAAAGCAAATGCATTCAAAGAGATGCCCTTTAGTGGAGAATATCCACAATATAGTAATGAGTCTCCAAAAAAAAAAAAAGAACGAGGGGGGAGAGAGGAGGGATGCTGAGCTGGCTCCAGCCTTTCCTTGAGGGAGGGAGACTTGGAATTCATGTCATGGATTTGCTGGATTCTCCTGCTGCAGCTGCTGGATGCAGACCTCCTCTCTGTGTGGAAGCAGTGGCTCAGCGAGAGGCTCCAGAATTCCTATTGGAACTGGGAGCACTGGGGGCTGTGGGGACCCCTGGGCCACGAGGAACAGTGACAGGGGCTGGGCTGGGCCTGCCTGGTGTGGCACAGGGGCCAAAGCTGCTGGAGACCCCCCCAGCACCTGCTCCTGCCCTTGCCCTGCCACAGGGCATGGGGTGGGAATTCCTGCTGGAATTGCTGCTGTGCCCTGCCATGGGTGATCACATTCTGGCTGGAGGGACAGAGGGACAGAGGGGACAGGGACAGGGTGTCTGGCAGTGTCCAGGGTAGGGGTGGAGTACCCATACCTGCAGGGATACCCTGCAGGATGTGGCCCTGTGGATGTGGCACTTGGGGACGTTGGGTTATGGCAGCCTTGGGAATGGTTGGGCTTGATGGACTCCGAGGGCTTTTCCAGCTGAAACAATTCCATGATCCTGCGATTCCCTGACCCCCACCCAGCAGGGATGTTCGCCTCCACCTCAGGAGGACAAAGGGGTGGGAGGTGAGGCTGTTTCTGCCCTTAGCTTCAGGTCTGTCTCAGAGGGAGGGACCTGATTTCTCCCTGGAAGATGAGGAGTTCCCCCCATCCCACCCCACTGTTTTTGGAAATGAGGATGTGCGTTAGTGTGAAGTGGCCCCCCCATTTCCTCAGGAAAGGCTTAGGGGCAGCAGTCAAACCACTTTTGGGGTGGTTTTGTCCAAGAGCACCATCCCAATGCCAAGGAAAACCCCAAAACCCCCATTGGGACACCCCAAACCCAGCAGGGACAGCCCTGGGACACCCCAGCCTGGCACATCCATGTGCCCACGTGTGCTGCAGCCCGGGGAACAGGCACAGCTATCCCTGGATCTGGCACCTCCTTCCCTTCCCCCCTAATTAAGCACAGCTCTGTTTGTGTTTGTTGGCGGCTGCAGCCTCCTGACAGTTTGTCTGGAAAAGTCTTTTCTCTTTTCTCCCCCTTGTTATTTTCATTTCAAAAATTTAGGAGGCTTTAAAAACAAAAGTATTTAGAGCAAACACGATCTTCCCCTATGCAAAATTGATGAAAGAAAAAGACTTACAGCTCTAAACCCCAGTGCTGCTGCTGCTGGAGCAACCAAAGCCGTGAGTTTGTGGAATTATGGGATGGGCTGGGTTGGAGGGACCTCGGAGATCCTCTATTTCCTATAAAATTAATTAAAGAGGGACCAGCACCAGTGGCTGTGGGGATGGAGCTGCTCCAGGGTCCTCTCTGGCCGTGCTCTGGCTGTCCCATCCTTCACCATTCCCAATCTTCTCCATCCTCAGCCCAACTCCCATGGGACCCCAGAGCCCCCTCGGGCACCCAGGAGCTGCCAGCTCGACCTGGGAGCGCAGGGAATCCTGCAAAACATTCCTTATTTTTCCTTTCATCCTCCATGGTGTTTTGGATTTTCAGTTCCATCCCGGTTTGAGCAAATATTTTGATTGCGCCCAAGTGCGAACATAACAAACGCTGTTTAGACAAAAGCAGCACAGCCTCGATTAGTTTTAGACAATTTGTCCTAATATTGTTTTGGATCACGCATTTATTCCCCCATAAAGATTTGATTGCTTTGCTTGTTTCATTAATCTTTATTTGTTTAATCATCTGCTAAATCTGTTTAATCATTGGTTTAAGTGGAAAGATTACATGAAGATATTTAATGCTCAGTGCCAGAGCTGCCCTGACATCTAATCCAGCTCTGTTCCCTCCCCGGGATCGCCCTGGGTCCTGCTTTTCTGCACAGGCCACCGCCTCCCACCCGCTGGGATTTTCCCAAGTTGTCCATCATTTCCCAGCCCTCTGCCAGCCATGGGTAAAAATAAAAACCCAAAGAGGAAACCCCCGGGCCTGCCTTTGCTGCAGCACAAACATTTCCAAGCTGCCAGGGATGCTGTGATGGATGTGGCTCAGCCGGGAGCTGGAGGAGGGTCCCTGTTCCTCCCACTGCATTTGCTGACACCAATTAATCCCCTGGAAGGCAGCGGTGTGAGGCACCAGCATCTTTTCTTTATGGATGGTGCCAGGAGAATTTGGAGACCTTGAACTTCGGGGAGAGCGCTGGGTGGCTGTGGCTGCAGCGAGACCCGCAGGTTAAAACCTCATCCCAGCTGGAAAAGAGGGATCTGCCTCCAGCACTTCCGAGAGGCTCAGCGAAGCAGTTTAGGGATGGTTTTCCCTTTTCCCCGGCTTATCCCCGCTCCCAGCCCCTCTTAGCCATCCCAGTCCCCCATCCCGCTCCTCCCCGCCCCGGGCCAAGGCAAAGGATGAATATTTGAAGCCAGGCCGGCGTTTAGCCCGGCCCAGGCTGGGCTTGGAACGTGCGATATCCCAGCCGCGCTGCAATCAGCGCCTCGATCGCGGGGAGGATATTTTATGGATTAATGAAAAAGGAGATCGCGGAGGGTCCGGCAGGACGCGGGGGAGAGGAGGGAGAGCCCGGCAGAATCCTAACGAGCACGGACGGGAATTCCACCCCCGTTCCCTCTCAGCGCCTTGGATGGGGGTGGATTTTGGGGGGGATATTTTGTCCTTTTCCCCTGTTTTTTTTGTTCCTCACCCGGGTTGGGGGTGGTGCAGCCTCTCCGGGCAGGGGGTGCTGCCCACCCACCCAGCCTGGCCGGCTCCGGTTGTGCCCAATATCCGGCGATTTGTGTCGAGCACCGGCGGGCGCTGGCGGATCCTCGCTGGCAGATCTTGTCCTCGTTGCTGAATAATTCATCGCCGCATTAATGGCTTCAGATCCCAGCGCGCTCCCGCTCTCTCCTCCTCTCCTGCCTCACTCTGCCCACTTGGGAAAACTTTATTATGCCTCGCTCTGACGACAGAGTATACAGATAAAAGATAATTGCTTGGCTTGACTCCCCCATTGATATGAAAATAAGATTTAAATTATTCACTTCAGTTTAAAGGTTAGTTGAAGGTTATTACAGGGGATAAAAAAATCACTCTTCATAACATTTCTGTTGGAGATGAGACAGGTTTGAAAGGCCTAATTTGCACGGCAGGCCGAGGCGGCTTGTTGTGAATAAACCCGGAGCCCCTCCAGAGATTTTAATCGCCAAGAAGTCAATTATTTATAAGCAAATTACGCCGAGCTGCTCGGGTATAGACAACCCAGCTCGGCGTGAATAGGGACAAGATGGAACCTATATAACTTAATATACCTCCCATTGAACAGCAGCGAGAGCCTCGCCCGGCGCTTCCCGCCTCTAATCCCGGCTGGAATTTAATGAGCGGCTGA
>VZTN01029697.1:0-61733 GCA_013400515.1 Erpornis zantholeuca | reverse complement strand
TCCTCCTCCTCCTCCTCCTCCCTTGCTAAACCTGGAAGTTTAACAGCCTGGGAAGGTGTGTAAAGCCTGGATTTGTGTTCTCATCCCAAAGGCAGCCCCTTGGAAAGCCCAGATCTCTCACGTGCCTCTGCCCAAGTGACACTGAGCTCTGATGGTGTCACCGAGCAGTGCCACCCTCCCCCCGCCAGGCAGATGCTCCCAGGCAGTCAGGGAGATTTTCCAACAGATGAGCACCGCTGCCTTTGAAGTCCTCAGCTGCCTGCCTGAAAAATCCTACCCGGAGCTTAGAGCGGCTTGGAATATCCACAGATCTGGGGAGATACGGCAGAGCCTGGGCCTTGTTATCTCTCTGGGGCCTGATGGGTTTGTAAAGCTGACAAGGAACGGCATGGAACATCCAGCTGACCTGGAACTGTGGGAATTCGCCCGGAGCTGGAGGAAAGCCAGGCAGACCTGCAGGGAAAAACTCCCCAAGCCTTGTTCCGGGCCCCGCTGAGCCAGAGGAGATGAGCTGGGAAACTCTGGGCTGGCCCTGGTGGAGACTGAGATGGGGAGAAAAATGCTGAGGTCTCCCCATCCATCCATTGCCAGGGTGAGAGGAAATGGCCTCAATGGGCAGGGACAGCTCCCACTATCCCAGGGTGCTCCAAGCCCTGTCCAATCTGGCCTTGGACACTTCCAGGGATCCAGGGGCAACCAGAGCTGCTCTGGGCACCCTGTGCCAGGGCCTCACCTTCCTCACAGGGAACAATTTCTGCCCAATATTCCCTGTGTCAGTCAGAAGCCATTCCCTGTCCTTCCATCCCTTATCCCAACTCCCTCTCCAGCTCTCCTGGAGCCCCTTTAGGCTCTGGAAGAGGCTCTGAGCTCTCCCTGGATCCTTCTCTTCTCCACGTGAACACCCCCAGCTCTTCCAGCCTGGCTCCAGAGGCTTGGAGCAGCTCCATGGCCTCCTCTGGAATTGCTCCAGCAGCTCCACATCCTCCTGCTGTTTTTCCCCTGGAGCTGGAGCAGCTCTGCAGGTGGGGTCAGAGGGGCCAATCCCCTCCGTGTCCCGCTGATTCCAGGATTCCCTGCCACCCGGGGGGGGAGCTGGCTCTCCAGGTGTTTATTTGTTCTGTGGGATATTTGCATCCCGTCCTGGCCGTGCTGGGATATCTCCAGTCCTTCGGGGAGCTGTTTGCTTTTTGCTGTGACCTTTGGATCTGCGGGAGAGACTCGGGACAAGGTCAGCGTTAATAACAACGGCGCTGCCTTCCCACCATCGATCCGGGCGCTGGCCCAGCCGCGCTGCCTCTGCCACATCGTGGTCCCTCTGTCCCCAGCACCGATGACACCAGGGACGCCCAGACTCCAGCCCTGCAGTGGGGTGGCAGCTTCACTGCTGCCAGGGGAGGAATTATCCCCACCTGTCGGTCTGTTCCAAAGGAACCCTTTCCTCAAGCCCTGTCTGCTTGGCTGCTCTCCCGTGACTCG
This sequence comes from Erpornis zantholeuca, assembly GCA_013400515.1. Taxonomy (NCBI): domain Eukaryota; kingdom Metazoa; phylum Chordata; class Aves; order Passeriformes; family Timaliidae; genus Erpornis; species Erpornis zantholeuca. The sequence continues at coordinate 60,257 of VZTN01029697.1, read as the reverse complement.
TCAGGGAAATATTTCAGGGGTCGATATCCCTGTGGCTGCGCTAACGGGGCCATGCAGGGCCACTGGGTTTGGGGTGAACTGGGTGATTCTGACACCCTCGTGCTCTGCTCACAGCAGAGGTTGATTGGCTGTATAAAATCCACTTTTCTCGAGGAGGTTCCCAAGACAAAACCAGCTCCAGGAGAAAAAAATGAAAAGCAACCTGGTCTGGTGGAAGTTGTCCCTGCCTGTGGCTTTGAGGGATGAGCTTTGAGGTTCCTTCCAACACAAACCAGAGCTGCAGCTCTGCCCAAAATCCCCTCAGCACCAAACCCATGTCCCCCTGGCATGGAGTGAACGTGGGGCTCTGCCCCTGCTCTCACAGAGGCCCCACCTCCCCCTGGCCACGGGCCTTGTCCTACCTTCCCTGACATCCTGCAAAAGTCCCAGAGCTTTTCCCTCCATCTGCTCCCCCTGGCCCTGAGCTCCCCTTGGCCAGGCTGCTGAGGCTGTTTCTGCTGTTGGGTCCTGGAGGAGAAAAAAAGAACAAATCCACATCTATTGATTTGTGAGCTTGCTTTAACTGGAAAACAAAAGCCATGAGCAGTGTGGTTCCAAAATATCCTTTTCCATTTCCTGGAGCAAGCGCTGGAGCTTTCCAACGGCTGCACAGCCCCGAGAAGCTGAGGAGGGCACGGCTCATAAAGAGCTTTTTAGTCCGAGCTGTGTTCCAGGTTTACGGGGATGGCTGGAGATCCCTTCGGAGCCCTGTGCTAAGAGGTTATTTTGGATCCAGCTCAGGCGCTGCCGCAGCCTGGCCCATTAAAAAGTAAATTTTTCATGTGGAGAACTGAACCAATGTCTGGCAGCTGCAGTGCTCAGCTGGGGAAGGGGAGCACACAACAACGGGGACAGAGAAGCGGCTCCGTGCTCCCAGGAGCTGTTGGGATGCTCTGGGTCCCTTCCCGGTGTCCCAGGGATGGAGGAAGGTGCTTTGGAGCTGCCTTTGGTGGTGATTCCAGCTGGGACCTGCTGGCAGGAGGCCATCCCAGCCCACAGGAGCAATCCAGCAGGGGTTATCCCTCCCAGAGCACTCCCTGGGCTCGGTGTCCCACTGGCAGCTCAGCTGCTGGGATGCCGTTCCCTCGGCTCCAGATGTTTGTGCCCAGGGACAGAGGTGATTCCAGCCCCGACTGGAACCAAAGATTTGCCATTTTCCTCCATAATTCTCAGCTTTCCTTGGAGACATTGGATCCCAGGCACTCCTCTCTGGCTGTTTGTTGGTTTTGCTGGATTTTCCCTGCTGTTCAAACCCAGATCCCAGAACCTGCTGGGATCCCCCGCTCACCCCCATTCCAGAGGCACAGCCAGAGGCAGGAATGCTCCTTGCCCTAAGCTCCTCCAAACTGGAATCACACATCTCCACAAAAACCCTCAGGAATCTGGGACTGCTTTTTCCAACTGGAGTTTCCATTCCCATTGACACCAGCCAAGAGTCACTGTCACCAAGAGCAAAACTCAGAAACCAGACCCTGAAAAGGTGAGGTTTTAAATACATTTTATATTTCTAAAGTTAAAATTACAGACTTTTTTCGTGGTCCAAAAATTTTCCTTTGGGAAAAACTCTTCAGAGAGAGATAGAGAGGGAGTTTGGACAAGGGGTGAAGGTACAGGAGAAGGGGAATGGTGTCCCACTGGCAAAGGGCAGGGATAGATGGGATCTTGGGAAGGGATTGTTCCCTGTGAGGGTGCTGAGGCCCACCTGGAGAGGTGTTTGGTGTCTGTGGTTGCTCACAGGTGGCTGACAGCACCCAGGGAGCAGGCAGGAATTGGACAGGGACTGGGCAGGGATCCCAGGCACTGCCCACAGCCCCTGCAGCCCTGTGGAAGGGCCTCACCTCGCCCTCAATCTTCGTCTTTTGTTTCAAGTTTTAATGTGAAATATTCTATGTGCGTTTTGCACGCGTAATTACGGGGCAGAGGCTGGTGATAAAATAGTTTAAATTAATGAGATTATGAAGTAACCTCTGCTGCTGGTAATTCCTCACTCGAGCAGGCTCTGTGCAGTTCTCCATAATGAGTTTTCTGCTCCACTGGAGCAGCTTTAAAGGAGCTGGGAGGGATTTGGGGGAGAGGAACTGGAGAGCTGAGCTCGGAGCACAGCAGGGCTCCTCGATGGAAGGTGACAGGCAGGGAAAGGCCCCTCCTGGCACGGCTGGGTGTGGTGACAGGGATGGAGGGGGTGGCTCTGGGGCACTGCCTGCTGTCCCCATGGGCTGTCCCCAGGGCACACCCTCTGGAGAGGCTGCTGGGTTCCTCTGCTCGCAGCTCCCACGGTCCCTCAGCACACCAGGAGCTGCCTCGTTTGGCCACAGGATCATTGTTCCTTCAGTGGGTGAAGGGCAATGCCACAGGAGAGGGAATCCTTACAGTTATTCCCCGAGGAAATAACAAAAAACAACCCAATGCCCCCAGCCTGGACTTGTGGAATTAATCAGTGTCCCCACAGCCAAACCATCTTGTTCGGGCCACAGAACAAGGTCCATCCGCAAGGAGAGAGGGCGAACACACACCTGGCTCCTGGTTTGCCGGGGGCAAGGCACTTTTTGTGGATTTCACATTGATTTTTATCAATTCCACGCTCACGGATGGCGAGTGGAGCAGGCATCCAGCCCCAGGCCAGGCCACCGAGCGGGCACATCCCCACGCTGGCACCGCTGCCCACGACTCCCGGCGGTGACCTGCTGTGCCAATCCCTCGGCGCTGGATTTGGGGAGCTGCAGGCAAACAGCTGTGGCTGCACTGCAGGAAAAAAACCTCCCCACTCCCTCTGTCAACAATTTTATTTTCCAAACTGCGCCAAGCGAGAGGTGCATCCTCTCTCTGCCGTGCGGCGGCCGCGTGTGTAACACCAGCACATAATTAACAGTCAAGATCATTTACATTGTCGCTTAGCTAATTTTCATAATGTTTTCTTTATTATCAGAGGAAGAAATTAACCCAAGAATTTATTTACATACTAGTCTCAAACAGTAACAGCTTGCTAATTGCCTGTTAGGTGATTAATAAGCTTACAGCAGATGCTAATGAATCGAGAGCTCACTGTTTCAAAGGTGCTCTTGCAGCATGCTTGTGTTTTGGCAGCTTAATTAGTGCAATAATTATGTACTTGTTGCTCCTTCTTTCAAGCAAATACTGTCAAATGCTTAAAAGATTAAAGAGAATTATATCGCTGAGAACTCGCTGTGCTCGAGGATTCTGCTTCTGCCGCCTCCCTGTCGGATCCAAACCGGGAATAAACACAGTTACGGAGTTCAGGGGTGGGGTTGGGGTGGTGGAAGGAGTGAGCAGAGCCCAGCACTGCTCCTCAGCCAGCCCCTGCTCACCTCTAGGACCAGTTTCACAGAGTTTGATTGGCATGGAGATGGAAATGCTGGGAAAATGGACAGATGTGGCCCCTGGGGACATGGGGCACTGGTGGCCGTGGCAGTGCTGGGAGAATGGTTGGGCTCCATGATCTCAGAGGGCCTTTCCAACCTAAACGCTTCCATGATCCTCTGGAACTCTCCTGAGCCGAGGCTGTGTGTGCTCTGCAGGCATTTCCCTGTGGCAGCTTTTCCAAGCCCTCTGCCAGAAGAGGAACTGGAGGTTTTCCACATCACCAGGGCAGATCCTGGGGAAAGGTCTTTGTCCTGAGCAGGAGCTGGCCCAGGTAGTCCTGTTGGTCCTCAGGGATCCCAAAGCTGCCTCAGGAGCTGTAAGAAGCTGGGTTGAGTTTGGGTGTCCTGGCTGGTCTTTGTCCAGGAAGAGGCCACCAGGTCAGGATGGGGACTGTCCCCTCTGCCCCTGCCTGCAGAGCTGCTCCAGCCCTGTGGCCCAGCATCAGGGGATGTGCAGCTGCCAGGGAGGCCACGGAGACAATCCCACTTAATTACCTCCGAGGTCCCCTCCAACCCAAACCTTTCCACAGCTCCATGACGAGGCTCTGTGGAAAGAGTGGTCACAGTGCCGCAGCAGCCAATGTGAGATCCCACCTGCAGGACAAGGAACCAAAGTTAAATCATCCAGGAGGAGCTGGAGAGATGTCCCTGTCTGCCACCATGGCCAACTGCCTCTGCCACCCGCGTGCATCCAGTGCTTTGGAGCCTCCCTCACAACCCACTCTCCTCTCCTTTCCAGGCTGGGAATTAATTCCTGGCCCATCCCACTGATTCTCTCAACCAGCCCCTGGGGTTTGCTGTCTCTTCCTGCAGCCCAGGCCGGGCAGAGAAGCTGCCACACACCGTGTGTCACCTCTCCGTGCACCTTTTCCTGTTCCCTATGACACGGCAGCGACCAGAGCAGCCACACGACTCCAGCTGTGACCGACCCCACATCCGCACTGCGGCACCGAGGTGTCCCTGCCCCTCTCCAGCGCGAATCCCCGGGCACAAAGCCCTGCCCAGGCGGCCCTCGGAGCTCCTTGAGCGCCGAGAGCTCCTGCAGTGACCCCGCCGCGTGTGCGGGGCCGGCGGGTGAAGTGCCGGGAGCGCGTTCGGGAGGGCTGCGGGCGAGGAGACGGAGAAGCGCTGTCCCTCCGCGGCTGGAGCGGTGTCCCTGCCTCGAGGAGCGGCGGCGAGGCCTGGAGTGGCACTCGACTGCTCACCCCGGCCCCGCAGAACAACAGGAGCCGCGCTGGCGGTGGCTGCGGCAATCTCCGGTTTCCTTGGCGACAGCCGAGCTCTCCCGGGCTGCAGGGAGCGGGGCTGGGTGGGAGGAGAGGAGAGGAGAGGAGAGGAGAGGAGAGGAGCTGCTGGATGGATGTGGCCCCGCGGTTCCCGGCGGGGTTTCAAAGGTCCGCACTCTCGGGGGCTGAGCGGTGTCTCCCCGGGGGTTGTTGCCATGTTGTTCGCCCCTTATCTGATTGTCACAGCGCGTTTCTCTCGATTAGGCACGGAGCCAATTTGTTACTTAACCTGTAATTGCGCTTTAATAGGACCTATCTCCAAAACGCATTTTCGGAGCGAGGCTCATAAACACGCGATAGGCTCCCGATATCCAACCGCGGATTCCTCGGGAGCAGCTCCTGGCAGGATTTGGCACCGGCCCTGTTGGTTTTCGTGGCTGATGTTTTATCAGGGCACGCCGCCGTCATCAGAGGGCACAGCCCTCGGGAGCTCAGGATTTACACCGGCGCCTCTTCCCGGGAATCCGCTCCGAACAAGATTCCTCGCTGGTTTGTTGACTTGAACCCTGGGAAAAGCCACGGATTTCCCGAGTTCAGCTGAAATCTCCTTGTTGTGGGAAATGTGGGACTTTTTGTCTCGCGGGATGAAGGAATGACAGCAGGGACCGGCAGTGTTAATCCGGCTGCCAGTGGGTGCTGGCAGATTCCCTTCTTAATAACTCCAATTTCCCCCATTAAATGCTGATAACATGTTTTACTCTCATCCCGTGTTCCTTCCCCGCTGCACATGTAGGGGAGGGAAGGTATTCAATCTCCATCTCAACACATTAATTTTAAAAAGTTGGCCAGTATTTGCAAAGTGTTAAGCATATAAAAATTAATGTTGACAAATCTTCGAGGAATAGAATGAAACAAAAGAAATCAATTAAGGAAACAGCCCGCGGATATATTTTATAATCTAAATTGTGCTCAGCCTCGCAGTGGAAGTTACCTGCAAACCCTGGTGCCGGATGGAAAACTTAGGAGGGGAATTTGGGCTCAGAATGGAAGGAAATATTGGCTGGAACTGCCTAAAATTGAAGGATGTCAGTGTGGTGCTCCTCTGGGTCTGGTCACAGGCTGGGCAATATCCTGAGGGGCCCTGGAGAGCAGCAGGAAAAGACTCAATGGACTCTGGGGGTTTGCGTGAAGTCTACTGCAAGAGGGAATGTCTTCCCACTGCCAGAGGGCAGGGATAGATGGGATACTGGGAAGGAATTGCTCCCTGTGAGGGTGGGGAGGCCCTGGTGCAGGCTGCCAGAGAAGCTGTGGCTGCCCCAGGCTCTCTGGAAGTGCCCAAGGTCAGGCTGGATGGACTTGGAGCAGCCTGGGATAGTGGGAGATGTCCCTGCCCATGGCAGGGCTGGCACCAGTCGAAGTGGCACCTTCTGGGCTGGTGCTGACCCAGGAGCAGCAGAGACCTCAGAGTGGCTGAAGGATGCCAAGGACTGAGTACAGGGACTGTGCTTGGCACAGGAACCATGACTGNCAGCTCCTGGCGAGCCGTGAGCCCTGGCACGGGACGCCGGGGAGGCGCGGGAGCAGCGCGGGGCCGGCGCTCCCCGCGATCGCCGAGTCACTTCTGCTTAGGCCGGCGGGATAAATGCATCTGGATGTCTGTGTGATCCTATCAGCGTTATCTCAGCCTTTGTGTTTTAAAGGCCTCTGTGGCCTTCAGAGTAAATAAGTGTTTTCCCGGGATGACGTGAATCCGGGGAGGGGGGCACTCCTCTTGGCTGGCTGGGGAGGAACCCTGCAGGGGTTTCACCACCAGTTTGTCTGAGTGGACTAATGTGTCCTTCCAGGCAGGGCAGTGATGAAGGGAGCACCCTCCCAAAGCAGCACCCACGGGGGGATCCCATTTGTCCTTTCCCACCCCGGCTCTGCTCCAGGCGGAATTCCCAGCTGGATGAGCTGGCTGTGACCTTGTGCGAGCAAACAGCTCCAGCAAGGAGCTCACTCACAGCCCCCTCTGCTCCTTGAGGATCTCTCCTTCCTTTCCGAAGAAAAATCATTGTATCCACCATTTCTTCTTACATCTTTTGGTTCCATGAAGATTTGGGCAGGGCCATAAGAATTCCAGAGGCCTGGATGGAAAATACAGTTCAGGAAGGAAGACCTCCATCCCGGGAAAGGGTAAAGGAAAGATCCATTAAAGGATTATCTCTGGCATTCACTTAATTTTATTACTTCAAGTGACTTTATTGCCTTCATTTTGCTTTCTGTTGCATTCCAGCACTTATTTAATAAACCCCTCTCTGGTTTAAATAGCAGTTTCGTTTTTATGGTAATGCTAAACTTAATCAGATGCTCAAATTAGCTTGAAATTAATTATATTGACAGCAATAACCCTTCGTTCTCTCTCCATGTCCTGTGCACAGATCTCCTTCAGGCCTGCATTAAATGCCATTTAGACACGGGAATCAGCTCCCTGCTGATGAGGGCAGTGCTGCTGCTGACACGGACAGGAGCCATGTGGGAAATTTGGGATATGAGCAGCACTTTTCCTTCAGCTGACAAAATCTGAGCTTCCCCTGCCATCCTCTCCAGGTTTTTGGGTCTTCCTGAAGGCACCACCTTGTTATGGAAGGAAACAAAGCCTGGAGGGGCAGCTGGAGGTCATGGAATCATGGAATGCTTTGGGTGGGAAGGGACCTTAAAGCCCATCCCGTTCCACCCCCCACCATGGACAAGGGACACCTTCCACTGTCCCAACCTGCTCCAAGCCCATCCAACTTCCAGGGATCCAGGGGCAGCCACAGCTGCTCTAGGAACATGTGCCAGTCCCTCCCCACCCTCACAGGGAATTCCTTCTCAGCATCCCATCTATCCCTGCCCTCTGGCAGTGGGAAGCCATTCCCTGCGTCCTGTCCCTCCAGACTCTGTAAAAAGGCTAAAGATGCCTTTCCTTTGCTCTCCAGGTTTTTCCTGGTGCTGCCAGGTGCTGTCACCTTGTGCTGTCCCATCAGAGCCAGATCCCAGCCGGATCCAGCCCCTCCAGGTGGCTGCAGTTGATAATCACCAGTGCCAGTGGGGACCCCCTCGTTATTGATGCCACTTCCCACGCCTGGCTGCTCCAAAATCCCACATTCCCGCCTTAACCTGGGCCTGACCAGAGCTGGGAGCACCAGGCCCCTGTCCCACATGAGCCTGGGAGCTCTGTCCATGCTCTCCCACGTGTCCCAGAGCATAGGAAGTGTTGAAGGAGAGGGATGGGATCCATCCCATCAGCTTCCCCCCTCTGCCCCGCCCTCTGCCCCGGAGAACTCCCGGGGAATTCACGTTTCAACAGCCAGGAGAGTTTGGGATATTAACACACGGCTCCTTGCCAGTGAAATTCCGGCTAGGTGTGCGCCTGGTGGGGAGTGAAGACAGCCTGATTCATCAAGGATTCCTGCTAAAGCCGCCGCAGTTCCCAGGGACCTGGAAAACGCATTATGGAACTCAACAGCACCTTCTGCGGAGCCTGGAACAACAGCAGCCCCCCTTTGCTGGCGTTCTGGCTGGAAAGTCATCAAGCCAGAGTGAAAACCCCCCCAAAAAAGACCCAAATGGGGGCAACAGCCCCAGCCTGGCTGTGCTGGCCACGACTGTCACGCACACCTCGTGTCATCGTCATCCTCAAGCTGGGTTTGCTCCTGATTGGCTCCGAGGCAGAATCTATGGGGGCTGTCATGGAAGTTGTTTTTCCTTTTGGAATGAATAACTCTTGCGGTGAAGCTGACACGAAGCATAAATTTGTTAAATTACATAAACATTATTGCGACCCATAAAATTCAATGAATCCTCGTCGCCTGTTTACTCATGGCTGGCTTTGCTGTTTGCACAATGTAATTTAACGTGTCAATTTGCTCTCAAATAAAAAACATCTGGCCTTTTGACATGCCAAAAACACTGCGGAGAGGATCTGAGAAGGGAGCTGAAAGCCCAGGCTTTGCATAGCAGTTAGCGAGGGGCTCTTAAAAGGGAGCCAATATCATCCAGATCAATTGATGGCCTCTTGGCAAACCTCCTTCTGCAAACCCGGCAAGATTAGTAAATTCTATCCTAATTAAAATTAAGAAAAGCCACGGACGGCTGGCACGTGCTTCGCAATTACATCTCCTGCCAATATTGACATCCACTCTATTGGATTTTTAAACAATCTTATTATTTTGTAATCACGAATAACAAGGAGAAAATTATACTTTTATNTTTTTTTTTTTTTTATTCTGGACGAGCTGTGCCGTCCCAGGAAATTAATTCCCCTCCCTAAGCCCCTTAGCTTGAGATTCTCCTGAAAATCTCAGACTTTGGGAGTCGGGCTCGCCGGAGCAGCCCCGCAGCCCCATGCTAAGAAAGGCCCTTAAATCCCAGCTTAATCCCTAATAAGCCATAATTCCTCTGGCTCCCCCAGACACACATGGGCAGCGCTGACCTAAATAAGGGGAGCAAGGAGCCGCATGTGGCAGCGAGCCCCGCGGAGCCGCTCCCGGTTTGCATGGGAGACACTTGGAGTAACTATGGATTAGGGAATGAAGCCAATCGGCTGCAGAGATTACAGGGGCTGTGTCCTGGAGGAGCTGCACGGCATTCCCTGGTCCTGGCTGCTCCGGGAAGAGCGGTGTCCCTGCTCCTGAGCATCCAGACGCCGCTGGAAGAGGAGCAGCACCGGGCCAGCCGTCGGCTCCTGGGGTAATTACAAACCCTCTGGAAAAATCCGAGCAGATCCCTGCCACGAAATCAGGAGGTTACAGCAAGTTCAGGCCTTGCTTTAATTAAGGGAGAGACATCTCTTCCTTTAGGGAACGCTGAGCTCACGTCCCAGCCGATAGGAAAGATTTCCCATATTGTCAGCGAGGCTTGGACACATTTGTGCGTAAATAAATTGGGATTTCTCTTCCCCTGCCAGGAGAACTCGCAGTGTTTGCTTTGAAAGTCTGTGGGACTGGCGGTGGTTTTGCTCTAATCAAGTTCTTGGCATTTTCTAGGGGCTCATAATGGGACTCAAGTAGTTGCACATTTTCTGTAATTGGACTCGAGTAATTGCACATTTCTCTAAATGATTAATGAACAGAATTAAAAAGTTTGGAAAAAGTCGCCTGTGACACTGGAGAAATGGGAACGGCGGCGGGGCTGGGGGAGAGAGAGCTCTTACACAAATATTTATGGGCTGGCAGGGCGACGGGAGAGAGGAGAAATCCCACCGGGATGGAGGAGCTGCTCCAGCCGGGTCCCGAGGGGTGTAAGGCACAAAGCTGTGCGGGGATTATCAGCTCGGGATATCAGAGAGATAACACATGGCAGGGGTGGCTCCTGCCAAGCCCCAGCTGATCGTTTCTTGCAGGAGATAAAAGGAAATAAATCAGTTCCAGGACATGGATTGGTGGGGGGTTTTCACCGAGTTGTTCCCACATGATGATTCCTGGGTTTTTTCCCACCCAGTGAGCAGCGGCTCCTGTTATTTCCAGTAAAGGATGGCGTTTGATGGGAGCCCTGGGAAGACGTGATGGAGATCACTGGGTTTGGAGTTGTCTGAGGGGGAAGGAGAAAAGAGCCATGGACACCCCTGTGTAAAACCTGACTGCAGACATGGCCAGGAGCCTGATCTGCCCGCTCCAGCTTCCAGTTGGGAAGCACTCACACCTCTGTGACACTGCCTGTGCTGCATGGAGAGACCCCTGGATTCCAGGGATTGCCACATGCAGGGGGGGTTGAGGCACAGAGGGATTCGAAGGGGAAAAGTGCATCCATCTGCATCCAGGGCTTGGCTCCTGCACCCGTCTGCATCCAGGACTTGGATCCAGCATCCCTCTGCATCCAGGACTTGAGTGCTGCATCCAAGGCTTGGCTCCTGCACCCATCTGCATCCAGAGCTTGGCTCCTGCACCCATCTGCATCCAGAGCTTGGCTCCTGCATCTGTCTGCATCCAGCATGTGGCTCCTGCACCTGTCTCAGCTCCTGCCAGGCCTGCACCAACCTGCTCTGCACCCAGCATCTCTCAGCTCTGTGTCACTTTGCTTTCCCACCATTGTCACCTTGTCACCACCTCCGGTCACACCAGGGAGGGGACACAGCCACCCTGACAGCTCAAGAGGTGTTAAAAGCTCCTCCTGCACCAGGGCAGGTATATGGAGACCAAACCAGTGCAGGAGCACGTGGGCTCAACACGAGGAAGGTGTGGAGCTGCTGGAGCAGTTCCAGAGGCTGTGGAGCTGCTCCAGGGGCTGGAGCACCTCTGGAGCCAGGTTGGGAATGCTGGAGGTGTTCATCTGGAGAAGGGAAAGCTCCATGATGCCAGAGGCGGATAACACCCAGCTGGAGCAGGAGCTGCCCTTCCCCAGACGAGCACTGGGGCTCCCCAGTAAACCCAGGGCCCTGCACATTCCCACTCGCTCCAAACCCTGCTCCCTGAGGCATGGGCTCTTACTTCAGGCCAGGGATGCCGAATCCAAGGAGATTGCAGGAGGTGCCCAGGGAGCAGGAGCCGAGGACAGGCCAGTGCTGAGCTGATGATGAGCCCTGAGCCCAGACTAAACATGGAGGGGCTGCTGGCCTCTTCCCAGGCACATCTCTGCTCCACAGGGATTTGGGCTGCGCCCGGAGCTCCCTGCTCATTCCAGAATGTCGGCACAGACTGGGGGAATCTGCCTGGCTCATACAGAGACCCCAGGCAGCATCCCGAGGCACCCAGAATCCCAAATTCCCCTCACTGGGTGAAGGTCCCACCTCGTCTCTGCACAGTGGTGCTGTCCTGTTGGGAATGATGTCATTCCCACGCTGGCTTTGGCACTGGCTGCTTGGCCACGGCTGCTGGCCCTGGGACAAAGGGAGGATGGTCTGGGCACACAGGGATGACCAGATGGGATCACAGAGTGCCAGAGAAGGTGCAGGTTCTGAGCTCCTTTTGTTGCCCTTTCCTGCTACAAATCCGCATCCCGCCAGATCCCCTGGGGCTGGAGTGGCTCAGGGATGGCAAAAGAAGGCTCCAAGCTCTGGGAGGTCTTGGCGTGGTGTAAATCATCACAGAGTCACCGAATCATGGAATGGTTTGGCTTGGAAGGGACACATTCCACTATCCCAGGTGGCTCCCAACCCCATCCAGCCTGGCCTTGCTCCTTGGTCCCTCTTCATCACTCCATGGGAAAGGTGGGAGAAGCCCCCAGCCCCACATCTGCCCCCTGCCCCCAGGGGCTGGTGTCCTCCAGAACTCCAGGCCAGGAGAAGACATTCCCAGAGCCCTCTGTTCCCACCACATCCCACGGCTCCCAGGCAGTGGGAGGCACTGGAGCAGCAAGGAGCATCAGGAAGGGAAAACTGGGCTGGAATATCTGTCCTGGTCTGAGCCAGCAAAACCAAATAACAACGAAGCAGCAGCAGCAGCAGCAAAATAGGATTTATAATACCCTCAGCTTTCCTCTCCAATTTCAGCTGTGAAGATGAATGTTTGCTGCGCTCTTATTCATTTATCCATTATTTTTCCTATCTCCTGAGGGACACTGCGCTTCCCAACACACACACACACACACAGAGTGTTTGCTTCTCTTCCTAAAATCCCACCAGTTCTGCTCCTGAACATTCCCATGTCCCTGTGTAATGATCCATCCCCAGGCAGCAGGGAAGGGAGAGGATTCTGCCCCTCTGCCCTGCTCAGCTGACCCAACCTGCAGAGCTGCTCCAGCTCTCCATCCCAAAATCAGAGGGATGTGGAGCTGCTGGAGCAATTCCAGAGGAGGCCCCGGATCTGCTCCAAGTGCTGGAGACCCTCTGGAGCCAGGCTGGGAGAGCTGGGGGTGTTCACCTGGAGAAGAAAAGGATCCAGGGAGAGCTCAGAGCTCCTTCCAGGGCCTAAAGGGGCTCCAGGAGAGCTGGAGTAGGGACAAGGGATGGAGGGACAGGACACAGGGAATGTACCAGCTTCTGGCTGATACAGGGAATATTGGGAAGGAATTGTTCCTTGTGAGGAGGGTGGTGAGGCCCTGGCACAGAGTGCCCAGAGAAGCTGTGGCTGCCCCTGGATCCCTGGAAATATCCAAGGCCAATCTGCTTGGAGCAATCTGGGTTACTGGAAGGTGTCCCTGCCCATGGCAGGGGCTGGGACTGGCTGGGCTTTAAGGTCCTTCCCAACCCAAACAATTCCATGACTCATCCCGGGATCCCTGGAGACGCAATCCTGGCGGTGCAGGTTCCTGCCAGGTGAGTAATTGCTCCGGCGTCCACAAAGCCACGGAGTTACTGGGAGATTTTGCACGGCTCTTGTGCTCGGGGGGATTGTGGCTCCCTGGGCAAGGGGCTACCGGTCCCGTGGGCACGGGAATGAGGACACGGCCCCCGGGAATGCCCCCGCCACGGCACGGACACCCTGCTCCACACGGATCCCCTGCGAGCGGCCGCTCGCTGCCGGGGCGATAAAGCGCGGGTAATGTTGTGTTGCAAAAGGAACAATGAATGTAAATGAGTTGGAGAGGGTTTATTATTAAAGGCAAGATTGATGGTTCAGCTCTCTGGTGTGGGAAAAGCTGCTGTCCTTATTAAATGTAATTATCTGCAGCGCTAATAAAAGCCTGCACATTTCCCCGGGTCAGGCTGCTCCCGCTTTCCCTGCGCTCCCAAACGCTAATCAGCAGCAGCTGGAAGAGCCTGGAGAGGAGTTCGGAGGAGATGCCCATCACACCGAGCGCTCGCTAATTGCCGCTCAAGGACGAACGCGGGGCCGCCGGGGCGGTGCTGAGCCGGCCGTGCGGGGAAAGGTCTCTCGCCGTGCTCCGAGCCCCGGAGGCGGAGGAAGGAGAGGCTTTTCCCAGAGCGCGGATGGAAATGGTCACCCCCGTGCCCTTGTGAAGGGTCCCTTCGGGCCGCAGAGGGGCACCCGGGCCGCTCCCGTGCCCTGCTCCTCCCGGCCGGCCCCGGGATGCTGCCGGTGCAGTAACGAGCTGCTGACCTCAAAGGGATGAGAACAAAAGCCGGGATGCGGAGGGGAGGAGGCTTCATCCCAAATGAGATGCTTCGCAGCGCTTTGATCTACTATTGTTTTAATTAATGCCTCTAATAAGAATGGGAGATTCTGGATAAAGGATCCCTGGATCATCAATTTAATGAGCTTTCCCTTCGGAGGAGGTGTGAGCGAGGCTGCTGGCCCGGCTCGAGAACTTCCCGGCAGCGGCAGCGCCGGCTCGGCCGGCCTGGGAAAGCTGCGGGAGCTGAGACAAAGGCTGGGAAAACAAATAACCCAAATAACCTTCCCCAGCTCTCCCGAAGGAAGCACGTCCTCGCGCAGCCTCCATCGCTTTCAGCCTGATCTCTCAGAGCTTCCAGAGGCTGCAGGAAAACCTCTGGGAGAACCAAAAGGACACTTTTGGGAGGGCAGGACTGTCCAGCCCTGGTGTGTTAGAGGGGAGAGGCTGAGCAGGATCCCCTTGCCATGCCCAGAGCCTGGAGCTTCCCTGGGAGCTGTGGCCACCTGGGCAGTGGGAGCCAGAGGGGGAATCACTGGGTGCATCCCTATGGATACACGAGAGGTTGGATCCTCCTGGAATTGGAGAATTCCGTGGGCCGAGGGATGTCCATCAACCCCAAAGGATCCAAGCTGGTGCGATGGGCTGAGCTGAGCAGCAGATCCAGCAGAGGGAATTTTCTTGCATCAGATCCAGAGAAATTGTCCTCTGAGGCCAAACCCTGCGGCCTCTCTTTCTCTTTTAAAGAATTCGCCCCTCGGATTGTGCAACCCCGGCGCTGAGGCTGTGGGATGGGATCTGCTGGGAGGACAAATCCCCCTGAGGGATCCACCCCCATGGCTGTGCCGTGCTCACCGTCCAGCCCAGCGAAACCAGCACAGGCAGTGCTGCCTGCTGCGGGCAGGAAAAGCTCTGGGAGTGCCGGGATCCAGCTCTCCAGGGAACACCGGACTCACTGACCAGCTCTTCTGCAGGAATCCTGGTGGATTCTGCCCCTGCCTCGGTGCTGCTCTCCCCCACTTTTCCTGCAGATGCTGTGGGACCACGTGGCTGAGCCTGGGGAGGCGCTGGGAACCTCCAAATCCAGGAAAAACCTGCAAATTCAGGCAAATCCTTGGAAATCGCATCCATCCAAAGCGGGAACAGCGAAGGGCAGAGCTGTGCAGAAACTTTGTGATTCCCTGGGGCTCCTCCCGGCTAAAACGAGAATGTCTGGAAGGATCCCAGTGCCCCCAGGCAGGTGCTGGGGAGAGGAGAGTACCAGGTACCCTGAGGAGCACCAGGAGTCACCCTCCTGACCCTGACGAATTGTTCCAATGGAATAATTCCTATTAAAAGTCTCCTGATTGCACAGGTTGCGGCCCTGGGACGGACAGACGGACAAACAGCCCCCGGCTCACCCCGATCCCATTCCGTGCCCATTCCTGCTGGTCCAGCGAGTGCCAGGGCTGCCAGCAGCGAGATGGAACCCACACCCCGGGCTCCAGCTGACCCCACAGACCTCCCCATTGCCAGGCAGCGTTTTCCGAGTCGAGCCCAGTGATTTCCCTGGCTGGGAAATCACAGAGCACAGAGGCTCTGCCGCTGTGCTGCAGATCCTGCAGGCAGGGTGGGGATTCCAGCTGGAGAAGCTTTGCTTCCAGTTTTGCCTGACCGAGGAGTAAACGGAGGGAATTTTTCCCCCCCCTGTGTCTGGATGTAATTTCAGGGTGGGAAGTTGTCATTTTTCTGCTGGCAGCGCAGGCTGTCGGTTCCCAGGGATGTCAGCAGAGCCGCAGGACTGGGGCCAGCTCCCATCAGAGCCGGTGGAAATGGATTTCTGCCTCCCACAGCCCTCACCGGGGATGGATGGGGCTGTGCTGCTGTTCCAAAACCTGGGGCGAATCCAGGGTGCTCCATAAATAATTGTCATTAACAGCGAGGCCTGGCACGGGTGGCCTCAGCTCCTCCCTGCCTGCCAGAGCCCTTAACCTGCCCTGGTTTTCCAGCATTGCTCTGGGATGGAACCCGAGGCACCGGCGTGATCCCAGAGGTGGCCACGGTCCCACGGAGCTGGCACTGGCCAGGTGGGGATGTCCCCATGGAACAGGAGCTTTTCTCCCCCAGAAACAGAGATTCTCATCCCACAGGGCCTGGTGGCTTTTCTACAGCATCCCCTCCCAGAAACACCCCAGACTCCAACCACCTCTCTGGACACCCCTCTGGCCATTGGGCGGGGTCTCGAGATGACATAAATCTCTCTCTGCGGGTGACAAAGGTCTAAATTTGCCCCCAGCTGGGTTTTTGTGTCGTCAGGGATGAAACAGGGAGGGGTGGGAGTTTCCTCTGTGCCCTGCTAGGTGTTCTGGGGGCTGGAATTGCTGCAGACCACGGCAGCAGAGGCTGCTGAGCTGCTTCCATCCCCAGGCAGCTCCTGGCCTTGGCAGGGAGCACCGGGCTGAGCTAATGGTTATAAAAAACCCAATTCCTTCTGGCACCTTCCTCCCCTGCAGACCAGGCAGGAAAAGCTGATTTCTTTTGCAGTTTCATTTACTCGGAGCTGAAAGATTCCTGTCCAGGGCTGGCTCCCCTGTCCTCCAGCCAGTTAGAGCACAATCCTGCCTAAATTGTCTTTTTGATAACTGTTCTGGCTGCGAGAACAGAGCTTCCTGTGGGGAATTCACACAGGGCTGCCTCCCGCTCCCCCCATCCCTCATATTGCAATATTGCTCTTTACCCAGCAGAAGAGATTCCTAATCGGCTCCACGGAAAGCAATAAAGCCTTTGCAACACTTCATTGGCTCTGACATTTAAGGCAGGCGGCAGCAGAGCAGCAGCAGGAAGGGGCTTCCCAGCCAGGGCTGGGGATGGGTGCTGGGTGCTGCAGGGGGTGGGTGCTGGGACCTTGTGGGGCATCCCTCGGGGTTATGGGGCATCCCTCGGGGTTATGGGGCATCCCTCAGGCTTATGGAGCATTGCTCTCTCTGTCTTACGGGGCAGCATTCCAGTCTGGGGCATAATTCCACCTCATGGGGCATCACTCTGCCTTGAGGGGTGTTGCTTGGTCTTTTTTGGGGGGTATCCCTGCAATTTATGGAGCATCCATCCATCCATCCATCCATCCATCTGTCCTTTGGGGCATCACTCCATCTTATGGACCATCATCCATCCATCCATCCATCCATCCATCCATCCATCCATCCATCCCTCCATCCATTTTCAGGGCATCAGTCCGAGCTATGGACCCCTCCCACAGCCCCCACCCATCTCAGGGCCCATCACTCCCCCCAGGGCCGTGTCCCCAGGCTGTCCACGGTCCCTGCCCCATCCCACAGCACCCCCACCCCGGGCAGGCACCCCCTGCTTCCTTGTGCTTCCTCCACCAGCTCCATTACCCTGCCCAGCTCTCTCCCCGCCTCGGGAGCTCTCCGTGGGCTGCAGGCCCTGCCCCAGCTGGAACAGCTCAGTTTTATGAGGCTGTGAGTGCAGACGGAACCGTTCCCTACAAGCCCTGGGAGGATTTCAGCTGGAGCAGGAGCAGCGTGCTGAGCATCCTGGCACGGTGCCGCCGCTCCTATAAAGCGTCATGTTTCCAAATGGGTAATTACTGCGCTGGGATTTATGCAGTACTTCCTCTAAGTGGTTGTGTGGGCTGTCATTCCTCGATGAATTAAAAAAAAAAAAGAAAGAAAGAAAGAAAAAAGAGAAAAAGCAGGATAAAAAAAAATCCCCGGAGCCTGGTGCGGTGGCGGTGGCGAGGGCAGCAATGAGCTCGGCGTGCTCTGCCCTTACCTGGCAATAATGGGAAAGTGCTCCTTCAATTGAGCTGTTCCATTCTTTTGCCCTGAGCTATGAGGAGTAGATTGGATGAAAATTATCAGGCTCCCTGTCTAGAATAAATATTCCTGCAATGGAGCAAGTCATAAATAAGCGAGCGGCAATATCCTGGGTTATGAAGATATAATTTCTGTCTTTAATGGCTGAGCAGGCCCCGGGGAGAGGCTGCGAGTGGCCTGCCTGGCCCTGCCATCGATGAGGGGGAAAATACAAACAAGCAAAGAGGAGCTTTTGTTTCCTTAACCCTGGAATTATGGATGCTCTGCGGGAATAACCAGGAGGAACCTGCGGCTCCACGGCCGCAGAGGGCAGGCAGCCACCCTGGTGGGATTAGCTGGGCTCAGCCCTGCCTTTATCCCTTGGGAAGGCTGCCCCAGGCTCCCCCAGAGCCCTGTCCCTGCTGATGGCACCCTGGAAGCATCCCTGGCTCTGGGATGGCACTACCAGCAGCATCCCCAGGATCGGGAATGCGCTTTCCAGGAGGGGCTGGGGAGCTGCATCGCTCCATCCCAGCAGCTCCTGGGATGTTCCTCACCTTGGAGCAAGAATTCTCCCCACTCCCGGAGAGGAGAGAATGTAATAAAATTCATGCATTTATTCCCGGTGAGAAATGTGTAAAAAAACCCACGTTTATTTACAGAGCTGCCACGCCTTTGGAAGCCGCAAGGTGGGCCGATAATTAATAAGAGTTGCTGGGATGAAGCTCCAATTTTGATGGGATTAGTCTTAATGGTTTTATTTTTAAAAGCCATTTAATTACTAATCAGCTCTCCCTGGCAGGCTGAGACGTGCCCGGGCTGGTTAAAGCAGTCTGGGAGAGGGGGCTTTAAGGGAGCTCCGCAGAGCTCCTTAAAAATGTCCTGCTTTTCCTGATCCCACTGAGCCATCTGTGCCCCTCCAGGGGCTGGGGGTATCCATGCCACCTCCAACACCCCTGAAAACGTCCAGGTTGTAAAGGCTGGGTTGGACAGGGCTTGGAATATCCTGGGATATTGGTGGAAGGCATCCCTGCCCGTGGTAGGGGGTGGAATGGGATGAGCTTTAAGCTTCCAACCCGACCCAGTCTGGGATTCTGTGATCCCATTATGGGCTGGGGGGGGGTTCAAATGGATCAGACTGGCATTCCCAGCCCTGCTGCTCCCACCCCCCAGCCAACCCCAGGCCCTTCATTTATAACCCAACAGAAGCCATTCCTTAATCTTCTAATTACGTGGAGTGATGGGAGGAAATAACTCCTCCCATTTCAGAGCCACTGACACTATCTGGACCCAAAGGCTGCAGTTTGGGGAAGAAAAGGGCGTAAATGGCCCAGCAGAGGTGTGGATCACCTTCCCCCTGGGCGGGAGAGTTTGGAATCCATCGGGGGAGGTCCCTACATTATTAAATTAGATGTTTTTGAAAAGCCCCGCCATGCCGCGGTTCCGTCCTGGTAAATCTGTGATTTACATTTAATTCTGAGTAACCTTTCCACGGGCACCGAGGTGTGAAGGAATTTAATGACACAAAGCCACGTTTATGAAGAGCCCATTCATATTCATTAGGCTCTGGCAGTAACAACCCTGCCCGTGACATCTCTCTAGGCCGGGGGTACAGCGAGAGGTGGCATCCAACCCTCGGGAAACAGCATCCCAAAAAAGAGAGGAATGACAACAGGGCTGCAAATCAGACATTCTCAGGTTTGGCACAGGAAAGGCCAGGACCAACCTTCTGCTTTAGAGAGATTTGGGGTAGGAGTGGAGGCCTGGAGAGGAGAAGATTCCTTTCCAACCTGGCTGAGCAGCCTGGCCTTGGGGCAGCTGCTCCCATGGGGTGATGGGGATGTCCTGGGATCCCCCGGCTGGCTCCAAGCTCATCAGTCCTTCACACACCTAAAGCAGCAGTTTGAGGACATTAGAACTGGGCTGGCACTGGGATGTGTCCTACAAGCCCTGCCTGGTGACCCAAGCGAGCCACAGGTGTCTGCACCGAGAAATAATCGGGAGGGAACAACGAGACCGGACACACTCTCCAGGGGACAGGGACAGGGACAGCCGGGAGGGGCCTGGCTGCAGTGGGGTAAGGGGGGATCTCCTTGGGGCTCAGAGTGACCCCTGAGCACCCTGAGAGGTGCTCAGCCTCCCCCACAGCAAAGGTTTTGCTTCCATCCCTTCCCGAGGCAGCAGCGATTGCTCGGGAGGCAGAAAGGGGGAGCCCCAAGGGCCTTGCTGGCCTTGGCAGGGCAGTTTATTCCTCCAGCTCCTTATCTCCATCCCAGGGGAGTCACACGCTGCCACAGCCATTCCCTGTGGCCCTGGGAAACCCTGGAAATGCCAAAGGATGCCCTTGGCCGAGGCTCACTCCAGGGACACTGCAGTCCCCGTTGAGCCAGGAGTGGGTTTATCCCGCTGGTTCCAGCCCCAGGCGCTGTAAGGGGAAGGGAAGGGAGGCTGTGCCCACCCTGTGCAGTCCTAACACTTCCCACACGATCCCAGCCTCCCTCACCCACCCCAGCACCATCTCACTGCCTCCCTGCCAGGCTCTTCCTTCCCTCAAAGCCTCAGGGATTGCCTGTGGTCCCACAATAAGGTAATTACTCCCTTTCCCTTCCATCCATCTCCTGGAAGGTGTTTATGGAAGTTTCCTTTCTCCTGAGCACTCCTGGCCTGCCAGCTCCTCCCATCCTGTCCCCGCATGGATGGACCAGAACCCATCCCAGCGACAGGAGCGGGATTTTCCTGCTGAACATTGCTTAAAAATCCAAGAGAAAGAGTGAAAATGTCCCTTTGCACTGCACAAACACCCCCAGATGGCATCTGCAGCTCAAGCCGGGAGGAGGAGGACACCGAGAGGGGACCCAGCACCAGCAGTAGGAGAAGGATCCTTATTTACAGACCCTGTTGCCAGGAAAAGCACCTCGGAGTGCTGGTGACATTGTGACATGCCCGCATCCAGAGCGGGGAGAAGCGTCTGAGGGGCTGCCTGAGCTGCAAATGAAACATTAATTAATTTCCCAGCAGGAAGGATATAAATAACGAAATCAGATGGTGAGGCTTATTCACGAGGGCTGATGGAAGCAATTGTGATTCCTGGCTGGGCAGCTTGATGAGCACGGCAGCACTTCCTAAAAACACAAACAGGCTGGAGTTGTGTCCCATCCCTCCCCTCCCGGTGTCCCCACAGCTCCAGGATGGTCCCAGCACGTGGATCCCTCGGAGGGGACATGCCTGGGGCTGTGGGTGAGAGGATTTGGGGGCAGGAGGGAGGAATGTGCAGGAGGGGAAGGGAAGATGCTGCCCATCAGGCAGGAATTCAACCTGGCCTGAGCACCCCTGGATGGGTACAGGGAGCCATGGAGTCACTGAATCGTGGAATGGGTTGGGGTGAGCTTAAAGCCCATCCTATTCCACTCATCCCATCCTATTCCAGGGACACCTCCCACTATCCCAGGCTGCTCCAAGCCCTGTCCAACCTGGCCTTGGACACTTCCAGGGATCCAGGGACAGCCACAGCTGCGCTGGGCACCCTGTGCCAGGGCCTCACCACCCTCAATTCCTTCCCAATATCCCATTTATCCCTGCCCTCTGGCAGTGGGAAGCCATTCCCTGTGTCCTGTCCCTCCATCCCTTATCCCCAGTCCCTCTCCAGCTCTCCTGGAGCCCCTTTATGCCCTGCAAGGGACTCTGAGCTCTCCCTGGAGCCTTCTCCTCTCCAGGTGAACACGCCCAGCTCTCCCAGCCTGGCTCCAGAGCAGGGATTTCTCTCCCAAGCCAAGGACATGATTTAGGATTTAGGTTTTGGCTTTATGGTGCCCCTGTGTTCTCATGGAGCTGGGGACACACTGTGCTCCCAGGCCTGGTGCAATGGAACTGGGAACATCCATCCCAACCTCCTGACCTGCTGCAAGGGGATGGCTTTGGTTGCTGTCAGCGAGGTGCAAACAGGGCCTGGATAAATCCAGGGCTGTCCCTGTGCCGAGGGAGGGCATTGTGGCCCCATCCTGCTCCCAGCACATCCCTCGGCACCGCGGTGCTCCCACTCTGGCTCGGGCAGATCCTGCCCTGCTTCCCCTGGAGCTGAGATTTTCCGCACTGTGCTGCCTTTTCATTTGCCGGTTCTTAAAAGGATTGGGAAGATTAGGAGATTTCAATTTAGCAGCAGGCAGGCGGGATGGCAGGTGGCTTCCTGCTCCTCGACAACGTGCCCTCATCAATAACAGCCCTCAGCCACCAAAATGCTCCAAGCTGCAAACAAGATTTGGTTTTTAAAAAATGGGGAACCGAAGAAAAACAACCCAGCCCCCTCTGCTTTCGGTTTGTGGGGCTGTGAAGTGAAAATTGTATAACTTGAAGCAGATGCTCAGCCCGTGCTCCCTGATTTAACCAAAATCCTGGCTTTATTTGCCCAGCTCCAGGGGCTGCTCATGGAGAAGGAGGAAAGATGGGAATTCAGAGTGGGGGGATCCATCTGGAAGCAGCCTCAGCTGGAGAGATGCCAGGGCTGATCCATGCTGGGTCACATCCCTGGAGGTGGGGGAGGTATTCCCAGCCTCCCTGGGGCTGGGAGTGACACCCCAACACTCCCCAGTTTCCCAGCACTCCTGGTCCTTGGGAAGTGTCTGTGCTTGGGGCAGTACCTCAGCATCCCCAGCCAGCAGTGGTACCCCAGCATCCATCCTGGGTGCATGGGATGCACAGGAGCATCCCCCAAGCCTGGGAGAAGCACCTGAGCATCTTCACCCCGGGAGCAGCACTGCAGCATCCCTCAGTGCCTGGGAGCATCCATCGTGCTGGGAGCGGTACCCAAACTTCCCCCAGCCTGGAACAGTGTCCCAGTGTCCCCAGCCCCAGAGCAGTGTCCCAGTGTTCCCAGCCCAGGGCAGTGTCCCAATGTCCCCAGCCCAGGGCAGTGTCTCAGTGTCCCCAGCCCAGGGCAATGTCCCAGTGTCCCCAGCCTGGAGCAGTGTCCCAGTGTCCCCAGGCCAGGGCAGTGTCCAAGTGTCTCCAGCCTGGAGCAGTGTCCCAATGTCCCCAGCCTGGAGCAGTGTCCCAGTGTCCCCAGCCTGGAGCAGTGTTGCAGTGTTCCCAGCCTGGAGCAGTGTCCCAGTGTCCCCAGCCTGGAGCAGTGTCCCAGTGTCCCCAGCCCAGAGCAGTGTCCCAGTGTTCCCAGCCCAGGGCAGTGTCCCAATGGCCCCAGCCCAGGGCAGTGTCCCAGTGTCCCCAGCCTGGAGCAGTGTCCCAGTGTCCCCAGCCTGGAGCAGTGTCCCAGTGTCCCCAGCCCAGAGCAGTGTCCCAGTGTTCCCAGCCCAGGGCAGTGTCCCAATGGCCCCAGCCCAGGGCAGTGTCCCAGTGTCCCCAGCCTGGAGCAGTGTCCCAGTGTCCCCAGCCTGGAGCAGTGTCCCAGTGTCCCCAGCCCAGAGCAGTGTCCCAGTGTTCCCAGCCCAGGGCAGTGTCCCAATGGCCCCAGCCCAGGGCAGTGTCCCAGTGTCCCCAGCCTGGAGCAGTGTCCTAGTGTCCCCAGCCTGGAGCAGTGTCCCAGTGTCCCCAGCCTGGAGCAGTGTTGCAGTGTTCCCAGCCTGGAGCAGTGTCCCAGTGTCCCAGCCTGGAGCAGTGTCTGAGTGTCCCCAGCCCAGGGCAGTGTCCAAGTGTCCCCAGCCTGGAGCAGTGTCCCAGTGTCCTGCAGCCCTGGAGCAGTGTCCAAGTGTCCCCAACCTGGAGCAGTGTCTGAGTGTCCCCAACCTGGAGCAGTGTCCCAGTGTCCCCAGCCTGGAGCAGTGTCCCAGCCCTGCCTGTTTTTAACCTGCAGCTCCCGCAGCCATTGGCTCTGAGGTATCGCTGCTGCCACCATGGAGGGGCTTCCTTCCCTCCTCTCTTTTCCCTTTGATTGGAATGGAGCCTCCTGGGAGACGTGAACTCATCGCAAATGGCTTCCCGGGGATGGGAGCAAATGAAATGTAACAAATCTCCATTTGCAATTTTGGGGGCACGTGACTGGAATGGGAATGGGGCTGCCTGAGCTCTGCCTCGGTGCGTTCCCGAATGCTCTGTGCCTGCTGCTGCTGCTGGAATAAACCCTTTATCACCTTCATCCTTCACTTCCAGCACACGAGAACACGGGGAAATGGCCCAGCCCACCCCAGTTAGCCTCGGAGTGCTGCTTCCGGCACGGGCAAGAGGAATGAGATTTCATTCCCTTTTTTTTGTGACCCCCTGTTCCGAATGAGGATTCTGGGGGGTCGTGGTGGTGTGGAAAAGCTTTCCTGGGGCTGCAGAGCTGCCATGCCTGGCCAGCCCTGGGCAAGCGTTGTGCCATGTGGTGCCATGCTGTGCCATTCCCTGCTGTGCCATTCCCTGCTGTCCCATTCCATGCCATTCCCCTGCTGTGCCATTCCATGTCATTCCCTGCCTTTCCCTGCCATGCCATTCCCTGCCATTTCCTTTCTAAACACCAAGCTGGAGGGGATCCAGCTGGAGTGGTAAAATTACAAAATAAACCAATAGGTTCTGTTGGATATTGGGGAGGAATTGTTTCCTGGGAGGGTGGGCAGGCCCTGGCACAGGGTGCCCAGAGAAGCTGTGGCTGACCCTGGAGCTCTGGAAGTGTCCAAGGCCAGGTTGGACACTGAGGCTTGGAGCAGCCTGGGATAGTGGGAGGTGTCCCTGACATGGCAGGGGTGGGATGGGATGAGCTCCAGGGTTCCTTCCAATCCAAAGCATTCGATGTTGCTGTGAAAAAAATCCTTAGTGGCTCCTACCCTTCAGAAGAACATCCCTGGGCACACCTGGATCTGGATCCCACCCCAGCACCACAGGGATCCAGCCCAGGGTCGATCTGGGCACAGAACCCTGGGCTCATTTGCTATGGATTTTCCTGTGGATGCTGAGGATTGGGACCATTTGTGTCCCTCCCACGGAGCTCGCTGGGTACAGAGGTCCTGGCTCACCCTGGAATCCCACGGCAGCATCTCCTTGGGATGAGCTCTCCTTGTGTCACCCAGGTGTGGATTTGGGTCAGGATTTGGGTTATTTGCTCTCAGCCCCCCAGCCCTGGCTGTGCTGCAGTCCTGGGGCCGGGCAGGACCGTGCCCACATTTCCATCCCTGTTTTAGTCCCTGTGATTGACAGACGAGCTCTGTGTGGGCCCTGGGCTCTGGGCTGGCTCTGGCTTGTTTTATAAATATCCAGGCGGCTTTGGCAGCCGAAGGGAAGTGCTGAGCCTGACGAGGAACAGATGTAATTTTACAGGAGCATTCACGGCTCCGCGGGGTTAAGGACATGTGAGCCCAAACACGAAATTCCCTGGGTTGTGTGCCGTGCTCGGGAAAGCCCCATCCCACAGCAGCTCCTCACCACCCCCAGCGGTGCCACCTCTGCTCCGGGGGCACATTCCTGGGGGACACGGGCTCATCCCTGGTGGGAGCCATCTGTGAAACCATCCTGGAGCCCTGCTCAGCCTGGGTGAGACCTCAGGTGCAGTGTGGGCAGGAGGGGCAGGCAGGTGCCACCCAGAGATGCTCCCGAACATCTTTCCCTGGGAACAGAGCCCTGTGGGACGCAAGGGTGGAAATATCCTCGTCAGGAGGGGACTGGGACAGGGAGGGAGGCAGGGAGGAGTCTCGGTGGTGTTTCAGAGATGATGGAAATGCAGGGTGGCAGAGTGGAGCTGCAGCCCCCACCCCTCACTCCGGGACGTTTCTGCCTTTTGGGATGCAGCTCTTGCTGCAGATCTGCTCCGAGCTCTGGTGGAATGGGCATTCTGCTGGAGAACGGAGCAGCTCCTGGGAGCAGCCCTGGCTTTCGGTCCTTCACATCCATTGGGAGCCGCTGGATTTGGGGCCAGCCATGGGACGGGCTGTGCAGGGCCGTGCCAGGCTGTGCCAGGCAGCGAGGGCGGCTCTCCCTCTCCGTTTTGCGGGAGCAGAGTTAATTTGAGCAGAACAAACAGAGGGGGAAGGCTGCGCTAATGAGACGCAGATGAATCTCGCTGGCTCCCGGGGTGTCCGGGGAGCTGTTCCTGCAGCACTAATAACCCAGCCTACAACAATGAGCGAGCTGATATTGTTTGTTGTTGCTAATGGATGCCGGGAGAACTTTATCCAGCTCTGAAAGCTCCGGGCTGGCAGCGCTGGGAAGGGGCCTGGCACCGGCACTGGCAGCATCCCGAATGCTCCGCCGAGGGATCGCCGCTCTTCGGAGCTCCGGGGATGTGCCACCAAAGAATGGGCTCCAGGGCAGTCCCTCAGCAGGGAAGGGAGCCTGGAGAAGACCTGGGGCTCTCTCCGAGGGATTATCCCTGCTCCAAGGTGCTGAGGGTGCTGCGGAGGACAGGGATGGAGGAACATTTTGATGAGGAGGGTGGTGAGCACAGCGGGAGCTGCTGGAGCTCCCACCATCCTCAGAGTACTTGAAGCCCTCACTCCTGGGCAATTCCCAGTGGGAATGTTGGATGAGTTGGATGAATTGCCAACAGATTCAGAATGGCTGGCCCACAGAAAAATTCAGTGGCCAAGGAGAGAGTGGGAAGAGCTGGAGTTGAGGTGATTGGGCCAGCAGATGTCATGTGCTGGAAACTCCCCTGAAAAGCCCCCCAGGACTGAAATCCTGGATAAAATGCCAGCATTCCAGGCAGCTCTCTGGATTATCAAGCAGCTGGGGGGCTCTGCTGGGCTTTCAGGGTCCAGGAATATCTCCCTGGAGAGTTTCAGCAGCAGAACACCCAAAGCACTGCCTTGAACTCCTTTTCTCCTGCGAGGCCTTGCCCTGATTTGTTAAAGAAATGATGTTAAAAGCAGAAGCCGCAGCGGGGGCAGCTGTTTCCAACCAGTCCCTCATCCTTCACCAACCCCAGCGATTCTTGCTGCTTTGGAGTCCAACCTCCCCCTGTTGTGGGTCCTGCTGGGGACCTGGCCCTGCCACAGCCGTGACCCCCCCGTGGGGACAGAGCCAGCAGCAGCCACAGCGCCGGGTTCACACTCGAGGGCTGAGCAGAAACTGCTGAGAGGAAAGCGAGAGAAGAGCAGAGAGATGCAAATGCAGTGGAAAAAGTGACTGCGAGCAGAGGAGCTGGGGCAGCCCTGCCTCCTGCAGCGGGGCGCTTTCCACCGAGGCGTTTCTGTCTCGCTTTTCCCCCAGCCTAGCAGAGGAGCCATTTCGGGTCCCTTCAGCTCCCAACAGCCTGGAAATCGCTGGCTGGCAGGGAGGGGAGCTCTAGCAGGAAAACAAAGCCGTAGGAATCAGGCGGATATTTGTTTTCCTATCTGCAGAGCGAGCCTGCGGAGTGAGGCACAGGGAGGTTTGGTTTGCAGCGCTGGAATCGCCTCCCGATGGGTTCGGGCTGGACTGGGGGTGTTTAGCTGAATCACAGTTAAGTACAGGAGACACCAAACACAGCCTTAAATCCAGGCTTATTCAGGAAAGATCTTTAAGCATGTAATTATCTCTAAGCGCATGCTTAGGTGCCTTCTAAGTGGGGATGCTTGGCTGAATTAGGGCCGTAATTACCGGGCTGCTCCCGTGTTTACCCCAAGCCGCGCCGTGGGCGCTGCCCGGTGACAACATCAGCGTGGCAAACTGGGCACCCCGGCCCCGGGGAGGGCCTCGGTGGCCCGACTGCAGCCAGCAGGTCCTGGAGGTGCTCGGGAGCGCCGGCAATGAGCGATGCCATAGCCCTTTGAGGTCCTGCTCCACCGGGGTTTGGGATCAGCTCAGCGCTGCAGAACCTCGCCTTCCTCTTGTGCAAAGAGCCAGCGCAGCTGTATCAGCCGCGATAAACATCTGCAAGCCGTGATAAACATCTGCAAGCCGAGCAGGGCTCCAGAGGCGCTGGTGGCTTCGCGCTGGGGGCCGTCCCCAGGCACAGAGCTGCTCCTCTGCCACCACCGGAGCCGCTCTGCTCCTCCCGCTCCCGGCCTTCCCAAAGGGATGGAGAGCGCCGGCAGGAAAGCGCCACGCAGCCTGTGGAGACGGGGGTGATGTGTTTATAACCGAGGTTTTCATGTCACAGGCACCGAGGCCACCACAAAGGCGCCGAGGCCGCGGGAAAGCAGGAAGCGAAAGCGGCTCGTGGCTCGCAGGAGCCTCAGAGGGCGAGAGGCGAATGGGAGCCGAGCAGGTGCTGCAGGAGCCCGGCTAGCCTCCAGCCCCATCCCAGCCCCGTCCCAGCACTGCCCTGGCAGCCTGGGGCTCTGGGACAGGGGTTCCCATCTTCACTGGTCTCCCTCGTGCTCTCGAGGTTTGAGGTTTTGCCAAGCAAACCCAACCTGTGTTTGGAACCCCACGTGGTTTTGGAGGCTCTGTGAGGAGCATGAAATCCTGGGATCATCCCGGGTGGAAAAATCCTCCAAGAACATCGAGTCCAAGCTGTGCCTGACGCCCACCTTGTCACCAGCCCAGAGCACTGAGTGCCACATCCAGGCCTTCCTTGGACACCTCCAGGAATGTGGCTCCACCAGCTCCCCGGGCAGTCCATTCCAATGCCTGAGCACCTCTTCCAGGAAGAAATTCTTCCTGAATTTCAGAGCACGGCTCTCTCCCGG
This sequence comes from Erpornis zantholeuca, assembly GCA_013400515.1. Taxonomy (NCBI): domain Eukaryota; kingdom Metazoa; phylum Chordata; class Aves; order Passeriformes; family Timaliidae; genus Erpornis; species Erpornis zantholeuca. Next base: position 32,313 of record VZTN01029697.1, on the reverse strand, counting down.
AGCTGCTGGGCTGCTGCTTTGTGTGGGAGCCTCTCCCTGCTCTGCTCCCCTCCTGTCCTCCTGGGTGGGACACCCTGGCTGGGCTCTGGTGCCCTCAGGGTGGGCACGACCCCCTGGGAAAGCTGCTCTGTGGAAGTTACCCCGATGGTGGCAACGAGATGAACTTTGAGGTCCTTTCCAAGCTGAGCAACCCCAGGATTTGATGATTTATGAGCTGTGGGATCTGATCTGGGTGGTTTCAGCACCCACCACGTGTCTGCTGTGTGGGGAGCTGGTCCCTTCCAGGGGCGCTTCCGCAGCACCCCCAGCCCTGCTGCCTCCACGGGGATGCTGGAATCTCCCAAAGGATTCAGCCCGGGATCTCTGACCTTGCAGAAATTCTGCCGAGCTGCCCTCACTTCCTCCAGCACTGTTCACCTGGGGTCAGAGGATATTTTTCCACGTCTGACAGGTTGCAACACCAAGCCTGGAACCAGAAGGGCGCTGATTAAAGAACAAGCTCCGCGTTTAACGTGGTGTAATGATTTCCACCGAACTTAATGGCTTCGAAACAGAAACGAGTTATCTCTGGCACATCAAAGAGCTGGAAAAATGTAGTCAACGGTACCTCTGAGCTATTCTGCATATCAAGTGGCGAGATAGCATCGTGAATAATGAGGGATTTGCAGCAGCGAGGTTGCACAAACAGCAGTGAAGCAACGCTCACCACGCACCTCCTCCCGGGCTACATCAAAAGCCCCAAGAAGGGCAATTTCCAAAGAGCTGCGCTTCCAGAGGCGCAGGGCTGATGTCCTGGAGAGGAGCCGGGATCTGCCACAGCTCAGCGGGGGGGGTGGCACACAGGCCCCGGTGCTGAAGGGAGCAGCTCTGGGTGTCACCAGGGTTGGCAGAGCCCAGCTGAACTCCTGGTGCTCCTGGCAGGATGGAGCCTCCCTCGCCTGGCACTTGCTCCATCTTCTTTCTAAGCTTCCTTCTTCGCCAGGTTTTCTTTGTTCCCAATAAACAACAGGGAGCTCCACAGAGGCAGCTCCTCTGTCCCTTCCCTGTCACCCTGGCAGTGCCCTGGGAAGGCCGTTCCTCTCTCTCTTTTGGAGTCACCGAGTTCTATAAACTCTGAGCCTTGTCCGTGTGACTGTCCCTCACAAAAACATCCAGAGTTTTAAAATTCCCCGTGCCAGCTCTCCCCGCCCCATCCCTGGAGGTGTCCAGGCTGGAGCAACCTTGTCTCGTGGAAGGTGTCACTGTCAGGGCGTGGAACGAGGTGATTTTCCAGAGCCCGAACCCACTCTGTGATTCCACGATTGTGTGGTTCCTTGGACAGGCTCTTCCCTCTGGGCCCTTCGGAGCAGGGTGAGGGAGAGTCCTGCTAGAGCTTTCTTCTCCCTGAGGAAGCTGAAATGACTTTGGATTACAGGACACGTTTGGTGTCCCCTCCTGAGAGCCCCCAGGAGCACGTGGGAGGGAGGGGACAGAGCACGTCCATGTCTGCCGCTGCCACCACCACACTGAGAAAGCCTCATCGCCCCGAGCTGCTCAAGCCCGGACAGATCCCCTTCAGCTCCTGGCGGGGCTGTCCGGCGGGAGGAGATGCAGGAGATAAGGCTCGGGGAGCCGGGCACACCTCAGCTCCAGACGGCGCTCAGCGAGACATTCCCAGTGCTCCCAATGCTCAGCGATTACAAAGCGAAGAAAGAAACGCACTTGATTTGCAAATCGAGTTGGGCAACGAGCGAGGCTTTCCAGCCCCAGCAGTAGCCCCGGGGCTCGCTGGGCCCCGAGCCCGACGCGGTTCAGCTCCGCAGCAGCGCCGGTGACAGAGGATTACGGCAGGGAGCAGTCCAGCCCCAATCGATGGTTTCACTCGAGAGCTGCAGCCCAATTTGCTAATTCCTCTGGTATTTCTGGCAGCCGAGCTCGCTGCGCGCCTCCCGTCTTCCTCCGCAGCGCATCCTGCGGGGTTATCCCGGTTTGGGAAAGGATTAAACCGGCCCAGCACCCACTGGCCACCCGGAGCTGCGGGTGAGAAGTGGGAGGCCTGGCGGGCAATGAGGACACCGGGACAGGCTGCGAGGGTGACACTGAGTGGTGTCACTGAGTGGTGTCACTGTGTGGTGTCGCTGAGCCCCACTCTGGAGGGGGAGGCACAGTCCCTCCCAGTCACATCCTAGGGAATTTTAAATGGTTTTCCCTCAGTTTTACCCCCACCCGGTGCCTGCTTATCTTGTGTCCCAGGACGTGCTGGGAATTCTGCGGAACCTGAGTTCGAGCACGAAAACAAAGTCGTGCCTGAGGAGGAGCTTTGGTTTTTCCAGCCCTTGGTTGATCTGGCTTTGCCATGGACAGCAGAGTCTTCCTCACCCTGAGCACCAGGAATCCAGGGATGGAAATAGAGATTTGTGGCCTCTCTTCCACTGCCACTTTGCCTCCCCGAGGAGGATCCCGCCCTGCCCACCCCAGTCTGCTCCTTCCCCTCTGCCCCACTGCCCTCGGGCTGGCATTGAGGGAGGATGGGGCTCCCACATCCCACCTAGAACACGCGGGGATCACATTCAGAACCATTTCCATGTTTGCTCCTCGGAGTGGCAGAACAGGCTGGGTTACTGGGAGAGATGTGCAAACTCTGCCCCAAAACCCCAGGGTTCATCCCCAAATGGGTGCTCTCTGACTGTTCTTCCATGAGCCCTGCCACACCTCTGTCCCCTCCATGGGGCTCTCATGTCCCCCACTTGTCACACCCATGTCCCCCACCCCAGATTGTTCCTGTGTCCCATCCTGAGCTGCCCCTGTCTCCCACCCGTGTCCCCCACAGGGCAGCTCTGCTCCATCCCTCCAAGGATGATGTCCCCTTCTGAGCCGAGCTTCCCGGATTGCTTCTCCCTGGGAATGAACTTCATTTCCAGCCTTTCCAACAGCTGAATTCGCAGTTATTTCACTATGGAAGTTCCTTTCTGGCTCCTCTCATGTCCCAGCACCGTGTGTGCCTAGGGGGATGAATCCTCTGCCCCCAACGAGGCAAACACCCGCAGAAATGGAGGCTTAAGGGAAGGTCACGGTGGGTTTAATATTCAATCAGAAATGATCGGCAGGGACTAAGGCTGACTCTCCCATTATTGCTTTGTTTGCAGTGGCCTTTTCCTGCTGCTGGGAGCAGGGACTGTCTGTGCGTCCTCAGGAGCACCATGGGGGGACCTTGTCCCGAACGAGTGCCACCAGCCAGAGAAACTGGGAAAGGATTGCAAAGCCTGAGGCTGAACCAGCCTGTCCCGAGCTTGGGGAGGGGGAGCAGCGGCTGCAGTGGTGCCACAACCATTCCCCCACCCCCAGCGTGGAGGCTGCGGCCCCACTCTGCCATTCCCACTCTGCCATCCCCACTCTGCCATTCCCACTCTGCCATTCCCACTCTGCCATTCCCACTCTGCCATCCCCGCTCTGCCATCCCCGCTCTGCCATCCTCGCTCTGCCATCCCCACTCTGCCATCCTCGCTCTGCCATCCCCACTCTGCCATTCCCACTCTGCCATTCCCACTCTGCCATCCCCACTCTGCCATTCCCACTCTGCCATTCCCACTCTGCCATTCCCACTCTGCCATCCCCGCTCTGCCATTCCCGCTCTGCCATCCCTGCTCTGCCATCCCCACTCTGCCATCCCCGCTCTGCCATCCCCGCTCTGCCATTCCTGCTCTGCCATTCCTGCTCTGCCATTCCCGCTCTGCCATCCCCGCTCTGCCATTCCCGGCTCCACAGGCACGGAGCACAAAGGGCAGCAGGATAAGCCGCGCTTGTTTGTGCTCCCAGGCCGGCCATGAATAAAACATCTGGGCAGCACAGGCCGCCTTTGTCCGGCCGGGATTTTAATGGGCCCCGAAGAAATGACCGATTGTTCCTCCTGTCCCTGCCCGGCCCCGGGGCTGCCTCCGGGCACAGACCCCCAGCAGGACCCAAGTCCCGCAGGGAGGTGGCTCTGGTGGTGAGAAAAGTCTCCCTCACCAATGAGTCAGAGGCAGAATCATCGAAACTTTGGATGTTTCGGTGGGTGAAAGGTCGGAGCGCCTCACGCACAGCTCTGCCTGCACCCTGAGAGGCCTCCTGGGGCTGGGATCCAGAGCTGGAATGGTTTGGGTTGGAAGGGACCATAAAGCTCATCCCACCCCTGTGCAGAGACACCTTCCACTGGCTCAGGTTGCTCCAAGCCCGGTCCAGCCTGGCCTGGGACACTTCCAGGGATGGGACACTGAGGCCATCCCAGCCCACCACTGATCCGAGGGGCAAAATTCCTGAACAAACAGGGAGAATTCCAGCAGGCAGAGGAGTGGGAGAGCTGGTTGGTCGCCCCCACCCCAGAAATAAGTGGGAAAACTCCTTCCCCCGTGGAGCCACACTGCAGGCAACAGGGGAAGCTGCACTGATGACAGCAACAATAATGATAATGACGATCATAATAATGAATAATAATAATAACGAATAATAATAATAATGAATAATAATAAACCAGTTCACTGGGAGCCTAATGGAGTTATTTATCCTCATCAGGGAATGCCCAATGGAGTTATTTATCCCCACCCTGTGTCTCTCCCCCACAGGAGCGTGGCCCCATGGCGTTTCCAGTGCTCAGGATACAGAGCAGGTGCCTTGAAATAGTTTATTATGAATAATGCAGCTTCTTAAGCATTCCCCAAAACCCCAATTTGGATATGTTTTCCATTTCCTGTGATTTCCTTTCTCCCGGATGAAGGTTCTCCGTGCCTGTTGGGCTCGGGGAGAAGCTCGTGAGATGAACCAAACAATTCTAAGGCGTGAAAGAAACACTAACGATTCAGGCGGCACCGAATCAGTGACAAAAATCTTCCTCCCAAACAGGCGGTTCAGAATTGGAGACGAGGATTTTCTGCAATTCCCAGCCGGGAGTGATTTCAGCAGCTCCAGTGGGGACACGGAATGTGTGTCCCCAGCTCCCTCCGGCACCGATCCCAGCTCCCACCGTGGAGCACCTCCACTGCACCCGGGATGAGCTTTTGTAGGGCTGGGCTGTGAGGGAGGAGTGGTTTTTGGGAAGGAGGAAACCTCCCGGCCGTGGAGAGCCGGGTGCTGGCTCATCCCGGCGGAGGCTCTCGGGAGAGCCGGGAATCAGGAGGAGGAGGAGTGGCGTGCAAGCCTTGATTGCTCGCTCCAGGCGTGTTGGCTCCGCGTGTGTAAAAACAATAATTAAACGTAAGATGTGGGAGGATTATTAAAGGTTTTATGGCATCTAATCCTTTTTGAAACCTTTCTGTAGGCTGGAATCCGAGGCTGGAGCAATAAAAATGCAAACTACACCCAGATTCATTCTGGGCACCGTCATTTTCCCTTCCCCGGCCCCTGCCCTCGGTGGTTGCGGGTTGTGGGAGCCGGACCCGAGGGAGGAGCTGCGAGAGGCGTCACCTCGTGCTGGGGAGCGCAGGAGACTGGTGGATACTGGTGGGATCCACGGTTTGGGAGCCTGTGCCAGCCCCGGGGCTGGCAGGGTTGGGAATCACATCCAGCAGGACGCAGGATCACATGTGCGTGTGGGTACGGACCCACGGATATCCCAATTCCATCTCCCAGCAGGGCCCCTCAGGTGCTCTCCTCCCTCCCCTGACAGAACTGAGCAATCCCTGTGCCCCCACGAACGGCAGAGAAAGAAAGAAATAAATGAAAAAAATAAATAAATGCAGGCGCTTTTCATATTTCAAAGCCGGGAGGAATTTTTTTCCTCTTCTTTTTTTTTTTTTTTTTCCCCCCTTATTTTTTTCTCCCTCCCCTCCTTCAGGATGGCTTATCTCCATGAAATTAGTAATTGGCATTTCTTTCTGAAGCCAGAGAGAGCGCCAGCAGCCGGTAACACCCACGCCACACTCCATTCTCTGTGCGAGGCCCCGCAGCCAAAGAAGCGAGGCTAATAAAAGTAATAACAAGGAATTAAATGAGAGGAGGGAAAAAAAAAAAAAAAAAAAAAAAAAAAAAAAAAAAAAAAAAAAAGGCAGAAAGTGCTGAAATCAGATTTAACTTTCCCTTTTGCTTCCCGGCTGTTTTTGGGGTGGGTAAAGCTGCGTCAGGGAAGGGTGGAGGGCAGGTTTCGGGCACCCTTTGGGAGAGCGAGGGGGTGAGTCAGGGTGCTGGGTGCTCCCTCCCGGCCCGAGCAACCCTTCCTTCCCCAGCCCTTCCTCCTCCAGCCCTGGGTGCAGACGCGGATTTACAAATCCCCGTTTCATCTCCGCAGCGCCCCGAGGGCAGCAGCAACCTCAGCCTCCTCCTCCTCCTACCCCGGAGCTCCCGGCTCGTCTGGCACGTCGGGGCGGCACCCGCAGCCAAAACAGGTTTGGGTTCATGGTTTCCAGCTGCTCATTAACGCTCCTTGCCTTCATTAGGGGCTTTTTCCATGCTTGGAGAGCCGAGGCCCAAAGCAGTGCCTGAAGGGGCTCCGGGAGCGCTGGAGAGGGACTGGGATCAAGGGACAGGACACAGGGAATATCGGGAAGGAATTCCTCCCTGTGAGGGTGGGCAGGCCCTGGCACAGGGTGCCCAGAGAAGCTGTGGCTGCCCCTGGATCCCTGGAAGCGTCCAAGGCCAGGATGGGGCTTGGAGCACCTGGGATGGAGAAAGTTATCCCTGCCCATGGGATGGTCTCTGAGGTGCTTTCCGACCCAAACTACGCTGGGATTCCCTAAAATCGGCCTCCTGAGGTTATCCTGGGTTATCCCGGGTGGGTCTGGGGACAGGGGCACATCCAGAGCCGTCCTGGGCCTCGGCTGGGGGAGCTGGGAATGGCGGAGCGGGGCCGTGCCTGGGCAGGGTGTGCCCGGTGCCTCACCGAGGGCTGCGGCTGATCCCTATCGTGCACCCCAACCTCCCGAAAACCACCCGGGGCCTGCCAGCGGCGGGGCGAGCTCGGCGCATCCCGGGATCCAGCGGCACATCCCTGCTAATCCCCTCGGAGCTGCGGAACACGCCCGCCGATGGTTATCAGTGTGGGAGATGCCGGGTGCAGCCCAGCCCCGGCCCGGCCGAGCTTCCCCCTGCTCCCGGTCCGTCCTGCGCCCGCGGCCGAGGCTGCTACACTCCTGGGAGAGGCCGGGAGCAGCCCTGTCCCGCTTGGATGTCCTAGACCCCGGCAGGGACACTGGAGGGTGGAGAAGGGGCTGGGGGCTCCGGGGCTGATCCCGCTCCTCCACGGGCTCCTGGCTCTGCTCCCTGGATCGGTGATTCATGCTGCTCCTACGCAGCTCCCGGAGCAGGGTCATTCCCTGAAGAAAAAGGAATTCCAGTGGGAATGGAGCACGCTGTGGTTTCCAGCCTGGGCTTTACTGGGGCCCCAGTAACTCCCAGTAAGCACTGCTGGCACTGTGGGGGATGGAGGAGGCTGAGCCTTGGGAAGGAGCCAGAGATGCCCTGTGCCCTGATCCCATGCTGACATTTCTTCCCATCCTTTCCCATCCCTCTCCATTCCTCCCCTCTCCCTCAGCCGCACCGGGCAAAGCAGGCACCAAACTCCCGCTGCAGAGCACGGAGCATCCTTGGAGAATCCATCGGGAGTTTGGTGTTAGTGTGGCTGAGTCCCAGGTCATGCTCACATGCTGCTCCTGGGGTTTTCCAAATCGGGGAGTGGCTGAACAAGTCTGGGTCGAATCCGGGCTGAGATCCCTCTGGATTTGGACAGAGGCTCGGCACCATCCCCGCTCCCTCCGCCATCCTGACATCCCCCACCAGCCAGGCCCCAGTGAATCACTGTCATCTTTATATTTTTTATCTTTCCTTTCCCAGCAAAGCCAAAAGCCCAGAAATTGCTGTGAATCGATTCGGGGCCCTGGAGTTCGGACAGGTCCCATTTGCCGAGCTCTTCCTGCCCGGTGTCTGCGGCTGGAGCTTCCATCATCCCATTACACGGCTGCCACGCGGCCGGCACCGCCAGGGAGGAACAAATTACCCCATAAATCACCTCCTGGGAGGGGAAGGCACAGAGCTCTATTAGGCTGCTCCAGAGAGGGATGGCAGCAGATGGGGAAGGAGCTGGGCTGGGAAGTCTGGAGAGGGCAGAGCTGTGCAGCTGCACCAGGCTTGGCTGTGCCTGGACGCTCCATGGGTTCTGCACCAGCTCCATAACATTTATCCCATGGGAGGCTCCACAAAGCCAATCCCTGGGCCCTCGGGTTGGGAGGAGCTGAATGGGGCTGGGGTTTTATCTGCCTTTCCCTGAACCCTCCTTGCGAGTTCTCCTGGCTTTAACGAGGAATTCCGAGGGTTCAGGACTGAGCCTGCTCCAAACCCTCAGCTCTTTGCGGCCGTCCCTGCGCAGCCCTGATCTCGTTGTGGGATTATAATTAGCAACTACAATGCCATAATTATGCACCACTTAACTTCTTGGCTTTAATATCTGCGGGAGGCGGCAGGAAAGCCAGGGAGCAGATCCCGGTGCTCCGGGAATGGAGAGGGAGGAAGGCCTTTCCGAGGGGTGTCATCCTGGAGCGCGGCTCTCTCCCAGAGCCGTTCCCATTGTTCCCGGTGAGAACGAGCGAGCCCCAGCCGCGGCCGGGGGCGATGGGCAGAGGAACAAAAGAGGGCTGCAGGAAGGAAACACTTCCCAGCCTTCTGAAGGCTCCTCTCAGCGGCAGAAAGGCTTTTGATTTGTATCACTGCTGTTCTTTGAAATAACCTCCTCTTAACCTCCTCGAGTTTCCCTTGCTGGGACAGCGAGATAGGGCTGGGAGCGCTGGGAATTCTTGGCTCCAGGGGGGCTGCTGGGGAAGCCTTGGATCTCTTTTTGCCTTGTGGCCCATCTGTGTCTTTGCCTACAGCGAATCCAAACATTTCGAAGACCTCCTTGGGACCCTGTAGGGCTGGGACCATCCCAAGGGAGCCTCCTGTGGTCCCTGCCCTTCCCAGCCTCTGGAATAACCTGATTTTGGGTGGGTTCTCCTCCCAGTCCACCCCGGCCTTCACCCCCTGTGTCACTTAACTCATCAAGAGCTGCCTCGCCGCTCATTATTCGGGATGAATTAAATTGTTTGTAATTGATAAATTATGCACAAGTGCCTGCCAATTCCGAACTGCCGAGCTGATACCAACCCACCCAGGGGGACTGGTTCTAATTTTATCTGAGCCCTGCATTGTGCTGGGCCTGCCTGATGTGTGTTGTATTGATTTAACAAGGCTCCTGGGAATCAGGCTGATTTGCTAATTTTATCCCTGGGTGAGATGAATCAGATTTCCACACAATGAGGGCATTTTGTGCCGGGGGCAGCAGCGGCCAAGCCCACTGGCCCTGGCCTGAGGGGTGGCTGTGCTCTCCAAGGGGATCTGAGGGGTCCCTGCCCATCCCAGGGTTATCCCAGTCCATCTCCCATGGGCCAGCCCCGGGCTGGTGTCCCCTGAGCTGCTGTCGCTGCGCTGTCACTGCTCCGGACACGTGGCACCAGAGGGAGATGCTCCAAGAGCTTTTCCTGCCCACATCCCCCAGACCACTCAGAGCAGGAAACGGGAGGTTTGGCCTCGAAATAGAATCAGAGTGTCCTGGAATGGTTCATCCCATGGGCAGGGACACCTTCCACTATCCCAGGCTGCTCCAAGCCCTGGCCAACCTGGCCTTGGACATTTCCAGGTGCAGCCACAGCTTCTCTGGGAAACCTCAGGGCCTCGCCTCCCTCAAAGTGATGAATTCCTTCCCAATATCCCACCCAAATCCACCTTCTTGCAGTTTAAACAGCCCTGGGTGGTATCAGGGAGTGCTGCTGGAGCTGCTGGGATGCTCCCAGGAGGGCACTGGCAGGAGCAGCAATGTCAGGACAGGACTGAAAGGAAGCTCAGGAGACAATTAAAACTGTGTTTTTCCATGCCAGTTCAATTCCACTATGGAAATATTCCAGAGAGGGGATAATGGAAGAACCTGAGTGGTGGATCAGGTTCATCTTCACAATCTGTCTCAGAAATTCTCATTACGGGAAATCCAAGGGTGTTCCCAGTTCCCTGGAGCCTCCCGGTTCTCACCTCCCACTGGGAAGACTTTCCAGCAGCAGCAGCTGAGGCTGGGCACAGCTCTGCCCTGCCAAGAATTCCCTGCCCCACCCCTTCCCCCCTCACTGATCAGATATCTGGGACAATGAGGAGCTCATGACCATAAATAATGGAGATTACACAAGGAAAAACAGTGGTTGGGATAACACATCCTGATGGATCCAAGAGGCTGGGAGAGACCTTTGGCTTCTGGATGTGGCTCAAACCCATGGGTTTGGAGGGTGAAGCACCAGCTTGGGCTTTGCTTTATCCCTGATTTATCCCTGGTTTCCTGCTGTGGTTGTGGTTGGATCTCTCCAGGGCTGGATTTTTGTGGATATTTACCAGAACTGGTGGAAAACCCCAGGATTTCTGGGTGTGTGGTCTCCATCTGTGCCAGGCCTGGCATCACCCTGGATGTGGGACCATTCCCAGGCATCACCTTGGATGCAGCCTGGAAACCTCTCTGGGATTCTTGGATGGGAGCTGCCATCCAAGAGGAGCACTGGGAATCACAGAATCCTGTTTTGGGTTGGAAGGGACATTTAAACATCATGGGCGTTTTCCACTAGCCCAGGTTGCCCCAAGAGCTGTCCAACCTAGCCTGGAACTTTTCCAGGGATGTGGCATCTGCCAGTGGAGGAGTGTTGGGAATTCCGAGCTGGGACAGCCTCCCCACACTGGAGAGAGTCAGGACCTCCAGGAGGGAACCAGCCTGGGATCTAGGAAAGGAGGAAGCTCCAGGGTTCACCTGACCTGGGGCCACCGGGGCTCTGCTCCCTCACAGTGTCACCTCCTGGGAGTGGTGACACTGCAGGACAGCCCTCCAGGGAGGGGAGAGCCTGGCAGATTTTTGTGGATGAGATAATAAACCCAGAGGAGCCAACCAGCGCATTTCCATGCAGGAATTCTGCATAACTTGTCTGTGCTTATGTTCCTGCCGCCCCCAGGCAGCCGAAAGAAAATTAAAATTAATATTTTTTTTTTAGCTCCTGTTTGAAATGAATGCTCCTGCTTTGCTTACAGCCCTTCCCCCTCCTGCCCTCCAGGCCTTCAGGGCTTGGAGCTGGCCTGGCGTTCACGAGGGATTTCCAGAATATGGGAATATGCTAAAGCAAATTGCATATTTGGGGGCAGATTTGGCTGTTGGGAAAGGGTTGGCAGCAGGGAAGAAAATGGGTTGGATGCCTGGGTGGGGAAGTCTCTGTTGGAGCTCCACTTGGAGCCTCTGGAGGGTTTAATTCAGGGGAGATGGTGGCTCCCCTTCCCCATGGGAATGTTTGCTGAGGGAGGGTCTGGTCCCAGGGAGCTGGAGAGGGCATGGACCTCCCTGTGCCCTGGGATTCCCAAACAGCTCCATGCTGGGAGTGCTTCTCTCCCAGTTCTGGGGCTTCTCCCCCCAGTTCTGGGGCCCTTCTCTCCCTCCCTCTCTCCCTCCCAGACCATGGATGGACCAGTGGATGCTCCTCCCTCTCCACAATCCAGCCCCGCAATTCCTGCCATGGAGCTCATTGGGAAAACAAAAGTGCTTTTCCCACTTGCTGGCTGCCCTTTTATTTTTGGAAGCCACACATGCAATCACAGGCACATGGCCCCAGCAATTAGGGAGAAAAGCACTTTTCTTCTGCAGGCCCAATTACCCATCCTCTAATTGACATAATTATTATCTTGCGTGTTTCTAATAATATTTATTGAACACCACAAATCCTCGTTGGCAGCAGAGCTGTGCTGGGAGCTCAGCAATTTTCCATCCTAACAGGGGCCAGGCGGGAAGGAGGGATCGATATGGTGAGAAATAGGGAAGGAATTCCACCCTGTGGAGGTGGGGAGGCCCTGGTGGGGAGGTTTTCCATAGAATTGGCTGCCCCTGGATCCCTGGCAGTGTCCAAGGCCGGGTTGGACGGGGCTTGGAGCAACCTGGGACAGCGAGAGGTGTCCCTTCCATGGCAGGGGTGGGATGGGATGGGCTTCAAACTCCCTTCCAACCCAAGCATTCCATGATTCCAGGGCGCTGGGCCGGATGCTGCCGGTGATTCCCTGCTCCCGGCAGAGCCAGCCGGGGTGGCCGCCACCGTCACTCACAGCCCGGCACCGTCCCCCGGGGCTCCGCGGCTCTTGTTTTCACTCCGCGGTAAATAAAACTCTCCGTGATCCCGCCTGGAGGATGGCTGCGAGAAACCTCCGCCTGGTGGGAAGCGGGGGAAGGGGAGGGAGCGCTGATTTATTCCCTCCACGCCGGGTGTCGGAGACGCCGCGTGGGGCTGCGGAGCCGGGAGGGTTTGGATAAATCTGTCTGCTCCAAACGCCTCCCGGAGCCTCCTGACGGCCCCTGGAATTCAGCACTCGGCTCCACGGCTGCATCTTGGTCCTGGCTGGGAGCTGAGTGCGGGAGGGCCGTGCCACGGGTGGGTTTGGGGGGGGGTCTGCTGACCCCCGGGTGGCTCCTCTGCTTTTCCCCACGGGATGGAGGCGTTGCCTGGCATGAGGGATGGAGAAACATTCCCGGAGGAGCTGGGAATGCTCAGCCCGGGGCTCGTGGCCGTGGGACAGCCCTAGCCCTTGGGGTGCCAGCTCCCCCTGAGCAGGGGGTGATGGAGGTGCCGTGGATTCAGGGTGTCCCAGATCTCCAGGATGTGGATTCAAGGTGTCCCAGATCTCCGGGACACCTCGATATCCTCCCTGGGAGCTCTAGGACAGCCCAAGGGTTGATGAACCCTCTCAGGCTGCCAACTCCTCTCGAGCAGGGGGTGGCTGAGGTGCCCCTGGGCTCAGGGTGTGCTGGAGCTCTGGGACATCTCTCCACAAGTTCCGCAGGAGCTCCCTATCCCAGCTGCCTTCCCGCATCCCAGGGGCTGGGTTTGGGGCAGAACAAGGCTGGTTGGCAACCTGAGCTTGGGGCGAGGCTCCCAGCCCGTCCCTCAGGGCTGGAGGGGGTGACACTGAGGGCACCCCGAGGTGTCCAACCCCACCCTCCCTGCCAGCACCCACTCCCACGGGCCCGGCTCCCATTCCTTCCCCTCCTTCCCGTTCCTCTCCCCTGAACCCGTCTGCCGCCCAGCCCATCTGTTTGCCTGGAGAAGGCGAGCTTTATTTTCTTCCCCCTGAACTATAAATAGACGTTTCAGCACCACTCCTGCTGCCAGTTCTCCGTCTGCACATCCCCATTTCCATAATTACCGCCGCGAATCCCTAATCCCGGCAGGAGCTCGCGCAGGTTCGAGCAGCGGAGCCGGCTCCTAAACGGGTGTAATTTGGGTCTTTAGTGAAGTGACAAATCTGCAGGCGAATCACAGCGGAGAGCCGGGAACCTCCCGGAATTCTCACCCCCGATTGCTCCGGAGCACGACGGTGACAAGTGAGGTGGGAACAATGAATTATCCGAGCCACGAATCCCAGGGGAGAGGCTGGATCTGCTGCCGGGAGAGCCGGGCATCAATCTTTCATCTTCCCCGGTTTGTTTGCAAATGGCCCTGAAGGACGGCACTGGAGCTGGGCCAGGACTGGCACTGGGATTTTCCAGCCTCTTTTCCAGCTGCCGGCTCTGACAACTTTCTGGGGAGCTGCTGTGGAGCATGGCACATCCTGGAGGTGATGCCTGACCCTCTCCTGTCCTCAGGACGTGCTGTGGCGGGGTTGGCACGGCTCAGCCCTGTCCCCATGTCACCTTCCTTGGGCACCAGCCACCGGCACAGCAGCGCTGCAAAGCCACGGCGAGCCACACCTGCCCCTTGCCAAATCATGGAATCGTGGAATAGCTAAGGTTGGAAAAGCCCTCTAATGTCACTGAGCCAAGCACTGCCATGGTCACCCCTAAACCATGTCCCCAGCTGCCACATCAGCACGTTTTTTGGAATGTGGTGCTTCCAAGAGGTCCACGTCCCCCTTTTTCCCAGGGATGGGATGTGCTGGTGGCTCGCAGGGGCTGGCAAGATGGAATTGCCCCTCTGCAGCCCCCGGGATGCCCCTGGGGCAGGAAGCACCTCAGGGCAGCTGGCTCCAGACAGTTTTGCTGAGCTGGATCCCATCAGCCACTGGCTCTCCGTGGGGAAAATAGTTCCTGGGTGTTCCTTTCCCAGCCTGGGAGCCGCACAGGCACTTGGTTTCAGTGGTTCCATGACTCACAACCTCAATCCCACTGCGGCAGCGCCGCTGCAGCTCTCCCTCTGCAAATTCCAGCTGGATCCCGGTGGCTCCGTGCCCGGGGGTTGGGATAGGCCAGAGGGAGTGCAGTGTGTGCTGAAAAGCTCCGGCTTCGGTGCCAGGGGGTTGGGTTGGGGATGGTTTGTTTTGCCTGGGGAGCAAAGAAAGCGTGGAGCCCTAAAAACGCTGCTGGGCCTACTCCTCTCAGGATGTTCCCAGCATCCCTCCCATCCCTCCCCTGTGCCGCCATGTGCAGTCAGCCAGCTGTGCTGCCTGTGGTCCCTCTGGGATGCGGGAATGGCAGGAATAGCGGGAGCCTTATCTCCTGTCCCCAAGCACCCCAAATCTCAGAGCTGATGGAGCTCGAGCCACGTTTGCCACACATTTCCCAGCCCCGGGGTGGGTGGGATGCCTGGGAGAAACCTGCTCGGATCATCGTCACTTTGATTCTCGACAAAAGAAAGGAGCCGACTGAGTTAAATGCCTTCCCTCTGATGTGCCGTTTAGTTATTTTGCTTTCAAGAAAAATAAATTCCCCCCTCGGCGTGTTTACAGAGCTGATTTGGTGCTGCAAACACGACACGATTGGAGGGCAAGGAAAAAAAAAAAAAAAAGGGAAGACAACCTTGGAGCAGCTCTCGGTGCTGGAATGGCCCTGCCGTGGGGCAGGAGGGGCTTGGGGGCCGATCCCGCTGGGCACTGCGGGAAGGAAGCTCCCGCTGGGGTTGGAGACCTCCCTGCCCCTCTCCCTGCCCTTCCTGGGGTTCTCTGCACCGTAACCCCAGAGTGGCTTTTCCCGGGGGGATTCCCCCATTTCCATCCTGCACCCGGCTCCTCTGGGGCTGGCCTGGAGCACTCCTGTCCCCCTCCCTGTCCTCCTGTGTCCCCTGGGCCCCCCAGCCCCGCTGCCTGCACAGGTTCCCCATTTGCATGCGTTTGCATCTGCCTTTGGCTGCGTTTGGGTTTTGTTTGCATCCGGCGCTGTCTCCGTCCCTCCTTCCGGGGACGGCCCCGTGTCTCTGCCCCTCCCAGATGTGCCAGATGTTCGTCCCCAGCGTGGCACGGGGGCTGTGACAGCGACAGCAAAGGGTGGGGATGGGGAGAGCCCAGGGAAAAGGTTCAGGGAGCTCCAGTGGGGAGCGGGAAGAAAGTGAGGCTGCTGCTTCTCTCCTCCCTGGCTGGGATGGATGGTCCTGGCCTGGACCAGGGAATTCCAGGAACAGCATCTGCTTCTCCTTGCCCAAAATCTCAAAACTGTTAGAGAGCTGGGGGTGTTCACCCGGAGAAGAATCCAGGGAGAGCTCAGAGCCCCTTCCAGGGCATAAAGGGGCTCCAGGAGAGCTGGAGAGGGACTGGGGATAAGGAATGGAGTGACAGGACACAGGGAATGGCTTCCCACTGCCAGAGGACAGGGATGGATGGGATCTTGGGAACTGGGAATTGTTCCCTGGGAGGGTGGGCAGGCCTTGGCACAGAGTGCCCAGAGAAGCTGTCCCTGGATCCCTGGAAATGTCCAAGGCCAGGCTGGACAGGGCTTGGAGCAGCCTGGCATAGTGGGAGGTGCCCCTGCCCATGGCAGGAGTGGCACTGGGTGGGCTTTGAGGTCCCTTCCAACCCACACCATTCCAGGATTCTATGAAATTCCAACCATGGTCCAATTGCCTGGGCAGGGAGCTGGGGTGTGGAGGCAGGGATGCAGGCAGGGGTGTAGGAAAGAGGCAGGGATGAGCAGGGGTGACAATCACGGAGCACTCCGGGGGGTGAGGGTTGTTTTTCTTCCCAGGGCTCCCGTGGCTGCGCCGGCAGCTCCGACAGCGAAATCTCCCGCCTGGTGCCATCATTATGGAAACAAGCTGCGAATCTTCCCTTGATGTTCTGCAGCTCCGGGATGCTTGGCCTCTCGGGAGCAGCTAGCGTTAGGAAATGGGGTGGGAACATCGCGATTAACACATTACAAGCACTCCTTTCGGGAAGGAGCTGCCTGGGCTGGGGACTGCTCCCTCCCGCAGCTCCCGGCTGGATCCTGGCCCCTCACCGTCACCTTTTGTCTTTTTCTTCACCTTTTCCGCAGCGGGAAGAAGGAGCCTGCCAGGCCGGGGATGCTGCTCCCCAGGAAAAGTTGCTGTTTGGGTATTTTCAGCGCGATTCTGCTGACCCGCAGACACCTTGGTTGGCCGCAGCTCCCAGACCTGTCATCTTCCCACCTGCTCCCGTTTAATCCTGCTCATCCCGCGCGGCTCCTGGCGGGGGGAGTGTTCCAAGTCACCCCTCGCTCTCCTCCGCCAGCCCTTTAATCCTGGGGAGGAGGGTTTGTTGTTTTTTTGGTTTTTTTTCCTTTCCTTCCCTCTGACATCCCTGCCTCTCTTGTGAAATGCAAATTAATTAGATTCTAATTACTCACTGTGTGCTGGAGCTGTTTCCCTCTCGTGTTAGGTTTAGTGGAACATCTTTGTTGTCAGCTGCACGTTGTAGGTATCGAGCCCATTAGAGCCGAGCCTGGTTCAGCGGGAGACAGGCAGAGCAAAGAGCGCTTCCCGCTCCCGCTGCGCTCCGGCAGCAGCAGCTTTGTCAGCACTTCCCGGCAGCATCGCCGAGGAAAACTCCCCGTTTTTATTGTTCGCTTCTTCTCCTGGGTCTTTTATCGTCCGGTGAGTTAAGGAAACATCGAGGGAGCCCCGGCGGGCGCCGCTGGGGCCGCGCTGGGCTCTGCTCCACGCGGGTTGGTGCTGCCCATGGGTTCCCGGGCACTGGGAAAGCCACGCTGGGAACCCCAAACTGAGACATGGAGCTCCTGCCCGGGACCTGGGACCGCAGGCCAGAACCTGGGACCTCTGACAAGGAACCCTGTTCAGGAGCTGGGAGCCCTGCTTGAGACCTGGAATCCCTGTCTGGGACTTGAGGCCCCTGTCCAGGACATGGCATCTCTACCTGGGATCCTGTTCAGGACCTGACACCTCTACCTGGGATCCTGTTCAGGACCTGACACCTCTACCTGGGCCCCCCTGCAGTACCTGGCCCCTGCCTGGGACCTGGGACCCCTCCATATCTCCCCATCCTGCACCACGCTCCATCCCATCTCCCATATCCCATGTCCTGCTGGGAGGAGCTGCTGCCTGGTGGGGGCTCACAGAGAGAGGTGGAATTCCCTGTGGGACCCTCATTCCAGGGATGTTCATCCCTGGGGTGCCATGACCACCCTGGTCCCTCCCTGTCCCGTCTGTGTCCCAGTGGGAAAGCAAACCCCGACCTGCATCCCCTTCCCAACTGTGTCCCATCTCCTGTCCCCTTCCCCTGTCCCCTGCCAGACATGGCCATGTCCCCTGTCACCCCCTGACATGGAATGTGGGCAATTCCCCATCCCATGGGGAATGGTGTGGACATGGGAATAATTCCTCGTTACCCATGGGAGCACTGGGGGGGTCTGTGGGATCACCAGTGGCATGCTAGGGATATTGGAAGGGGTTTCCCTGGACTCACCCCTCTCCCAGTTCCCAGCCCAGCACTGGGAGGAGGCATGCGAAGTGCAGCTCCTTAGGTGTCTGTTTGATGTCCTAACGATCCAACAAAACCTGTGGCGAATGGAAATGCTGGATATGAGGAGTAAGGCGCTTAAAATTCCCATAAATAAGTGGGAATGACACAGGGAAGGGGGAACATAGGGAGCACCTCTGGCAGCTGGGAGTGGTGTCCCCTCTGCTGCCAGCTCCATCCCTGCTCCCCTCACACCATCTCAGGATGCTGATATTTGGGGAAGATGGCAGAGTTTGGGGGTGATGCTGAAGTTTGGGGGTGATGCCAGTGTTTGGGGGTGATGCTGAAGTTTGGGGGTGATGCCAGTGTTTGGGGATGATGCCAATATTTGGGGGTGACACCAGCGTGGCCACAGCTCGCTGGCAATGTCCATAGCAGCCACTGNGGGGTGATGCCAGTGTTTGGGGGTGATGCTGAAGTTTGGGGGGGATGCCAGTGTTTGGGGGTGATGCCAGTGTTTGGGGATGATGCTGAAGTTTGGGGGGGATGCCAGTGTTTGGGGTGATGCTGGTGTTTGGGGGTGATGCTGGTGTTTGGGAGTGATGCCAGTATTTGGGGTGATGCTGGTGTTTGGGGGTGATGCTGGTGTTTGGGGATGATGCTGAAGTTTGGGGGTAATGCCAGTGTTTGGGGGTGATACTGATGTTTGGGGTGATGCCAGTGTTTGGGGGTGATGCTGAAGTTTGGGGGTGATGCCAGTGTTTGGGGATGATGCCAATATTTGGGGGTGACACCAGCGTGGCCACAGCTCGCTGGCAATGTCCATAGCAGCCACTGTTCATGGGGTGAGCCGGGAACCATCCCAGTTGGTGAAGCCTCTGTGGGAAGCTGGGATGGGGACTCAGGACCAGGATTTGGCCCTTATTCTGGAAACCCTGGGGCTGTGTGGGGCTGGGAACAGCCAGCAGGCCCTTCCTGCCTCATGCCTGGCATCCCATATTCCTCTGTTCCCACAGTTCTGGGCTCCTTCCCGCTGGAATGTGGCACTGGGCAAGGAATACCCAGGCTGGGGCCGTTCCCTGCTCGGCAGCACCTCCCTGCCCGCCACGGTGGGAAGCAGCCCTTGGCTCGGGAATGCTGCTGCGGATTTGCATGGGGCCATCATTAGGCCATAACTCTCATTTAAGGCAATAAAGGTGCTTAATTTCATAGGGAAAACTTAATGGAGCACTCCGTTCCCAGGCGCTGCTTCCCTGACATTTTACAGCCTGTGGAAGTACTACTTAATAACGGCCACAATCCCGAATCCCTGCGTTCTCCGGACCCTCAGGAAACAAAACAAAGCTGCTTGGAAGAAAACCAAAAAAACAACTGAGCAGGTGTTGTGGAAAAGTCAGGAGATGCCTATTCTTCCTCCTCATTAATGATTGTATTTATTCCACGATTCCACCTGTCCGGGTGACGTCTCTCCCTCCCGGAGCCTTCTCACGGCAGATTAAAGTGCACTTTTATCATGATCCTGAAAGGCATTTCAGGAGGGAACATTAGTTCTCCTACATTATTCCCGCATGTTAGAAAAAGTGTCTTTTTAAAATATTAGACAGCAGTCGAGGTTAATTTAAACCACATCAAACACGCGTGGCTGCTCGGCCGGAATCCTCCACCGCCAGCTCCGGGATGCTCGGGCCGCAGGCAGAGCTCGGCAGGGCCCGGGAGCTCCAGGCTCTGCTCCCAGCACAGGGGAGATACAGGATGGGGATGGGGGGAACCCAAACCTCTCTCAGAGGAGCACAGAGAGGTCCTGGAGCGTTAGAGCAAACTCCATTGAGTGCTGGGGGCTGCAGCCCCTCAGGAGCTGATCCAGGTGTCTCCTCATCCAGGTGTCTCCTCATCCAAGTGTCTCCTCCGAGCATCACAACACCTCTGGACACTCTGGACACTCTGGGCTCCCAGTGCAGAGCCAGAGGTGGCATCAGGGCAGGGCCAGGGGTCCATCACTGTCCCCGGGGAAGTGGAATCCTTCCCCTGGCATCTCTTCCATCTCTACCACTGCTCCCACCTTCTCCACTGTGGGAGACACTTGGACTTTGCTGGAAGAAGTTGTCCAGAGAGCTGGGGGCTGTTCCATCCCTGCAGCGTCCAAGGCCAGGCTGGACGAGGCTTGGAGCACCCTGGGATAGTGGAAGGTGTCCCTGCCATGGCAGGGGCTGGAAAAGGATAATCTCTAAGGTCCCTTCCCACTCAAACCACTCTGTGATTCTCTGATCCATCCTCATCCCAAACCATTCCTCCGGGAGCCAAAGGTTCACAGCGCTTTTAAATACAAATGGTTCCTCCTTTATCACCTCGGAGAACAAGGGCTCGCTCCCCGTGGTCATGCCCAGCCGCAGACTTTGATCACCGCCGAGCATCTCCCGTTCCCTCTGCCCTGGGGCCGCATCCGGGCGCGCCTCCCTCGGCATTCCAGCCGCATCTTCCTGAGGAGCACCCCTCAGCCGGATACCTGCGGAGGCATTTTCAGCTCCACTGAGCAATCGACTTCCAAAGCCCAGGATGCTGTCAGCGTCTGCTGCCTGCGAGAGCAGCAAACGAGCTGCAAGAGAGAGGGAGCAGAGTTGGATTTTCATGCCGTTTATGGCTGGGAGGGGGAAAAGGACCCGGCAGAAACTTTGTCCTGCTTCGTTTGGGGGTGTTTTGTTTTTTGGAGCATCTTCCTGTGGGTACCGGGAGAGGCCAGACACACATCCCAGAGCTCAGAGTGCCTTCCAGGGCCTAAAGAGCTCCAGGAGAGCTGGGGAGGGGTTGGGGACAAGGGATGGAGGGACGAGACACAGGGAATGGCTTCAAACTGACAGAAACAGGGATAGATGGGATACTGGGCAGGAATTCCTCCCTGTGAGGGTGGGCAGGCCCTGGCACAGGGTGCCCAGAGAAGTTGTGGCTGCCCCTGGATCCCTGCAAGTGTCCAAGGCCAGTCTGGAGCAGCCTGGGACAGCGGAAGGTGTCCTTTTCCATGGAATGGGATAACATTTAATCCATTCCAGGATTCTCTACTCAGGCAGCACAGCCCTCAGCCTATCTCTCCCATCCCATCCGTGGGGATGGGAAGCTGCTCCGCCACCAAAGTTTTCAGGGCAGCACTTTCATCTGGTAAATAATTTATCATGAATTTGCATGAGGGTTAAACTCCTGAGCTGTGCCTGCTTCAAAGGGCTGTGCCCAGCAGACTCCGGAGTGGGAATTCTGCATCCTTGGAGCAGCCCGTAACCAGTCTGCCCTGTTTGGGAATGCCAGGAGTATCCGAGCTGCTTATTTAAAGCTTTAAAAAGCACCCGACTTCCTTGAAGTCATTAAAGTCTAACCTTTAAACTCCAGGAGTCTAATGGTTCAAGCCAAGCATAATGTTGAGGCACATCTGTGATAAATCTGCTTTTAATCTGCACAAAGTGCTTTCCGTGGATTCCGAGGTGAACGTACGAGGTGTTGGCTGAACACACTGAGTGCCAGTAAAAATCCACCCCCCCCCATCGTAATCTATTACCTTTTACACAAAGCAGCATTTAGTTTTATTAACTATTGAAATATACTGAAAACTGTTAAGGAAGCAGCGTGTAAATCTCGGAGATTCATGCTGCTTTGATTTTATGGCGGCCTAATTCCTGGCGAAAGCGGCTTGGGCCGATGGCTGCGATCGTTTGTAGCTGATTAACAGCAACCTCCCGCCT
This sequence comes from Erpornis zantholeuca, assembly GCA_013400515.1. Taxonomy (NCBI): domain Eukaryota; kingdom Metazoa; phylum Chordata; class Aves; order Passeriformes; family Timaliidae; genus Erpornis; species Erpornis zantholeuca. The sequence goes on along the minus strand of VZTN01029697.1, from coordinate 10,972 downwards.
CATCCCGGGGGGGAGTGCCACCTAACGAGGGGCTCTGCTGGTACCCACACCCCCTGGCACCCCAAAACTCTCCCTGCAGGGGCAGCTTTACTCGGGAGGGGTTGGAAACTCGCCTGTCTGCGGCTGCAGGTGCGCGCTGGGGAAGGGTGATGGAATCCTGGCATGGTCGGGGTGGGAAGGGACCTTAAAGTCATCCACCCCTGCCATGGCAGGGACACCTCCCGCTGTGCCAGGGTGCTCCAAACCCCATCCAACCTGAGCCCGGGCTCATCCTGATCCTGCTCTTGATGTTCCCAGCGCTGAACTGGGGCTGGCCGGATCGGGGAGGGAGGTTTGGGTTTGGGTGCTGAGCTCCACCTCCTCCTCTTCATCCGTGCTTTTCCAGCCAGCAGGGCTAATTGTCAGGAAAGGAGGCATTTGAGGGGAAAAATCCTGTAAGCAGCAGCAAACTGTAAACATGGGAATAATTAAAAGATAGACAAGGCCAGAAAGTCAGCACAACAGTAGGTGATTGAAATACGCACCCGGGGGTCTCTGGCCGTGCTTGCCGGGCAGCCACTCCCGCAGGCCTCGGGAGCAGGGCCGGGAATGTTTGTTGGGATGCCAGCAGCACGAGCAGGAGCTGCAGAGCTGGGCACGGCCGTGGCAGGAGGCAGCTCCGCGCGGATTTGCCAGGGCACGGCTTGATTTTAATAAAAAGCTAAATTGAAAAAGGTTGTTGGAAAGGCTGCTCCAGATCTAGAGGGAAATAACTCCGGCTCAGGGGCTGAGGAAGCCAAAATGTGTTTTGGTTCTTTCCACTTTTGGAAGAACTGTCGAGAGTTGTTGGGGTTTTTTTTTTTTCTCGCTCGCTCTCTCCCCGTTCCTCCCCCTCCTGTGATTATTCAATTTGCCATGAAAGCTGGGACCAAACCAAACCCTCGGTGCCAAAACCTCCGCACTTGGAGAACATTTGGGCCCGGAGCTGGAGCTTAAATTACATCTTGCACATGGCCCCAGCCGCACTGGATTCCAGTCCAAGACACACACGAGTTCCTGGTTGTTGAAACCCGGCTCTGAAGGAGCCGCTCTCCGCCCGGGGGGGTCTCTGTCTTCCCAAAGCCAGGGAAAAAAGCCATCCCAGTCCTCTGGAAGGTGCTCCTCACGCAGGGACCTCCAGGTGCCGACGGGAGCCGCGGTGCCGGGGCCACGGCCGTCCTTTGGCAGCTTTCTGTCCCAAGGTGGCTTTGGGGTGTCTTCTGCCTGGCCTGGGCCACCTCTCCCTCCTCTTCCCGGTGGGAAACACCGGGGCTCAGCCACAGGAGGGCTGGGCGGAGAGAGAGAACAGCTCCCGCTGGGGGCTCGAAGCCCTGGGGCAGCGACAGCCGCGGCTGGACGTGGTGACAACGAGCTGAGAGCAACCCTGGCTTCGGGGAGAGGTGCTGGAGGCTCCACGGCCTCCGTGCCATCCCCGGGGCCATTCCCGGTGGGATCGGCCTTTCCCAGCAGCAGGATGAACCTCTCCACCCCCATCTCCCTCGCCATCAGAGGGTCTCCCTCTCCGTGGGATCCCATGGGATTTGAGCCATGGCCACCAGAGCTCTCCCCCCGCACCCTCTCCCGCTTCTCCAATTTCTCTTCCCCACCTCATTCCCACATCTCCCCCCGCTCCTTTGCATCCGCCACAGCCATAAACAAGACACATCCTCCTGTCCCGGAGCCCATTCCCGGGGAGCTCCGGGCCTGCTCTGAGCCGCACAAGGGATCATTACCCCCGAAATGCTGCGGTTTGACAATTAACAGCTCGTTCCAGGAGCATTTGCATTTCCCCGCTGCCGAGCAGGAGCCTTTAATCTCCGCTCCCCAGTAGCGGCGTGTCGGGACGGGCTGCGGGCTCTGGGGCCGCCCTCGGCCCGGCTCCCGTCCCTCGCCGGGGCTTGGGCCATAAATCATCCCCCGGGATGGCGGCAGCGAGGGCCGCGGCTCGGGCTCGGCGGGAGGGACCGAGCGGTGTCAGCTCCGCCGACCTCTCTCTCCTTTGAACGCGCTCGTTCCAATTATCCCTAATTCCCGGCGGAGCGGGAGAAGCCAGACAGCTTTGAACCTGCGAGAGGATTTGTGCCGGTTCCAGGTGGGAGCAGCCCCAGCCACATGAAAAAGTGATATTTCTGGAGCTATTAAAGAAGTGTCTTTTAATGATTTAATGAAATAACAGCGCGGGAACGAGGTCACTCTGACGTCCAGACTGGATTCCTCCAGTGCATCATCCGGGAAGGTTTTTCCGAGGCAGCTTGGGATGTCCATGATGATGGAGCTGAAGGGGACCCAGGAAGGCTCCTCAGGGCTCCGCCGGTCACTCGGAGCTCACCCAGAGGGGCAAAGTGAGGGAGCATCCGAAGGAGGAACAGCAGGGCCTAAATCCCATTTTTTTGGGGATTTATTCGGGGCTGTCTGGCACCCCTTTGCAGACACCCCTGAAAAATGATAGCTTGGGCAGCTTTCATTGCTCTCTCTTAAAGCAAGAAATAAGAACATTCATCATTGAAGCAGGAATTTCTCCTGCTCTGGGGGCATCATTTGGTGCTTTGTCCTTTCCCTTGGGTTCCAAACCCCCTCAGTGGGTGCTCACCGAGGATACAGAGCTGTTGGAGGGGCTGATGGTGCCAGAGCAGGAGGTGATGTGAACCACGGAGCCCTTGGAGTAGCAGGGAGGAGTAGGGCTTCCCTTGGAATCCCAGAATCCCAGGATGGTTTGGGTTGGAAGGGACCTTCAAAGGCTGTCCAGGGACCCCTTCCAGCAGCCCAGGCTGTGACTGCCCCATCCCTGGAAATGTTCCAGGCCAGGTTGGATGGGCTTTGATCAACCTGGTCTATGGAAGGTGTCCCAGGGTGGGATGGGATCATCTTTAAGGTTTCTTCCATTCCAAACCATCCTGGGATTCCACGAAACAGAGCTGGATGCTCGTCCCGCTCCATGCACCCACGGCAGGAAGCCAGGCAGCCACAAGGCTGGGATCAAAGGTGTCCAAAGGAGAGGGAGCCCCACGGATGCATTCCCCTGTTCCCCGTGCAGGGCAGCACCTGGAAGCTCGGAGCGGAGCGTGTCCCAGCCTGTGCCCGCCGTGGGCGAGCTGTGGCCGGGTCAGGAGTGTGGGTTTGGCTCCTGGCTCAGCCCTGGGCTTGTTACACAACCGAAGTGGAGCCGGAACATCCCACCTGGCTGGGCTGGGAACTGGGCAAGCTCCGAGGGCAGAGCACCCAGAATGAGCCGAGGTATTTGTGGGTATTTGTGGGTGCCCTGGAGCCCCAGCTGGGCAGAGCCGAGGAGCTGCCTGCAAACACCTCTGTCACCCCCCTCAGAGCTGGTCTGCAACTCCCTTATCTGTCCCAGACTGGGGCAGCTCCAGAGCAGAGGCTGCCCACGGTGCCAAGTGGAGCAGCAAACACCCCTTGGGTGCTGCGTGGTGCCTCCCAAACCCACATTCCAGGCCTGGAGCACCTGGCTGAGGGGCAGCACGGAGCAGGAGATGAGGGAGAACAGCCCAGGCACATGAGGTGGGATATTGGGAAAGGATTGCTCCCTGTGAGGAGGGTGAGGGCCTGGCACAGGCTGCCCAGAGAAGCTGCCCTGGATCCCTGGAAGTGTCCAAGGCCAGGCTGGACGGGGCTGGAGGTGTCCCTGCCCATGGCGGGGGTGGGATGGGAAGAGCTTTAATGTCCCTTTCCACCCAAACCATTCAGAATTCCATGAACCTGTGATTTTACACCGACTGGAAAGCCCTGATTTCTGCCCGCTCGCAGACACCGCAGGGACAAGCAGCTGCTGCCCTTCCAGAGGCAGGAGATCGCCTCCATCCTGGGATGATTCACCGGGAGCTGGGCTGGGCTCTAGGTCGGGGCCGTTCCGCAGGCTGGGCTCAGCTCCTGCTGCAGCATCACCCGGGGGCCTCGGGCACGGCAGCTCCCGGCCCTGCCCTCTCCGAGTCTGGGGCTGTTTGGGGCGCGGGGCTGTCATTCCCACGGCTTTTCCCCTGGGAATTCCCACTCCGGGCTGGGCTGAGCTCTGCCCCACGCCGAGCACCGGAGAGGGGAAGAGCCTGTGCCGGAGCCCCCCATGGAAAACTCCTGGCATTCCCGCGGGGCTGGCACGGCTGCTCCTCCGAGGCCGCACCAAGGCCAGGCTCGTTAGGGATGCCAGAGCGATTCCTGTGTCCCTCCCAAAGCTGCGCCGCTCCAGGCACTGCCCTGGCTGGCTCCAGAGAGTGTGAAGCCCTTTGCAAACTTCCCTGCTGGCTGACAAAGCCCTCCGGGATGCAGCGGTCCCGAGGGTTTGCTGGATCTTTCCTTGCCACGCATTCTTCCCAGAACGGCCCCGCGCACTTCACTGGCCTGAGGAGGGCTGGGAGAGAGGGGAGAAGAGCGGGGAGAGAGGGGAAAACGGGGAGAGGGGGGAGGACTCGTGCCGGTTCCAGGTGGGAGCAGCCCCAGACACGTGAAAAAATTGTATTTCTGGAGCTATTAAAGAAGTGTCTTTTGATGATTTAATAAAATAACAGCGCAGGGAGAGAGAGGGGAGAGAGGGAGGAGAGTGGGGAGAGGTGAGAGAGGCAGAAAGGGGAGAGGGGTGAGAGTTGGGAAAGCAGGGACAGCAGGCTGCTCCCTCCCGCAGGAACCAGAGCTGACAAGTGTCAGACCTGCTGCCAAATCCCTGGGCCTGGCATTCCCCGCGGTGTTGGTCAAACACTGAAATCCATTCATTTGTCTAAAAACAAACCCGCAGCGCTCTCCCCGCCTCGCGCTGGGACAAAGCCTCTGCCTGTCTGCTCCTTGCCGCGGTGGCGACGGGCACAGCTCCCTCCCAGCCCCACAGAAGGCACCGGGGGGTGCTGGCGGGGGCAGGGACCCCCAGGGATTGCTCGGTGAGGAGGTTTGAGCAAGAGCTCTGGCAAAGCAGGAAACGCAGAGCTTGGGAAGGGTTTGGGGTGGGGAGCGAGACTGAGGCTGTCGCCCTGAGGTTTGGTCCCCTCCATCCTCCGGAGCTGCAGAGCCAGGACAGAGTGGAGGATGCTGCTTTAGCCCCAAAGTACCCCAAAGGTTTAGGGTCAGGCTACAAACCATGGGCAAGAATGAAGAGTGGGACACAGGGATGGGGATGCTGCCCACCAGGGGATGGATGGATGGATGGATGGATGGATGGATGGATGGATGGATGGATGGATGGATGGAGGCCCAATCCCATGGGAGACAGCTTTGGGCGAGCCGTGGGATGGGTGCTACCAGCTCCGCAGTGACAAGCCCCCAAAAGGGAGACCCCAAAGAGCCCCGCAGCTCCCGGGAGCGGCGCTGAGCTCGGGCTGCTCCCGCTGCCGGCGGGGCCCGGCGCTCTCGCGTCTCAGCAGTGAATGTCTTCCTGTTTAAAAGCTCTCCAAATCACAGGGGCAGCTTGTTTTGACATTTGATTAGCCACAGAGAACAACTTGAGAGCGCTCGAGTGACTGAGGGAGGGGGGCAGCGAGGGAGGGAAGGAGCGAACTCCGCGGCGGGAGCGGTGCTGAGCGCTCTGGCCTTTCCCGGGAGCGGCACCGGGCAGGAGCGGTGGGCACGGCTCCAGGAGAAGATAAGTGGGCTGCCGGGAGAGGCGAAGGCGAGGAGAGGAAGTGGTGAGTGAAGTCAGCTGAAAACAGTTTCTTTTGCTCGCTCTGACTCATAAATTTCATTAATACCTCGGCGGCAGCGGCATCCCCCCGGCCCCGCGTGCAGCGGGATCCAGGATGGGAACCCCCCCATGCCGAGGGGGGGTGGTCGCGGTGGTCCCCCTGTCCCGAGCTCCATGAGCGTGCCCACAGCTTGTCCGGCCGCTGACAGCTCCCCGCGGGTGCGGGAGCCGCTCCCGGGTCGGGAAAAGGTTTGGGATCGTCTCCCCGCCGGCCACCCTCCCGCAGCCATGAACTCCCAGGGGTTTGTTTTCTTTTTCTGCCCAGACCTACAACAAGTTGTGTCAGGCCGGTGGTGACACTGCAGGGCTGTTTTGCTTTCCCTCGCTATCGTCGCTATCAAGTAGGAGTTAACAGCTCTTGTTTATACAATGCCTATCTGGCCAGGGGCTGATTTAATACCTCCCACTTCTTTTAAGTGCAAATAGACTCTAATGTGTGTATTAGGCTACTTGAGCGGCTGTTCTGCTGAAATACTCGCTTTCCAAATAACTTATCTGCAGTTAATGCCGGCCAGAGGAGAAGAGCAAACTTCTTAAGAATTTAGCAATAAGAAAAAGAAAACAATCCCTTTCATATTCCCCTCCTTCCCCGGGCTAAGCCTTTGGCCACACGGAGCTCGCTGGGATTTCACAGGCGGAATCCTGGGACGGTTCACGGGTCACAGCCCTGATCCGGCTCCTCCAGAGCATCCCAAACCTGAGCCCGACCTCTCGAGGGACGGGGAGCTGCCGAGATCCCACTTCCAGCCCCGCGTGGGTACAGGCCTCGGCATCCCGCATCCCTGCCGGCCCCTCCCGCGGCCACCGGCGGGGTGGGAACAGTAGCCACGCCGCTCAGGCAGCGTCTGCAGCCACGCTTGGCAGGAGAGACAAAGAGAAACCTCATCCCTGAGCGAAACTGCGGAGTTTCTGCTGAGTCACAGCCATCAGGGAATGGGGAGAGCAATTACAGCCGAAAACTGGGAAGGCATCCCAAACAAATTGGTTATAATTAACAAGTAGAAGAATAACACCAGTAATACCATTAGCAGGCCCAAAAGCCATTTGCAATATAATATCTATAATTAGACAGTGCTCAGCAAAAGCCGGGGCTGAGCTGTTTGCCCCGGGAAGGGAGGGCAGGTGAGCCTGAGGGATCACGGGCCGCGATCCGGGGGCGGCGGGCACGGGACAGAAGGAGAAACATCCACGAGCATCCAGGAGCTCTCAGGAGCATCCATGAGGATCCCAGAGTGACCTGGCTCCAGCCACGGGGCATGAGGGGGATGTCAAGGGGACAGCCAAACCTGGCCTCCTCTCTTACCTCCCTCCAGAGGATTTAACATCCCTGGGCATTCCCATCCCTGGAATTGTCCAAGGCCGGGCAGGACGGGTCTTGGAGCAGCCTGGGACAGTGGAAGGTGTCCCTGCCCCGGCAGGGGTGGCTCTGGATGGGCTTTAAGGTCCCTTCCAACCCAAACCGGAGCTGCTGGATTTGTACCAGGACTGCAGCCGAGTCCCGACAGTGAGTCCCGGGCACGATCCCTCCTGCTGCTGTCCCAACTCCCAGAACTTTGCAATTCCAGCTCTTTGGAGCTGCCTCTGCTGCCAGGGGGGGTCCTGGGCCTCTCCCTCCCCCCAGCACCAAGTGAGGGTTCTCTCCTCACCCCCTCATCCCAAATCCACGGACACACAGGAGAAAAATATTGGTTTTGATGCCGGGAGCCTGCCGCGGGCTCGGCGGGGGTTTGGGGGGTCCCGAGGCGGGGTGCTGTCCCCCAGGGCCCCCCCGGCCGTGCGGCAGCAGCCGGAGGCGCTGGGCTGGGCCGGCGCTGGCGTTGCTCAAGCAGATCCGCGGCTGAGGGCGAGGTCAGCGGAGCTCCGCTTGTGAAAGGCCGCGGCAGCCGGGGCCTGTTGTGGCAACACCGGCACCCGCCGCTCTTCCCGGAGCCGCCTGGAGACGTCACCGGCTCTTGGAATGGTCTGGGGGGGAAGGGAGGGAGAAGGGACCCCAAAGGTCTCATCCAGGGACATCTCCCACCAGGCCGTGCTGCTCCAGCCCCATCCCTGTGCTTCCCGGCGCCGCTGGCTGCGGATCCTTGTGGCCACCACCGCAAAGCTCCGGTGCCAGGGGGGCACAGAGCTGAACCCGCTCTGGCCCGGGGTGGGGGCCTGGAAAACCTCGCTGCCGAGAGCAGACGAAGCGCAGCTCCCCACAAAAGCCAAACCCCCGCGCTCCCCGGGGCTGCTGGCTCCCGAGCGTTTCGCTGCCTTCCCGCTCTGAAATCCTTGTTTAGATAAACTTGAAAGCTGAAGGGAATTTGGCAGGCAGGGTCCTGCCCTGCGCGGAGGGCAGATAATGTCACCTGCAGTGTAAACACACACCATTGACCGGGGCTGGGACCGGCTTGTCAGCGATAAAGTCACCTCTGGGGCGGCTCCCGTCACGCCGGGCGAGCTCGGCTGCTCCGGGGAGGGAGGAGGGGACGCGAGGGACACACGTGGGTGCGGGTGTGTGCGGCACCGGTGTGCGCACGTGTGTGCGGCCGGGAATCGCCCCTGTCCCCGCAGCCCTTTCCCAGAGTCACTGGGACACCCCAGTGATTTTTGGGGTCCTGTCAGGGGTGTTTTGTGTCCTGCGGGAGGCCGGGGGTGGCTGGGGCCGTGCAGATGTTCAGACCCTTCCAGCCGTCCTTGCCCTCATCCTCAGGGATTCTCCCTCTTTTGGAGGGGATCGGGGGAGCCGTGGACACCCCCGAGGGGTCCCCGGGGGGTGGCGGTGCCAGGGAGGGGCCGCGGGAGGATGGGGACAGCGGCTGTTCCCGCAGAGCAGCTCTGGGAAGGGGAAGGGGATGGGCAGCTCCGACGGTTTCCCCGAAAGGTCGCCGGGGACGGGACGGTGTCACAAAAATGTCACAACACCCCGAGCCCACAAGCTGAGCCCGAGGTTTCTCCCCGGACACGGGGAGGGGAAGGAACATCTCCAGCTTCCTTTACCGGCTGTGCCACCTCGTAGGGCACCAGGAACGGGGCACATCAGGGCAAAGGCACCCTTGGAGCCGTGACATCCCAAGGGAGGGATCACCACATCATCCCGAAAAGCCCCAGTGCTCCCCGCTCTCCATGGGGACGAGATCCCATGGGAAGCTGCCCTTTGCAAGGCAGCTGTAACAACGAGAGAGGGAGACTGTAAGGATGACACTGAGTGACACCGAATGTCCTCAATGCCCTCATCCTCATCCTCACCTGGTGGTGTTTGCACCCTCGTGGAGAGGCGGGACAAGGTGTCCCCTCTCATGGTGACAAAGGCGCCTCTTGGCCAGCTGGGAGAGGAGCCAGCGGCTTCTCCCACTGAGGCTTTTCCTAAGATCCTTCAGAAAAGGAAAACTCAACTCAGAGAAAGAAAAATAAGCTCTGGGAAAAGATCACAGGTTTCTAATTGGGATGTGCAAATATCAGTTTAAGCCGATCTTAAATCAATATGAACCAGGACGTTTCCTTTCACCCCTAATTGTTCTTTTGGTTCTTTTTTTTTTTTTTTTTTTCTCCCCAACCAGGTGAGTTTTAATATGCTAAAATAAAACATCTCCTCTTTCAGTGCAGTTCCAGCATGAGGAATATCAATTAACGGGAGCCATCCTCGGCCGCTGGAGTTCACCACAACAGCGCTGGAGCTGTGGCTCGATGGGAATGGGAAGAAAATTACAACCTTTTCAGGGAAACCATTAAGTAAAAATCAGAATTTGTCCATAAGTACCACAGGGGGAGGGGCACAGCCCAGCTAATGGCTTCTATTTTGAGCAATAAAGTGAATTTTCAGTGCGAAATCGCTGCTTTCTGTTCCTCTCCCCATGGCCTCACGTCCCCTGAGTCTGGCCCTGGAAAGTCCCTGGGACAGGGAGTCTGGCTCAGCCCCACCATGGGTATTGCCCCTTTTTCCACACTTTGGCATCTCAGTGGGTGCAGTGAGGATTGTATGGAATCGTTGAATCCTGGAGTTGTTTGGAAGGGACCTTAAAGCTCATCCAGTGCCACCCCTGTCATAGGCAGGGACACCTTCTGCTATCCCAGGTTCCAACCTGTCGTTGGACACTTCCAGGGATCCAGGGGCAGCCACAGCTTCTCTGGGAACATGTACCAGGACCTTTCCACCCTCACAGAGAACAATTCCTTCCCCATATCCCACATAAATCTCCACTTTTCCACTATGAAGCCATTCCCTGTGTCCTGTCCCTCCATCCCTTGTCTCCAGCTCTCCTGGAGCCTCTTTAGGCCCTGTAAGGGGCTCGGAGCTCTCCCTGGATCCTTCCCTTCTCCAGGTGAACATTCCCAGCTCTCCCAGCCTGGCTCCAGAGGGGCTCCAGCTCTCGGAGCAGCTCCAGTGCCTCCTCTGGAATTGCTCCAGCAGCTCCACATCCTGCTGATGTTGGGATCCAGAGCAGGAACAGCTCTGCAGGTGAGGTCTCACCGGAGGGGGCAGAGGGGACAATCCCCCTTTTCCTGCCGGGAAAGAACCCAGGATGGGGTGGGAAGAAGGGCAGGGTGCTGAGGAAGGGCAGCATGTCCCATTCCCGAGTCCCTCCCCAGGCGGAGGATTTCCAGGTGCTGTTCCCTTTGCTTTGGGATCTCCTGGGACCGATGGCAGTGTGTGAGACCAGAGCTCTGGGCACGTTCCTCCACTAAATCTCCGTCACCTTGGCTGCCCTCGGCAGCAGGAGCTGCCGGAGAGAGCACTTTGCAGGAGAAATGAGGACCAGTTTCACCACGAATATTTCCAGGGTTGCTCCTTGCCATTAATTTTCCCTGTTTCTCAAGCACCGGCGGTTCCAGGAGCTGCTCCTGCTCTGTGTGCTTCGGAGAGCTGAGCTCCCATGTTATCCCACACCCTCTCCCGGGATCTGCCTGCCAGGGGGGGGCTTTGCACTCCGATGGGCACCACGATGGGGGTCCTGTTGGGTCACTTGATGGGTGCTCCATCATCCCGATGGGTGCTCCAATGGATACCCCAAGGGATGGATACCCCGATGGGCACCTCTGTGGGCACCCCGATGGATGTGGATACCACAACGGATGCCCCAACTTCGCCATGATGTCCCCCACAGGGTGCAGGGGCTTTGCAAAGAGCTGCCGCCTCGACAGAGAAAAAGCCAAAAAGAAAAGAAAAGCCAAAACGAGGCGGAATTAGGGAATTAGGAGGAGCTGGGAATGGCGGAGGAGGCAGGAAGGGCGCGGGGGCAGCGGCCCCGCGGTGACTCCGCTCCGCGCTCGATCCACACCGCGTTTTGCGGAGCTCCGGCC
>VZTN01029695.1:1338-70843 GCA_013400515.1 Erpornis zantholeuca | reverse complement strand
AAAAAAAAAAAAGGAAAGAGCCTTTTCTTACGTTCTTCACTTAAACAAAACCAGTCTTTCACATTCAAAGAGATTCATACCCTACTGCAAGATAATAGGTGAGATGCAAGTCCAAAAGTGCCCCTGCTGTGTGCTGAGCATTCATGGGTGGTCGAAGCTGTAACTGAGCTGCCTCACCATGGTGCGGCAAGAATTCAGATTTATTTTATGCAACTGGCATTCCATTTATACTTTTTGGTCCAATGTATCTCAGAGCACACTGCAGAGCATTTAATCACAATATGTTGTACCTACAGCACAGTTCCACCAGAGTCATTTAGCACATGAAAGGGGGCGGAAGGGGAGGAGATGGGAGGAAGAAGAAAAGAGGGGAGCTGATTTTGGAAAATTTAATTCTCACCTGATTAAAAGACAGTTAAATGTTCTGATTGTCTTTCTCCTAACTCCTGTCAAAATCTTCTCACTCATTGTACCACTTCTCAGAAACTCAATTCATATTGTCTGACAGTTGACCCTTGCTTTCTAATTCTCAAGTTGTTTACCCATGGCATAAATTCTCCACAAGTCTCACATTCTCCTAAGAGCCTAAATGCTTCATAACAGCTCTCTCTTAAACTGCTGCAGCCAGGCCTGTCTAGCAAACAAACACATAGCCTCAGTAGATAAAGACTTGCCCTCTCTTCATTCAAATCTTAACTCTTCCTTGAAAACACCAAGTTAAAGGATTTTTAAAATATCCACGTTTGCTCCCCATGTGATTTAACTTCATATTTTGGTCCATAACCTAAACTGCAGCTCTCCAGAATAGGTAAAGCTTTCCTATCCATGCCTTGTAGCATGCCAAGTACATTGCCAGTACTTGACAAATAATTGCTGCCTCCACACATTATTCTTCCTGCCCGATAGCAGAACCCCAGGAACTCAGCCCAGCAGCTAATGAGCAAAGTCCGGAAAAAGCAAGTAAGCATTTTGAGGAAAGCTCATCTTTCTCTCAGCTGCTCCTGGAACCAGAAGCAAAGACAAAAGGAAAGGGAAAAAACCACAGTTAAAAAACTGCAACCAGTCTGAAACCTTCGTTCCTTCCATTCCTCAACTTGGCAAGTTAGAAGTACAGTAGCTTGGCCTCCCCTCTGGCTAGCTTGGCCTCACTTCCTACCCATGGGTGTGGTGCAGAAATATGTGGGATGCAAACCTGTAGTGGTGGTTTACTCAGCATGTTTCTATCAGGGCACTTCAGCTTTTCTCCCTTTTTTGCTATAGGAATTTTTCATTTAATAGTACCAAATATAATGTCAAATCAATGCCTGATTAGGCACACAAAAACCTACAAAATCAAAACTAGGAGAATAAAAAACCTGAGTTTGGCTCACATAAGAGATTTGAGATCAAGAGACGAAGTCCATTTTTACTAATCACTCTGTGCATGTATGCTTTTACAGGTGCAGAGAAAATTTCATCTATGTATAGGTGTATATTCCTCTTGCAATGGGCAGATTTGTCCTTGCAGCACAGAAGAATGGTGTACTGTGTTCTTTGTTTTGTAGCCTCTTAACAATATGGAAAAAAAAAAAAAAAGTAACAGTTATTCTGAACATTCAAGATGAAAAAGTTCTCCTCTGACTTTAGAATGGAGCTTAAGCAAGAGAGAAGTGCTGCTGCCCACATTCTGTAATCGCTGTTTCAAAAAGCAGCTGTGTCCTACCTGGAGAGGACATTGACAGTTCTTGCAACATGAACCAAGTGCCAAGACTTTTCAACACACTAACACATGAGATTCCCTTGTTAGAATTCAGAGCACACCCCCTGCAAAGCTCCCCTTACCCTCCGTCTGGATTTGAGAGGTGAGAAGGAGCAGGCGATGCCAGAGCCCTCAGAGATGCAGGAAAAAGGGGTGGCACAGCCATGTGAGGGCAAGGAGGGGCAGAAAGCCTGGTACACCTGTGGGTTGCCAGGTGTCTTTCAACTCTGTACTCTGTGGTACACAGGTGGGTTGTTTGCTTTCAGTCAGCACCCAGTGGTAGTACCCCATCACTGTAACCTATTTCTAATCACAAACATGGAACTACAAAAATATTCCATGAAGCCACAAGAACAGTTTCACACAGTTTGTGTGGGCCCCTCTGTGAGGAGAAAATACATCCCAAGGATGTTCACCCTGCCTGCTGTTTGGCCACACCACGAGCAGCTCAATCACATGTGATTAATGTCAAGAACATTACAAATGCTGCTTCTCTCTTGTTTTCTTTTCTGCTCAACTTGCTTGCTACTCAGAGCATGCATCAACAGATTTAAGAACCTCCTCACCATCTAGTCCCCGTCACAGTTGTGACCACCATTATTGTGCTTGCACTACCCACAAAGGAGAAGAACTTTAGAAGTGTTTTTCTGTATAGGAAGAAGTGGTCTCAATTCATAAGAACCCTTATTTGGTTAGTAATGCCAAGAGATGGCTATGGACTTAAAGTCACCAGCTGGCAGTGTCCCAAGTAAACATAAGTTTACACCACTCACAAGCCCCTTTGGTTTACAGAGTGAAGGGCAGTCAGAGAATTAAATGCATTGTTTCATCTTGTTTATCCCAAAGAGAAAATTCTATATTTATATCATAAAAGCAGACAATCACTGAGTTGGAAGGAACCCACAAGAATCATCAAAGCCCAACTCCTGGCCCTGCCTAGGAGAACCCTGTGCATTTGAGAACATTTTTCCAAACACTTTTATCCTGCCTTCATTCCATTTTCTAACAGGAAGAGATGCACTGGCTGCAAGCTGGGAGGAAGCAGCATGCAGTATTCCACATGCAAAGAAGCCTGAAAAGTTTAGTTTGGTGGAGATTGTTCCATACTATATGTGGAGTTTTCCAAACAGTAACAAACAGCCAGTGAAATGAGTTTGCATTCGGATACGCTTGGCTCAGCAGGCTGTGGTTTAGCCCCATAGGTAAGCTCAGATTTGACATGGGTTAAAATAAAATAGTCCTTGGCGACCGGTCATGGTAACTGAAATCTTACTCTTGGAGGACTGGTTAAGAGGGTCCAGATCCAATTCTTCCACAGTCACTGCAGCTGGAACAGAGCTGGTCTGTCAGTGCCCAGCTCCATTAATCCTACGGGTCTGATCTGTCTGAGTTTCACTAAGAAAACAAAGTCAGGGAGCCCTGAGACGCACAGACATAAACGAAAAAATACATTCCCGTTTCCAGCTGTCCACACATTCTCAGGAAAGTTGCACCTCTGTTCCATTACTCAGCATGTGGTTCCAATTGTGACAACAATGCGCACTTGTTCGGCCGCACGCTGGCTGCGAACGGCGGTGTTTAAACACTGTGAGCTGGGTTTAAATCCAGCCTGGCCTGGGACTGCCTTGCAGGGTCAAGTGTCTGGCATGAGCCTGCTATGTTCTGGTCGGTATAATCTTATAGATGGCCTGAGCAGCAGACCCAGACTCTTTGATGTCAGACAGGCAAATTTATGCATGGTACGCGTGCGCTGAGTATTTTTCTCAAGAGCCAAGAAAGAGGGTACTGGGGGAAAAAGAAAGCCAAAAAAAAAAACCCCAGTATCTATCTAGGTCTTTCAATTTCCTCTGCATTGGATTTACTATTTTTAATAAATCATGTTTTTTCACTACTTTCCTAAACATAATTTAGTATTTTTTACTCATTTTTACAAACAACTGCTCATAAAAATTGCCTTGCCCAGCAGATATTTTTGAAGACTTGCACTTAGTATGAGCAAGGAATATTTTCATAAATACTTGCTATGATCCAGTTTGCTAAAAAAACCCAAAAGCATTAACATTGGTGGTTCCTTTTGTTTTGTTCCCCTCATGCATTTAGGATATCGTCAACACGTTAGCAAGACAGGATGACCACATCACCAGCCTGCTAGGAAAATAGTTTATCCCACGTTTTCCAGGTGTGCTCTACTCCTATCTTATTCCTCTCCTAAGCTAGGTAATGCTTTCTAATGAAGCTCCTTTAGATGCTTCATTGTAAACATCCATTTAAACTACACTGAATTTTTGGCAACTTACATTTTGAATAAAATCTCATGGCAAGCCATTTGGCTCCAAAGATCTCTTGACCTCACATTTTGGAAAAGGGACCTGAAATTAAACAATGAGATGACCAACATATGTGACAGTATAATTAAAAACAGCACTATAATGGCTGCTCAGGAATGAAACAAGTTAAAGTTCTGCCATCTCTCAACTATGACACTTCCTAACATTTAAATACTCAAAATTTTATGAGGTTATAATTTTATAATGTAAAACCACATAATTTTACAGGGACGGGGAAGAGAGGGTTATTTACAGAGTTAAACATTGGGAACTAGTAGTTCAGGAGAGTTTTTTAACCCTTTCAGTCCCAAAACTAACTGCTGAGTGTATCCTTCTCTGATGCATAATGAAAAGTCACTGTGGAAGATGTTCCTAAAGCAATTTGAATGAAGCCATTAAGAGTTTCATAGTAAGAAAAAAAACAAGAACCAAAACCCAAGCTTGTTTAAAAATTGTATGCTCATCTCTAGTCTAAAATATTCCATGCTGTTCTTCCTACCTCTCAGGCTTTCAAGCCTCGTGTGGCTGCCACAACAGAGCCACACCTCACCACCACAGCCCTGGCTCTCGTGGTGCCAGTTAAGGAGCTGCACAGATGGTCACACCAGCAATGATATTTAGACTCAGTGTTTCCAGGGAAAGCCCCAGAGAAGGAGGATAGGTTTGAAAGTTTGTTTGCTTCTGAAGAATGTTCTCTTTGTAAAAAAGAGGGGTTTTTTTTTCAACATCCTTGAATATAGAGACCAAATAGAACACAAGCCCTTATTTCTGTACTCTTGAGATGTAAGAATATAAACTTGAATCATGCTGAAGTGTAAACTGTACCAACATGAGATTTAAAAAACCCAAACAACAAAAACATACAGCAGGATTTTCTTACCGTTAGATTTCTCTCAGTTTTACTTCATTTTTCTTTTCTACCTCAACCTGTCTTACAGGAAGAACCCTTTCAGTCTCTGAAAGATTACAGATCTCCTGAAAGGTAGAGGGGTAGAAGAGGACAGGAGGGGAAAGTCCAAGACGAAAGATCATTACTAATGCAAACATATCCACTGGCTGGGATTACACATTACAGATAAACACTCCCAGCAATGGACAGTTTGCACATGTACATGGTGGGTGTTGACATCTCCTCAGATACTGAGGGAAACAGGGCACTTGGATTGCTCTTGCGCTGGGTGAGGTGGCTGGTGCCAGGGTTAACATCCAGACAGGGTGAAAAATTAATGTCTTGTGATCATACAAGTCTACCTTTTTCTGTTATTCCTATTGCTTTAACAGATGAGAAGAGTATATATAAATTAACAGGTCTTGGCATATCCAGCAATAGTGTTGCTCAGCCAAGCAAAGAGCTTTAAATAACCCAAAACTGTGTCTGTGGTTTTTTTCTTTCTAGGTGGCTCGTTACGCACCACAGCCAGGCACTGCTGCATCCGAATTTAAACAGGCACTGTAGCACACTCAGCATTTTTGAAAGTCAGACTTAAGCACCCAAAACTGAGATTGAAGTGCTTTAGTTTGAGACTGTGTGTTTTCTGATACTGACTTAAAAGGAAGAGATCAGATAGGGGCCTCAGAGATGGTGAGATTACTCCTTTGGACAGTGGAATACTTTTTAGCTTGGCATAAAAACTGATCTTACCTTTAGAGGACTGAAGTTCTATTGGCAAAATGGAGGGAACACATTCTACAGAAAGACACAAAAGTGAGGTAACAGGGGCAGGGACCCTGAAAGAAACTCAGTGAATTTTTAGTGTGGAGTTCCAAACTCATAGAAGCCCCACTTATGGGGGCATGGCCTGATGACAAATAATGACTGATGCTTGTTAATCTCAGAGGATCAGATTGTTTGGGCCATTCAGCCAAGAGAGCTTTGATAGCACTTTGAAGAGCAGCCATGAGGACTCAGCAAGAGTCACAACCTCTGGAAGAACATTAATTGCATCTTCATGTCATGCAATCATCACAGTCCAACCAATGTGCAAAGAGATATAGAAGAGGAAGAGAAAGAAAAAATTGTTAGACTTACATGAGGTTAACACAAGCAGGTCTGTGAGTGTCTAATGGTTGGAAGGGTTAATCCAAAGCCTGTAAACTGGCAAATGTTTCCCCACTAGGAGGGTTTTATATCCTCTCACAAATCAAGCATTTGTGAAAAGCAAATATTGTAACTTGTTTATTTACCTACAGTGCCAGTCTGTGGGTGCTTTTTTTCTTGTTCGTATCAGCATCACTAATAAAAAATATTTTTACATCTTCTGTAGCAAAAACCAACCAGAAGCAATAAGGTCAGTGTGATGTGGCAAGAGCATTTACAGTGACTCAGAGAGAGAGGAGACATGCAGGACTATCAAGGGAACCTTTCACTTCTTTCCCATAGAGTTCTATTCCAGAAAATTTGATAGACAGATTTATCCCCTCCTATGACCTCAACAATAAATTGACACCACAGTCAGCTGTGTCCATCTCCATGCCAATCCAAGACAAGCAACTTCATATTTGTCTCCAAACTGTGAAACCTTATTGCACGTTTTCACTTTACAATATATTATCTAAGCAGCTCCTGATAGAATTGGTTGATAAAGCTTGAACTGGGGTTTGTTACTCAACATGTTGAGTAATAGCTCTACATTTCACTATCCAGGCAGTTACAGAGCTTTGTGTGGGTCTGGGTTTTGCCTTTTCACTTCCTGAGTAGTAAATTAAGAGCAACCATTTTTGACAGAAAGTACATGAAAATTAAATCTATCTGCTTCCAACAAAATAAGGAATAGGAGAACGGATCCAGCAGAATGTTTGGTTTGCTAAATAGCAGCTATACCTAGCACTGGTACCTTTAAAGTAAACTGGATCAGAGCAGTGGGTCAAAGCAATCCAAAGGCAGTTCTCTGGCTGCACAGGACATAAGGTACTTCAGATGACTTTGAATCACCCTTCACTTAAGTTAGAGTAGTGTCTTTCTTTGACAAGAAAGAAAGACAAATTTTCTCACTTTTAGGGTCTCTGCTATTGAATCACAACTATTTATTCAAATGTCACTGCTAATTTAGAAAGCACAAAGCAGGTTCACGATCTGCCTGCTCAGCATCTCCATTTCCCATCAGTAAGCTAAGAATCATACCTTCACAGGAGGATTTGCAAAACACAAATTTAATTTTTACTGTGACCTTCATGGCAATATCCAACAATAGTCTTCCCTGCCCTTGGCATGTGAGCCTCTAGATTAGGTCAAGCATTCCTGCTAATCTAATCAAATATCTAAGGTACCTCTACCCTGACTGTGGACCACAACGATCCCTGTAACTCCTCACTGCTGTGACATCCATTTTATTCCAAGAAGATAATCTGAATTAGCTCAGACATCTATTAATGGGTCTGCTGAACACAAAAAAAAAACCAAACCAATGCAACGAAAAGTTATATTTTTCATTCCTGATCATTTGAAGCACAATTGATTTTACTCCTTTAAAAGCAATGAGACAACCATTCTTCTTACCTTCTGAGAAAAAAAAATACTGCAATTTCAGATGTGTTTTAAGTTTAAAACCTACCAGATGAGTTAGTAACCAATCACAGAATATCTTGAGATATTCTTGAGGGCATCCTTGCTCTGAAAGGAAATTTTGACCATTTGTGAGAGAAAAAGGTTTTTTTTGAATGAAACTTATCACAGGTAATAAAACTTCACTTAAATCATAATCTGATGTCTCAAAGAGAATGCCCAGTCAGGTTAAATACTGATGCAAGTTCAGAGACTAGGTTTGTTTGGTTCCAGGCCAACCATATAAACCATCAACAAGCAATGCAACTCTTGACATTAAATTGCCATTCTAGTAGGACTATTTCCACTGACATGGCTCCATATATTTTTTATCTACTTTTAAGATTCATAATCTAGTTCTCTAATCAGGATCCAACAACTGCAGGGGAAAGAGTGACTATGTGGCAATGCTCAAGTGCTACCAAGACATGACTCCATGTCTCCAAAAATTTGAAAACTGTCATAGAATGCCCATTGTTGCTCAGTCTTTCAGACCAATAAATAAAAGCCTGCATCACCTTATAATCAGTAGGAACAGGAGATTCTGGAGAATCATAGAATAGCCTGGGTTGGAAGGGACCATAAAAATCATCTAGTTAGGCACCCCTTTCCATGGGCAGGGACACCTTCCAATAGCCCAGGTAGCTCAAAGCTTCATGCAACCTGCCCTGAACACTTCCAGGGATGGGGCATCCATGGCTTCCCTGGGCAATCTGTGCCAGTGCCTCACAATCCTCACAGTAAAGAATTTCTTCCCATATCTAATCTAAACCCACCCTCTTTCAGTTGGGAGCCATTCCCTCTTGGCCTGTCACTAAAACTTACATGTCACTTATAATATCCTAGGTACATCACTGGAGGTTGATATTTTCCAGAGTTCCAATTCCTACATTTTGCATTTATGACATTTTTAAGCACCTGCACATGAAGCTGTCTCATCTGGGCAACTGAAAATCCTCTTATGCTTACAGACACAAGTTCTCAGAATAGGGATGTATCCACCAGTCTTTTTTGGGCAAAATAGCAGAATAGATTATGACCTTTACAAAAAGAATGTAGTAGCACCCAGGCAGTCTCTAGTGCACCACAAAATACCAAGAAAGAGACAAGCTGGTTGGCCTTTGAAATATATGGAAAATATAATGCTGACAAAACTGTCACTAGCAAAAATCTTTTTTCCCCCTTTGCAGAAGTTATGGGTGGTCTTTGCAAAAATAAAAAGAAATTATTAGGAAAATCTTGGCTGCAGCTCGCTCACTGGCAAATGCAAAACCAAATATCTGGCACCAGGTGTGAAAGTAGTGAGGCACCCCAACCTCACGGTCATTAGAATCTTGCAAGATTTCCAACTCAAGTAAGATTTCCCAGCTCACACCTCCTTCATCAGCCCTCATCACGCTGGCTGAAATGATCTTGGCAGAGGGAATAATTCTTCATCAGCTACAATAAGTGTTACAGATGTATCTGAATCAAACACAGTGCCCAGCCGGATACGCAGCTTTGAGAACTCCCACTGTGCCTGTTGAAAACTCTCCTCTGGGGACTGGGAGCTGTGCCTGGAACCAGCAAAAGCCCAGCAACAAAACCCCTTCCTCGTGTTTATTTTGAACGAGCATGCCCACTGCAGCCAAGGGAGTGACTGTCATCTTGAATTACCTCCTGATAACACAGCAAGGTGGCCTCATGCAAACATCTCATTTAAGGTCTTCATTTTCCTAAAACTAATCTAAACCACAGATCCATAAGGAACCCCTCATCAGTCCCCACCCAGAAGGTATGAATTGGTCTCCAGCTCCTATGTTAGTAACAATTCATTTGCTTGTCCAGCAGGGCTTTTTCATTCCTTCTTGTATCAAATGTCACTTCAGCCCACCCCCTAGGTCCCTGTCCTTCACACAGACAGCACATTTTTGGGAAATGTTTTCTTTGCCACGTGCCATGATCATCCTGGGATGAACTGTCAAATAACAGGCTTTCATCTGGATATAATTTATTCATTATATCACTACTTCATATTAAAAGAAAAAGCACCAGTGTGAAAGCATGAACAAAAACCCCATTTTTGGTGATTCAATAACCTGAAAATTATTAAAGTTAAAAGCTCTTGAGTCAGACAGAGCAGCATCATATTATTAGAATAATATGTTAATGTTTCACTCATGCAGCCCTCTGTGGGTCTTTTGAAACACCTGTGGAAATAAGTTTTGTGCTATTACAAAGCTAACAAAGACACTGGGCTGAGTCAGTTTAATTGCTCAAATTATCCATATGACTGAATTTTATGAGGTAATAAAACACATCCTGATATAAATATAATAAATACTTTGTATAAGGCACTACACTGAGTATATATTCAACAACTTCTTCCTATTTTCTTTGTCTCCTCTGTTTTCCTGTTCTTCAGACTGCTTTCAGTACAGCTGCTGCTCAGAAGACCCCTGATGCTGCTTGTGGTGGGATTGAAACCAAGAGCCCATCACCAACCACACCGTGGAGAGCATATCTTTAAAAACAAAAGACACTGCAGAATAGATTTAAGTCTTCCCAAGGAAACCACACCAATAACTCCAGCTCCCTCTGTCAGCACAAAGGAAGAGGCACCATTTCTTACTATCTCCCTCTCCCTTTGTTAGGCCAGATCCATATTCCCAAATGTCATCACACCTCAACTTCACCTACTGGCTCTCTGCTTTTACTGCCTTCTCTGAGTGTTTTGTCATTGATAACAGAGTCTGGGAAACCATTTTCCTTACCTAGCACTAAATTCCTGCTTTTACATTCATAATTGTGTCATAAAAGTGCGTGACAGTAAACTTTTATGATGTCTAAAGATGGGCCTGAGTGGCAAAACCTGCACACTGAGTGAAAATTTTCCCAATTTAGGAGGTGTAGGGTTTCAAGCTCAACACAACTTGTTCTCTTTTCCAAATGATCACATGTTCTGGTGTTTTCTTAAGAGGAAAGATTTGTGAATACACTAAGGCACTTTCACTTTTAGTTTATGATCACATTAAAGAAGTGTAGCCATTAGAAATATGAATGTTAAAATGCAGTAGTTTAAAAAATTGGGTTCAGAAACATAAAATATGCTGGAAAATAAATAGGTCGTTACATTATTTAATTCATTATGTATTTTCCATTTGTACTGAAGTAATGTACTGAAAGCTGATGGTCCACATCAGTAAGGGATAGCTAATTACCAAATGGAAGTGTACTAATTAAAATCATGCAGTATTCCTGAGGCTAAAGAATTTATTACCAAACAGGTGACTGTGTAGATCTAAATGTAGATCTAATAATGAACAGAGATAAGTCATTAAAAATAATATGTAAACACCAGTGTAATTTAATAACAAACTCAGAAAGGATTTATGATCCTCACAATATTTTAAAAACATAATTTCCTTCACCCTCATAAGATCAAATTTATAGCTGTATGAATCTTTGTCTGTCAAAGCAGAAAAGTGGAGCATATATTCAGTATAACCATCTGACAAATATTTTTATTCAGTTTTATCAAAATATAACCACACAGCTTCTTTAGCCTTCTGATTCTGCGTATTTCAACAATTCCACATTAAAAAAGTCATTCAGAAAGTGCCTGCTCCCTATTATGAGGCACCGAAATAGCCAAATGACCAGCTGATTATACTACAAAATTTGCTCCAAAGCAAAAATAGAGCTTCCCAAATGAAGCTGTCATGAGAACCTTCATGTTCTTCATGAGGAGCTGCAGCTGTCTGGCCCAACCCTTGGTCAGACATTACCCCACCCAAGGCAGGAAAAGCAGAAAAGGACCATTCCTCACCTACAGTAGCTCACAGACAAAATTTGAGCTTCAAACTGCCAAAGGAGGTGGTGGCACATCACTTTCCCATTAGGTCTCCCCCGGCTGCAAGGAGAAGCAGCTGACTGTCCCTGCTCTATGCAGGTGGGCACCTTGCAGCAGACACATGGAGATGGCCCTGGTTTAAAGCACTGCAGCTATTGGATATCCCCTGTCTGAGCACTCGAAGAAAAAAAAAATAATGGCAACTTTTTACCGCTAACAGCAATCAAAAATACAATAATCATTTGATAAGGAACCCAAGTTACTTTCCCTAGTTTTGCAGTTGCAAATGTAGTATAAGACACCAAGAAAAAGCAAGAAAACCAAGAAGGAAAAATCACAACAGTCTTGATTATATGACAGTCATTAATCTGTGAAAAGCTGGCAAGCCTGGATTACAGAAAAAGCATTTCCTGCTTAAAAACTAGTTCAACAACTTATATTCCTATACCTTTCTGGTTACGTAGAAAAGTATTGGGTATGTTTCTAAACTGCTAAGTCTGCAGCTAAGACTAAGGCAGCAATTACAAGAAAGGGAATGCTCTTTATCAGTCAAAAAAAGGTAGTGGAATTTTACAGTAGGTGTCCTAAAAATCTGTTTTCTAAATTCTCACAGGAGAACCTAAAGAGAATCTTGAGAGAATTTAGACCTCACTAAGAAAGAAGCAAATGTCCTCTATGGTAGAAATTAAAAATTCCTTCACAACTATGACTTATAGCACAATCATTCTAATGACTCATACTTCAGTAATTAAAATTCATTTGCAGGCTTCTCCCCAGAGCTTGGTCGGATGCTTAAGGAGCACACTTGGCATTTTACAGCTGCTCAGCACTCTTTCAAGGAGTCCGAAGCAATGAGCACTAGCACTCAGTACCCATGCACACATACACACACAAATACCAAAACTATTCCAAAATTGCACAGCATGCATAGAAGGGACTCTGCGGCATCCACAAAAATGAATTCATAAGTTTTGCGCTTACAGGCTGAAGACAATGGTGCCATAGTCTCAACAGGAATCTGTATTCAAAATATTTATAGCAAGGAACAGAAGCTTGAAATAACAACATCCTAAAGAACTGAAACAATAACTCCTAAACAAAAAATTTAGAGAACCTTGGAAATTACCTAATTCCAATGAATAGGTGACCAGCATTTTTGAAGCCAGACAGCTTTCATCTCTTTTAATGTATTTTTACAGTAATAAATCCTTGTGCAAATCATACCTGTGGTGACAATAACAACAGATCTCTTGAGCTCTGAATCATTTTCCACTCCTATAAAATCATCTTATTCCTCCTCCTTTGTTTACCTCATAGAAATTTGTAAGGACTTATGATTAACATATCACTTTAATGAACATTAAAATTATTATTATAAATAACTGGATCAAGAGAGATCTATATAGACATAAGGGGTATTTATGTGTATATACAGATGCAAATACATGTGAAGATACTACCTTTGAAAGCTTTTTTTTTTCTAATGAGGAAACCAGGCTGCAGACTCAGGAATAATGTTTATTGAAGAATAGTATAAAGTTGAAGTGATCCCACTTTGAAAAAACTCCCTCCCCCTCACACCACTATGGTGTCTAATTAACAATTACATTCTTTTGAGCATCTTAAAACCATAAGAAAATTCAGCCTCTTCCGCAAGAGATTTAAATATAACCATGTTATCAATTTAACACAAATTCTGCACATCAGGCTTCAGAGTGGTGTTCTTTTTCCTTCCTTTTACACACATGTTAAAATAATCATGCCAGAGGATTCTCATACTGTGTATTCAAACCTTTCAGAGGATGATTCAATCTATTCATTTTCAGTAGGCACAGTGCTGCCTAACTCTAACTGAACATAGCTTTTATATATTTAAAATGGATCCAGAACAATCTGCAGAGCCTGAATGACTCTTCACTAACAATGTCAACAGACTGAAACAAAATACATGTGTAGGAAAGAAAGCATGGCTGAGAGGGAAGTGCTTGGCAGAGGGAAAGAAACTTTTGGTGTTTCAGTGGTATGTGAAAGAAACTGGGCAGCCTCCCACTAAATTACATCTTTCCATCTGCCCTGTCTGCACTCATCAGTGTACTGGGCCCATCCACTCCTCTCTTGGATAAATCATTTGGAGAGCAGAAGGAAAAATGCAGTAGCTCAACCAGGACAATTGAAGGATTAGGGAGCAGCAAATTGGCTTGCAAAACGGACTTGCAAAACTGACTCCACCTATGGAGAGGATACCTGTATATATATGGAAGGGATCTGCCTCACCCATGAGCAAATCTTCTCTGCAAATAGGGCAGGATTTAAGCAGGACCTGCAGCAAGCTACTCCTAAGTATGCCATGAACGTGCAGTGACAAGGTTGGTGGAGGTACAGGTGAGTTATTCTGTGCATTTAAAGCATACAAAACTGTCTTTGTCAGCTGCCAGTTCCTATTTTATAGCTTTTTAAACATATCAGCCTTGTGTTCCATGAAAATCATCCAACTGATTGCTGATACCACCCCATGCTGTATCAGAAAGATAATATTCCTTTTCACATCAAAACAACTTTGAGTGGGGAAAAAAAGGACAAATAAAAGGCCAGACTAGTAGTGAGCCAAAATGATAGAATTTTCTCCGATCTCTGGATGACAAACCTCATTCCTCAGGCACACACTTACTCTGGTCTGTAACCAGCCTAGCCCAGGCCTTGGCCATGGAATATAAAGAAGAGGGAATTGACAGCAGGTCCCCAGCTGGAGAGCTTCTTGTCAGTAAGGCTCCACCTGATATCTTGGACTAAAGATCAAATTCAATGTGTTACACAATCCTTTATAGAAAACTCTCATTCATAACCAGTGCTCTCATTAAAAATCTCACATCCACAGAAACTCAGGGATAGAAAAAGAGAAGCTTCTCTGCTGAGACTAAAATCTTTCCTTTACTTCTTTTATTTTCTAACGGTAAGACTACAAGCACTAAGACTAGAAAACAAAAAGAAGATGTATTTACACAGTTATCTATCAAGTCACAGTCAAGGAATCAAGGTGAGATTGGCTTGTCTCAGAAACATCAAAGTATTTTTCTTTATTTCTTAGGATACACAAACAAACTTAAACTGGAAACAGAGAACAGGAGGACCTTTGCTTCTGCTAGGTATGAAGTCAGGGACATCATGGATGAGAATGTTTCAAAATACTCACTGATTTATTTTTGCAGGCTCTCCAAAGTGTCTTGACACCTTTACTTGGGATCCAGATATTTATATAACACTCTGGAATTCATCAAAGACCAGTCTGAAATATTGTCACATGGCAGCCAAACTGTCTCAAGATGCCTCACTAGAATTCAAACATACACACCGCACAGGAACTTCTTCTAGCAGGCTTTACAGAAGGGACCAGATAAAGCTGCCAAAGAAAATGAAATTTAACAGCCAAAAGTATGTGAAAATAACCCCTAGAATTGTGCACTTTATCTCTGCTGGGGAAACATTTTCTTTTCCTTTCCTTCCTAATTCAATTTATATTTATTTCCATTGTACTTTGGAAAGTTATTTTGCACCATATCATTATTATTTCTATCAAGCTTTAGGCAGACTTATTTTTTATTTCATTAAATCATGCAGCAAGAGCACCAACTTTAATCAAGGGAATGCAACAATTTCATCTCTTGTACATGCAACCAGTGTCTCAGCCCTTATAAAACATTCCAGCATTTCTTGGTTTGGAGTTTTCTGTCAGTCCTGTGATCACAGATGCAGTTTATACCATGAAGACAATGCAAGCACCAATGGACTCACAGGATTCTTTACCTGTAAGTGCTTGCTTGTACTGTTTTTCAAATAGATTTTCTTCCTAGTACCACTAGGAAGAACAAGATTGGATGAATAATTAGGAAAAGCCAACACAATGGAAATAGGAATTCCACTGAAAGAAAAGTGCTCTTTTTCAAAACTTGAGAAGAAAGCGTGGATAAATGTTTCTGCATTCCCCAGAACCTAATTATCTGTACAGGGCAAGTTTGGAGACAGGTATTTATAGCTGTGGTTACTGTTGTTGCTGCTACTCAGCAGTAACTTTTAGGAAATCCTGAGTGCTATTCCATCTTTTCTTCTCTCCTCACTGAGCCTACACTTGGAATTACTACTGTCAGCCACAAAGAAGAGAACAATTTCCAGACACGCTTCCTCTCTCCTGTCTTCCCATATTATTTTCACTCTGGTAGAAGAGGAATCCACTGTGTCTGCCATTTCAACAAACAAGTCTCGTATTCCTCTTTACCTCCTCAGATTTGCATCAGTCATACACTCTACAAATGCTGTTATATCATAATAGCTCTTGTGGTCAATCTCAGATGACTAATAATCTTGAATGACACTGTTAAAAGAACCTAAACATTTTCTGGGGTTAATTGTCTTCTTCTATTAGTGGTGAGG
The DNA here is from genome assembly GCA_013400515.1 of Erpornis zantholeuca. Classification (NCBI taxonomy): domain Eukaryota; kingdom Metazoa; phylum Chordata; class Aves; order Passeriformes; family Timaliidae; genus Erpornis; species Erpornis zantholeuca. The sequence continues at coordinate 54,980 of VZTN01029695.1, read as the reverse complement.
CCTCTTACCTGGAGTGGTAAATGCTTTCATACCTTTAGAGTCTGGGGTTCTAAAGCACCCCCCTTTGGCTAGTAACACTTGCAAGATAAGCATTAAAATCCCATTTTATTTTAGTGGGGCTGTACTAACTGCCTAGGGGACTTTATAAAATCCCTCAGCACTTCAGACAACCATCTGTGCTTGTCACTGGCACTTGGAAACACTGTCCTTGAAGAGCTTTCAGTGCCCATGACAGAAGAGTCAAGCACTGGTTTGCTGATGAACAGTCCTGGCCCACCTCCTCTAATTAGCTCTCAGACACATTATCAGAATTTACAGTGGAAATCACCGAACCAACCAAAGAGCCAAAATTCTCTGTCAGCATTTAAAAAAGCTCCCCAAATGGCTACCTCTGACTCCTGAAAATTAGCCACAGCTGTTGCTAAAAAATAGTCCAATTCCACAGGAAACCTGCAAAACTGGCAGTTTTAAAACAGTAACAAGCTTCTCCAAGCAACTTTTAATCCTGAGCCCCTGAGAAGTGCATAGCCAAACCTGATGCATCATCCATTCTCTGAGCAAACTTCACTGCAGTTCTCTCTGCTGGCCTCCTCCACAGCGTCTCCCTCACAGGTCTCTCCAGCATACAATAGTCAAAAAAGGAGTCACCAATACTTTCCAATGTGATTTTCAAGAAAAACACATTTTAATGTATTTCAGGTACACAGACCATGAAAGCATGTACAGCAGCTTATACATAGTCACCACTTTCCCAGAAACTTGGGGCCAAATTCTGAAGTAATTGGAACCTTATGCAACTGTTGACTCTACTGAGAGCAAACAGGTGTTATGTCAATTATCACACATTATCTCGGTGAAATAGCCCCAATTTGGGGTTACATTATGACAATTTTGTAAGTGCTTGACATAAAAGGTCTTACAGTCACCATAACCAGGCACAAGAGGCTCATCCGAGTTTTAGGGTGGAGTAGTGACAATCAAAGGAAAGCAAAATTGGCCAAAGTTTCCTTCAATCCAGAAAATCCCAATGACTCCTTATCTCCAAGGAATATTTAACAACTTGCACAAGTTAGCACAGCATACGACTGCTCTGATACAGGCCAAGTGAAGGGCTTAGTGCACGGCTGTGATAAAATCTGCCTAGTAAAACCTTTGTTATCCAAGATGTTCTTTTATTTTAGGAGAATTTGCTCATTCTTTGCAAAAATACCTCATTGCTTCATGCCCACAAAAGCAAGTGAAGCTACCTGCAATCTACAAAATTACAGGGTACCGTCCTTCATCATTGAACAGGATTTCTGTCTAAATTCTACTCACCCATTGCTTTTTCTAAAGGGAAAAATGACCTGCAACAACTGTTGCATTGTGCTTGGCCTGAAATTTATGAAAAGAACCTAGAAGTCCTGTTTTTTTTTCAGTAAGCATGTACAGCCTTTTATCCCTCTGGTATTAAAAAAAAAAAAAAAAAAAGAAAAAAGAAAAAAAAAAGCTGAATTCATGTTCATTTGTCCTGACAACAAAAGAAGGATCAAGGACTTAAGGATTTTCTAAAATTCAAATGACATTGCCTCTCAATCAATTACTGTTTGGGCTCTTAAAAAGAAGTCCAGGGATCATGACTGATTATATTTAAACTTAAACAGTTCTTTTGATTGAAGATGATGGAGCATAACAACTAAACCTGTGGAGCAGTAGATGTAACAAATTACATTTACATTCCTTGACTGAATTTAAGGGTGATTTCTACACCCTTTAGCTTTATAACATGAATCTTCAAAGGGCAGTGGCACTGGGAATTCAGCTTGATAGCCTGTTTCCTGAGCACATATAAAGATAATTCTGTAATATTGTTTTGCCCATTTATCAGTTTGCTGAAGACATTTTTAGAGCATTTCATTTACCCATAATTCAGAAAGGAAACCTCCCTATTTAGAGCTGAAACCGCATCAAATTCGAAAATATTGAGGGAAATTTTCACAGGAGCAGCAACAAATTCTGACATCGAGTAGTTCATATGGCCTCCAAAGCCCACAGGAGCTTCACAAATGGAAAGTTATCACAGTAGCACCTGCCTTGGCATTTAACAAATGTGTAGATAGCCACGTCACATGGATAGGTATGTGGATATTTGGTAAACAATTCAGCACTGGTAGCTGCTCCACATGCTTTTAGTCAGGCTAGCAGCACAGTATAGATGCATATGACATAATCATTGTCTGGGACAATATTTAAAACACAATTGTTACTTGTTCTTAAAACCAGATGCTATAACCTACAGCTGCATTTGGAACCTTTGGACACTGGCACATGTGGTAGATGGACTTCCTGCACACAAGCAAGTGCTGGAAATGTTGCCTCATTAAGAAGAAACTTTTCCCACAAGCTCTGGGACTGTTTGGAATTCCAGTGCTTGAGAGATTACCTCATTGTTAGGCATCACCTAATTTGAAACACAATCATATCCAACAGCTTTCCATTATCACGTTAGGAAAGTTTGCCAGCTCTTTCTGGGATTAATAGACAATAAGGAGATAGTTGCATCAGGTCTCCCAAAGCCAGAAATATTAATCCAGGAGTAGAAATCTCTGATGTCTGTTATTCAGTGCTCTGTATAACCATACTCTTTCATGGATGGACAGATGGACATTGGAGCAAATTGGTAACTAGAAGGCTTGCAATATTGGGTTTCTTCATATTAAAAACAAAGAATATTTACTTTTATACAAAGAAACTATTTTTCACAACTCTCTTTTTCTTTAAAGATTTTAACTCAACATAAAAAAAAAATAAAAAATAAATAAAAAAGGCCAAAAAACTTCTCTCGTATAACTACATTAAGCTGTCTGAAGAATTAAAATAGTAGCCAATTATGCTCATTGAGTCAGGATGGGAAGAAAAAAGCAAATTTAATTAATGCATACATTGGGTAAGTACACTTGAAGAATAAGAATCTTCTTGAATCTTTTAATAAACAGGAACAAAATTCAGCCTTCAAACAATTCTGATTAATAAAAAGGAATAATGCATGAATGATATTGGTCCTCTATTTTTACTAGAATCTCCTAACTTTCCAGTTAATGTGGTTATGCAGCCATCCACAGAACTTCTTCCAGGTGGCTTAAAATAAACTGGGCTCAAATACAGCATATCAGATGTGACAATGAAGTCCATTCCTTTGTGATTTCATTCATGGAATTCCATACAAAATCATTACAGTGGAAAGGAGGTACAAGGGAAATGCTTACAGAAAATCAAAACACTTCTCTGTAACCTTATGCTAAGAGTTGCACAGAGCACCTAGACCAGCCAGGGCTTCTCCTGCCTCCTGCAGTTTTACCTGCTGCTGATGCTGGCCCATCCCCTCAACCCTTCTCCAGCCATCCTGAGAGGAACACGGACACCTCGGATCAACTTCCTGAGGAGGACATGGACCCTGAGCTGACGCCATTGCTGGATGTGGTGCCGATGATTTGGACATGCTGTCTCTTCCTGCTGCTGATCACGGGCGTTGTCCTGGGATGCAGCCTTGGCAGAAGGCACCGGAGACGCTGGGGAGAGGTGCGGGAGGGGGCTTGGGCAGGCATGACACTGCTGGGAGCCAGGACCCACCAAGGCCTGGGGCCAAGCCAGGGTGAGGCCTGAGAGCCCTCATGGAGGAGCAAAGTCGGGCAGGCCTCGGCGGTGCTGGGCCTCTTGGGCAACTCTTTGGCCAAGGCCCTGCAGCAGAGGGAGCTGAAGCCCTGGGTGGGAATCAGGCCCAGGCTGAACCCCAGGGACACCACCAGACAGAGGCAGCTTGAGCTCTTCTTGCTGCAGCCTCTGCCCGGGGCAGCCCAGCCAGGCGCGGGTCTCTCACGCAGAGGCCAAAGGCAGCCCAAGAGTCCTTGGCCCCACTCTGTCCTTCTGCCCGTTCCATCGGGATCCCTGTGCTTTGCCTTGCAGGAGAAGCACCAGAGGCCCTCGGCCTGTGCAGGGCAGTGCTGCTGCCGGGGACACGGCTGCCCCAGGAAGCTGATCCAGCTGCTGAGGCACAACTGTGCCATGCTGTGGCTGTGCCTGCGCCACTGCTCTCTGCAGAGGCACAGACCCAAGAGAGCAGCAGAAGAGTACATCTAGAAGAGAAGGAGACTCCAAGCCTCCCCTTAGCACTGACTCTCCAGCTCCAGCACGGCGCTCTGCATGCAGAGCATTGCAGGGGATGTGTGACCAGTGCCCAGCCCGGGCACTGCGACATCTCCCATCTTAGGTGTTAGAGAAACCCCCATTCTTAGTTGTAGGATTCCCTGCCACCTTTCCTACAAGGAGTTCAAGTTTCCCTTAGTACTCGAGTTCAGAAAGTTGACTTTTTTAGACATATGGTTCTCACCCCACAGTCTTCTAGTTACCCCCTAGTTGTAGATTTTGAGTGTAGTCAAGTGAATAAAGTTCACATTTTCCACACACTGCTGTGTTGTTTTCTTGATATTCCATCCAAGAGGGGACACAGCAATGGATGGGTTTACACACCCCACTCCCCTGGGGTGGAGAGCTTGAGTGCACCAGTAGGATTTGCAAGAGTATGGGAGGCAGCTAGAAAGAAGATGGTGGGTAATATTCTCCTGCCTCCATCTTCCAAGGAAGCTTGGACTCCATCCCTGTCTGCACTGTGCCAGGGGGACATCCAAAGGCCTCAAGCCTTGGATTGAGACAGCCTCAAGCATGGCCACCCTGCACTGAGCACCATTCCTGCCTCTTGGCCAGGACTGTGCTCCAGCTCCCAAGATCTCTGTGAACAGGGCCTCTTGAGTGCACTCCTCTGTCAAGAATTCCTCACCAGAGCCTATAGAGACTTTGGTCTCTTCCATAAGCTTGTGTCGCTTCTCTGACACAGCTCCTCAGACCTGTCTCACCTGGCTGCCTGTGCTCCTTCTCTCTCTGCTCTTGTTCTCTGGCCATACATCCTATCTTGGCCTTCCAAGAGAGACAAATTCTGTTCCTTTGGAGTTCCATTCTCCTCTGTTTGGGAACTATGGGACTTGAGAGGGCCTGGAGATGCCACAGCAGCCCCATCACAGAACAGCCGTTGGAGTGCTGCTCCAACTCCATCTTAAAACTCCAGGCGCTGCTGAAGGAAATGCTCTTCCAGAACCTGTACTTCGGACACTTAGGACTCCTACCAGCACATAAACTGAATATAACTGGAATCCAAATTAAGAGTCAGGACAATGCTCACCAAATTTTTGTCTTACATGCTGAATATTTCCACATTACTACAACCTGACCCAATAAAAATATCAGACACAGAAGACTTCCGTTTTGTGATGGATCACAGCGCAGCATCTGATCCATCACTCACAAATTCTGAAATACATATCAACAGATTAATAACAGTTCCATCTATAAGTGTATCAAAGACACAGACATCTACTGAAATGCTGGTTACATAAAAACAGATTTCTTTTTTTCTGAATTTTAATGTGACAATGAAAATCTCACTTCTGAAAGAGGTTTAGAAACTCATTCAAACACAGTCAAACAAAACAAGAGTCTTTCTATTCCTCTCAGTAGTCTGTGGATCAGCTCCTGATTTATTTATCCGCATCTATTTAAGAAGATGCTTGGGGTGCCAACTTGTTAAATTAAATATAGATCAACAAAAAATATCCTTGTGATTCTTATTTCCTTCATGTTGAGAAACAGATTATCTTGAGCAACATAATTCGTTGGTGAGTATAACTATTGATTTCAGAAGAAAAATGTCTGTTTTTGAACATTTTTCTGCATCTCCTGCCAAGCTCCATGGAGATATTTTATATGAGATATTATTCAAAACCTCTAAGTCTGCTAAATTAAACAGGGGGCTCTGGGGTCTTTGAAAATTGAGTGTGGTGAAATCAGAGACTTTTACCTACACAACTTAGTGAAAATAAGCAGCTACAAAGCACACTGCACTTCATTGTTTTGAGTTCTTCAGCCCATTACTAAATTTAAAGCCAGCATTTGGGTTTATTACTTCTTTCCACGGATTTCACATTTCTCATCTTATTTTCAATGCTGGTCAGAACTGGAACCTCTTTCTGTCCTATTTTTTTAGATGAGGGCTAAGAATAGATTTCCTTCTGGCATGTTATTAATACTCCTGCTTTGGTCCATGATAGTCTCTGTTTTTCTATGTCACTTTGAACTTATGTTCTGTTCATTATCTTATGACAGTCACTTTGTTCTTCTGCTTTCACCTTGAAGAAAAAGATATTGGAGATAATGATATTTAGGGGAATCATTTGTACATTTCACTGTACTTTTGGGGTTTTAATACACATTGAGACCTCTATGGCTGATTTGTTCAGATCATAGTTCAGTGGGGCAGTCCACCCTTATTACTTCTGGAATAAGTTCAGCCAGGGTCTATCCTGATTTCATAGCCTAATACAGGCACGCATTTTCTAGCAAGTATCTTAGTCACCCCATTCTCAACTAGCTACATATTTTATTCCAATTTTTCTTGGAAGTTTTCTCTGGCTAAACTACTACATTTACTAATGGAGATACTGTACAATAGTTATAAAAGATATCAGCAGAGGGCATCTTCATTTTGGCCTTTTCAAAGACATGGTATCCTCTGGGCATTCACAATAATTATAACGCACTGCTTCTTTTGCTTTCTTTTTGTGCAGGAAAAACAAAAAAAAAAAACCCAAAAACCTCCCCCTCACCTCTCTACCATATTAGTTCAAGGCTCAGAAAGCACTTAAATCCCACTTAAGACCTCAGGTCAGGGAAAATTTCACCCTTGAAGAACTACACAGAGCGAACCAGTTTCCTTTCTTTCCCATTTTGGAAAAAGTCTGTCTGCTTTGCTATGTATCTGGACTTTTTTCTCAAATATGGTCTTCAAAACACAGGTGTCTCCAAATTACCTCTGGTTGGGAAGACATGGACTCAGCTATAAAATGATGCAAAAGAAAAACCAAACCAAACAAAACCCAAATCAAACAAATTTAAGATTCATTCACTGAAGGAAAGAGTATTTGTTGGCACTCAGAATGTGATTCTGTGACAGACAGGCTGCAAGTTTACTTTTACAGCAGTGGTCTTTGGTATCATATTTATCATATCTTTTTTGTCTATCACAGTTGTTACAAGTATCTGTGAGTGCTAATAGTCCTGGTCGAGGAAATGCTGCTTCTCTAGTCCCTGTCTCACCAAATATATTTCCATTTCGTCATATCCACGTCCTAAAGACAAAAATGAGTGTTTTGATATTTCTCTTTCTAGAAACAGTAACAAGATAAATTTTTCCCCGGTCAGATTTCATACAGATGAGGAAATTACAGATTCTGCCACTCACTGAACATTCAATCCCCTCTATTGTGCTGTTTTCTGAATGATTACTTTTTCTACTGGATGAATACAAATCAAAACAATTATACATTTCCTAGGAAAAAGAGGAATCAAGAAGAACAAGGTTTTGAGCTTGTGTCTAAAAATCTAATAAAAATCTTTTATAGAGAAATTTTACAATATAAGCCATCACCTCTTCTCCAGTAATCTCCTGGGATCTTCATGTTACTCAGAATCTTGTCACTGGCATTGAATTGCTTTGTTAAATGAGAAAACTCAGGCTGCTCTAACACCCTTTCACTCTTTCCTGAAAAATGATGTCACAAACCTTACAACAAAGGGAATCATTGTTGTTATTCTTCATTTTTTTCTTACTTTAATTTTCTTCTTAATTTGCATTGAACAGTTACCTAAATTACTTCTTATATACCAGTAATTCAAGAAGTGCTCATAATTAAAAGCTACTACTAGTAATACCAATACTTCTATTACATCAGATAAAATCCTGATTACTCGTATTCTAATGACAAGAAAAACACCTACCAGTGTAGCATAAGATAATCCTGAAGTAAACAGACACAGTTCCATCTAGGTGGCTATAGCCTACTAACCACCAGAAAAAGAGAGGCTAAAACATTAAGGACTGGAACACAGATTGTTTAAAAAGCAAGCATTTAGACTAATGAAGAATGTTTCCCATTATTAGACTGCCTTATAAATACTTATTGGGCAACAATAACAACGGCAGTGAAAGAGCTGTGTGTAATATAACATATGCCATATAACACGCATTTGCCTCTGCTTAGATTACAAATGTGTACGTTATTTATGAACAGTGAAGTTGTAAGTTTAAAGAGCCATTTTGGGGAACAAAGTTAGATTAGGCACACTCAGTGTAGGCCACATTGTTTGTCACTGAGTCTCATAACTTAGAATTACAGTACACTGACTCCTGTCACACGCAGCCACATTTCAGCACTGTTTACTGCACTCTGTGGTCTCTCCCTGTCAAAGGTGAGCAACCTGGTACCAAATTTACATGGGCTTTCAACTAGCTTTCAGGCTCCAATTTCAAAACACATGGGACTAATTCTGGAGCCAAAGTCAACCCTTAAATCAAGCGACAAGGAAAAATGGATCATTTTAAACAAGATTTTTAACCATCACAAGAGGAGAAGCCATCAAACAACACGGGTTCAGTTGCTGAAGTGCAGTTTAGGTACATGGTGGCCAATAAAACCTGAAGTAACTTTAGTGGAGATTAAATATGTCCTGGTTAAACATGTGCTTTATTTAACTTCAATGACTTTTTCCACTTATCCCTCCCCACACACCGACTCACTTCACTGAATTATGAGAAATAGTATCTCACAAATACCTGACTCCAATAATCATAGGATCATGGAACAGTTTGGGTTGCAAAGGACCTTAAAGAGCAGCTCTGTTCAACCCTCCCCTGCTTTGGGCAGGGACAACTTCCACTAGACCCAATTGCTCAGGATGCACTCAGTCCCTTCATCTACACCATTAAGGAAGATGTTAAAAGCATCCTGGTTTGCACAAGGCTTACTTAGACTCACAGGATACATCTATTCAAAATGCTCAGAGGCATAATACAGTTGGTATCAAAAAGCAAGCTATTAAATCCATTTTTTAAGTATCAGAATGCTCCATTAGAGCAAACCCTCAGGTATTTAGAAGTCCTGCTCCAGAGCTACTTACCACAGACAGAACATGCTACTATAGCAGACTAAATACATTAGAAAAGGACATATGAACTGAAGCTTTTATTCTGCACACATCTGCAAACAAGGCATGTGAGAAAAAGACATGGTAAACCTGCTTTATAGAGGCTAAGTCAGGCAGTACGAGTACTCAGCTAATTTATTCTGAGCTAGAGAGCAAACATAATCAAAAAGTAAAATAGATAACCTATTGAATCAATGATAAGCAAAATGTGGTCGTGTTGTCAGAGCGCATCACCAAAATGTGATAAATGGGAATTCTATTTATCTACTCTATTTATTCGATTCTATTTTATTTATTCTAAAGTAGGTTGGAGGGTTTTTTGTACTCAGGATGCAGAAATTTTATTAATGACATGCAGCTAACAACAATTCCTATATTTTTTGTTTGACCCATTTAGGATCACAGTAAAAAATATTAAAATCGATTATATATATTTGTCCCAGTTTGATACAAATTCAGAGGAGAATATCCCCTGATAGAAAGCAGGTTGTAGTTACCCCTCCCCCACCAGGTTAGGGAAAAGAAATATTTCCTCGGAGGAAAGTGAAGAGAAAAAAACTATTTATTTAATAAACACACAGGAAAAGAATAATAATGGTAAATAATAAAATCTCTCTCTGTGGAGAGAAACGTGGAAAAGTTTAGAGTCCTTCTGGGTGTGGTGTCTCTCCTCCCCGGAGCTGGGGGAGGACCCTCCCCTGCAGGCTGGTGGGAAGCCTCCCACTGAGGTTCCGATGTTCTGGTCTTCTGAACAAGTCCAGAAGAGAAAAAGAAGAAACCAAAGTCCCAGAAAACAAACGCCGTCTCTCCTCTTTTGAAGAAAACAGAGCCAAGCACCCACTGGAAAGCAAGGAAGGTGTTTTCCTCCCCTCTCCGCCTCAGCAACTATCACTCCCCAACAGCAGNGTAGTTACCCCTCCCCCACCAGGTTAGGGAAAAGAAATATTTCCTCGGAGGAAAGTGAAGAGAAAAAAACTATTTATTTAATAAACACACAGGAAAAGAATAATAATGGTAAATAATAAAATCTCTCTCTGTGGAGAGAAACGTGGAAAAGTTTAGAGTCCTTCTGGGTGTGGTGTCTCTCCTCCCCGGAGCTGGGGGAGGACCCTCCCCTGCAGGCTGGTGGGAAGGAAGCCTCCCACTGAGGTTTNGGAAGCCTCCCACTGAGGTTCCGATGTTCTGGTCTTCTGAACAAGTCCAGAAGAGAAAAAGAAGAAACCAAAGTCCCAGAAAACAAACGCCGTCTCTCCTCTTTTGAAGAAAACAGAGCCAAGCACCCACTGGAAAGCAAGGAAGGTGTTTTCCTCCCCTCTCCGCCTCAGCAACTATCACTCCCCAACAGCAGCAGAACAACAGAGAAGAGTAGCGACCTTGAAGCACAGAACTGCTTTGAAAAAGTTCCTCTGGCTGTTTATTTTCTCCCCTCTCAGGCTCAGTTTAAAGACACGGAATGGCATAAAATTCATTTTCTGGGCATAGAGCAGACGATATAGGATACACCATAAAGTCACTCCAAGACAATATCTCAGCCTTTTTAAGAGAGCGTGTGAAAAAGTCAATAAAAACAGACAGGAAATCCTGTTGTAATGGCACCTTCTTTACTGTGTCCTTTTCTTCTCCTTAGAATACTAAGGCTAGGCTAATTCCACCACCTCTTCTCCATTTCAGCTATAGCAGTTGCTCAACAGCCAACCACCTCCGTATGGAAGGTAATACAGGGATAGTTTAATGGACTGTCATCATCCAGAACAAGAAAGGAAGAAAAACTTCAACAGGCAGGTGACTCCAAATATATAGTTAGGAAAACAATCCTTTAAAACGTCAGGAAGGAAAAGGACAAAAGAAACAGGAAAACAATGTGTGGTTTGACCATCAGTGCAAAAAGGATTACTTGTACAATTTTTCATTTAAGAATTATATTGATGTTAGTCTGGATTGAAACATGCCCTCATACATCAGAGTCCAAAGAACACTTTAAACAGATGCACAAAGTAAAAAGCAGAACATTCATCATACTGAAGGATCATGATAAAATGAAAGGATCTATTTCATTCTTTCTAAATTCTGGTCTCTATGGGACAAAGCTTCTTCCATCATTTTGCACTACTGTGTGGAGCTCATTAGGGATATCTTCTTTTCCAAGCCATTCTCTGGCAGAGACGTACTGCAGAAACAGCTTTCATGAGTGAGCACAGGGCTTAGTTTTATCCCAAATGCAGTTTTATCCCTAAAACCTCTTACCAGAAATTAAATCAAGCCACATCCAAGTAATCCTTAGAAGAGCCAGCCACCAGCCAGCGCCTGTTTTGTCCCCCAAGGCACAACATATTTCTTTTCCTATGATTTTTGCTATTGATTACAAATATGACTTTCATCCTTTTCTGAATTATTAATTTTGCAGATATGCAATGATAAGTTTTACAGTTTATGTACACAGTTCGAGTTTAGTGTAGCTACAGATACTTTTTACCATAATGGTGATTTTTTGCACTGATAAAATGTATTAATTATGTGTTGTATCAAAATGTCATCACTTTTTCACAGAAGCACAGAATGGGTCAGGTTGGAAGGGCCCACAGTGGGTCATCTGCTCCAACCTCCCTGCTCAAGCAGGTTCATCCTGGAGCACAGGCCACAGCTGTTGTGTCCAATAGTTCTGGGGTATCTCCAGAGAGGGAGGCTCCACATTCTCTCTGGACAATTTGTTCCAGCACTGAGTCACTTGAAGAGTAAGGAAGCTCTTCCTCATGTTCAGGTGGAACTTCCTGTGCATCTGTTTCTGCCCCTTGCCTCTTGTCCTATTGCCCTGCACCACCAAGCAGAGCCTGGTCCATCCTTTGCTCCCTCCCATCAGTTATTGACAGATACTGGTGAGGTTCCCTCCCAGTCATCTCTTCTCGAGGCTGAAAGGCCTCAGCTCGCTCAGCCTTTCCTCCTAAGAGACATGCTCCAGTTCTGTAATCAACTTCTTTGCTCTCCATGGACCTGCTCCAGGAACTCAATGTCTCCCTTGTCCTGAGAAGCCCAGGTCTGCACACAGGACTCCAGATGTGGCCTCACCAGGACTGAGTAGAGGGGCAGGATCACCTCCTTCTGCCTGCTTGCAGTGCTCTTCCTAATGCACCCCAAGAATGGAGAAGAAATACAGCTAAATAAAGCTAATACAGAAATACAGTTAAAGAAATACAGCTTTACCATAAGCAGGTGTACAGCAGGTTAAAGGAAATAAAAAGTCAGAAGTAAAGGACATTGAGAAACATATCCTATAAATCTACTGTAACTCTAAGTTACCAGGACACACTGAAGAAGTGACAAACTGCAAAAAATACCCCTCTCTAATAATTAATATATGCACAGGGCATTCCCGAAGTATCAGCAGGAATACACTAAGTACATGGGATCCTACTTTGTCCAAACAAAACAAAATAAATTCTTATTATGTTTTTTATTCTAAGTGTTCTTTTCACAGATAAATATACTCTTCATTGCAGGGAAACCACCAAATGGAAGAGTTCTTGGGAAGCAATTCTGCATGTTCTCTAACAGTCATTTCAAGTAACTTATAATTATTTTCTCTGGCACCTTGAGAATCATTACTGACTGTACATGAGGGTTGGTGTCCTCAGTATTGGTGCTGTCATGCCCCTGCTCTTATATAAAACACCCTCTGCCAAGACAAACAATGGCCCAGAATCTGGTGATTTTTTCTGAGCAGGGATAATGAGGTGCAGTTGACTCCCATCAAGCTCAACTGGGCTAGTGCAACTGGGTTATTCCAGAGGCAGTGAGAAGGGCTGGCTGGCTGGAAACCAAAACCCACTTTACTTGCAAAAGAGGGGGAAAGCTTTCTAAAAAGAGCCCTGAGAGATGTCAGAATGCCTTTTCCTGCTGGGAATAAAGCAAGGAAGTCAGCAGCAACTCATGAGTTTATGAACTGTCATGGTCTTTCAGAAGTCTTCTGGATCCCACTATCCTTCTGCAAGCTCTCAGAGCCAACCACTGCTGATGCTGATATCTGTCCTTGAGCTACGTGAGTGCTCATGGAGGAAGTCTGGCACTTACAGATGATTTGAAAATTGATCTAACTTGATTGACAGCCATCTTTTCCTTTTTTTGTTTCTTCCTTCCTTCTCTAACCTGAAAACTTCCCTCTTTGCTGTTGAAACCATTCTAGATTTCTTCTCCTCTTAGTGGAGATTGAAGCAAAAATTCATTAATTCTTCAACCATCTTGGTGGCATCTATTTTTAGCTTTTCTTCCTCTTTGAGCAGTGGGCTAGCTCTGTCCTGGGTCCTCCTCTTAATGTGTTTTCAGAATGCCATCTTGTTACCCATTGTGTACCTCCTCTCTCTATTTTATCATGCCTTATAATTTCTGATTGCATTCTTATGTGTTTATATGATCTCTTGTTAGACTCTTCCTGATTTCTACTTCCATACTAGTATTTTGACTGCCATATCATTTCTGCTCTGGGAATAAAGGACTTTGGTGTCCCATTTGTCAATACAGGAAATTTAATGAGGAAATTAGATCTGGTATTCTGCAAGAAGAAGAGATTCCTTGCTCTTGATTACAACCTCTTCTTCATTCCCACAATTTACAATATTAATATAAGGCTGTTGCTGTACTTTGATGTTTGCCTTTTATTGCAGATATGTAACATGTACAGAAGTGTTACTAATATGGTTCACAATTTAGGAAGAGAAAAAGTGTGGACTCAGCAATCACTAAGTGTATTAGATGGACTGGCAATAAAAGCAACTGAACTTTAACTTTGAGGGCTGTGTTCATTTCCTTGGAGGAATATGAAATGTATCTTTGCACTGACAGAATTTTGTCTGCAGTGTGTCGTTTTGAATCAGCAGTAACACATGATCTGTCTGTCCTCCTCCATTCATAGCCCATATTCAATTAGCAAATGCTTTTGCAAAGAAGTGAATGATGAACAAGAAAAAAATGATGAAAAATTATGATTAAGAAAACAGCAATAATACATAGTTCATGTGACTATATATTTATAAAAATCCGATTCTAATTCATAATTTTGGAAAAAGTTTTTTCAGGGCAGTTCACTTTGTTTGGTCTGAGTCTGGAGAGATCTCTGCCAAGTATGACAAAATAGGATTCTGAAATCTTCTAAGTTACTAGATCACAATATAGTTTAAGATGCTTTGTTTTCACCCAGATAAAAAATTATGTCTGGGAATTTTTAAAACCTCAGACTTGGCAGGTGACACTGCTTTGAATAAAAAACTAATTTATATTTAAAATCTGTTATTTGCACAATGTTGCCATTGACATTGAAACCCTGTAGCAGAAAGAACAAGGTCAAAATGGCTCCCAAATATTACATCAAAGTTGTGCACTTTTTGACTTTTAAAAAAGCTTCTTTATGTAATCAACAATAACATTTCTTCTGCTCTTCAATTGCACAATACAATTGTTAAGCACTGGAATTAACCTGGCAACTTAAGTATGTAACATACTAAAAATTTGTAACATACTAAAAATCTAAAAATTTTAGATTTCTATATATAAGATTGTGTACATCACTCAGAGGTCTTACTTTCTTTTTTCTGGGTCAATATATTTGCCTGGGATATCCATCTGGAAACAAAAAAATACAGTTTACCTTAAGATGCAAAATACAACCATGTACATCATTTTGCTGTATTCTCCTCTAAATAATTGTTTCCATATTTTTGGCTTCCTTTGGAACTTGTGTCAAAATGTTTTGATTATTAGCTGATGAAAATGAGGAGACTCTCTTTCCGTTACGCTGCCATGCACATCTCACCTAATTCAAATTATTTCCTTTCATATCATGACTCACGAGTGCTGTTTAGCCACTTCATTCAAGAAATATATGTTGTTTCCTTCCTTTATTCTCTAGGTTCTCAGGGTTATAAAGAGCCTCAGAACTTCCAGACACAGTACTCAGATGTGCATCCAGAATCTTGCAGGCAGAGAAGCATGAAATTGTCTCAAGAGTCGGAAACATAAAGCAGCCGATACCCCTCATGCTTCAAATCTTTTCAAATCTATAGCTAAGTGTCTGTTCTATTCAGGGAACAACTGTGGTAGATCACCTCCTTTCCCAGAAGCTGAGATGTCCCTCAGTTCATGCTTTGCTTTGGGTTTTGTCTAGGCAACTGGATCAAAGCCGTCAAAATGGTTTTATAGGTTAATTATAATAACTTACAGGGATTCTGACAAGAACTCTGAGCATAACAAGCTTGCATAGCACTGGCTTGCACTGTTGAATTGCACACTTGCAATTCCTGTTGACCTCAAATACTTCACATTTATTGGATTTATCTGCTGGGAAGCAAAGAGTGGGCACCAGCTATGTAAGACTTGACTTGAAAAGCTGGATTACTTGAAGAAATTAATTGAGAGGTGATAAAATACAAGAATGTTATGGGTTTGTTTTCCATCTGGCACATCCATGTCCCAGTAAATTATTCAGATCGAGATAGATCAGGGACAAAACTTTAAGACTAAAGTGTCTGCCCAAGACAAATTGGGCGACTATACACACCTAAACTTCTAATTTTTGCAGGAAACCAGCTGAATGATTCAGAATGTGAATGAAAATCTAAATGGCAAAGATTCAGAAGGATTTTAATCGCTGCTTGTAGTGGACTGTTAGTTATCCAAATGTACAAAACTTTTCAATGCTTGACACCAGCGTAGAGGTGCATAAAGCATTTGATCCAGCTTTTCTCAAGTTTAAATGTGAGGTGCATATACAGTGGCTTAGGTATAGAAATATCCATAGTTGACAGCAGACATTTGTTGTGCCGCTAGAAATCAACGGAGCTCGGACTGCAATTTCACTGGAGCACAGACAGAACCTGGCTCACAGGTATAACCTGATACTCAGCTTGGGAGATCACACTTCAGAAGGATGGAGCTGAGGAGACTGTCTTGTTAACCAGCACTCAAGAGTTGGAGGGAATCCCTGATTTAGACTGGTTCGACTGATAGCTGTCCAACAGGAACTTCTGCAGTGATTTTCTCCAATGTATAGATTTCTGTGGATTCTTCTACAGCTGAGAAACAAATCCACATGTCAAGTTGGGCAGATGAACTCCGAATCACCACCTCTAACTATTTTGGTCTCCTTCTTTAGTGGTTTTGTAATCCACAAAACACCATAATAGCTCATACAAATCATTTCAAGAGACACATGGTTTACGGAGAGATCTACAGCCAACTCAAGGAGAAGTTATTTTCATTTCATTATTCACTTTTCCTTCTTATATGTCTGCTAGAGTGGTTCAGATTCGGTCTTCCATTGACGTCAATCGGAGTTACACACATAGTACTCGAGAACAGGATTTATGATCCAGCAATATTACCTTTGATTTTAAAAGATTATGTACACTACAGTCAGACCATAGTATGAACCAAGGAACATATGTTTAACCTGCTACTTCTAAGGTATTACATTCCATCTTCTTTATGAATTATTCCAAGTTTATTCCTGTATCTAAGCATGAAAAAGACTACCAAATTTACAGCATTCTTCAAACTTACCATCCAAAATTTTCTGCACTTAGGAGAAGCCAAAGTTGCACTTAAAACAGAAATTCCAAACTATAAGGCATGAACAAAAAATATATAATTGTGCTTTCTCTGGTCCATGCCAGTCCATGATCTAGTCCCTTGGGGATTTCGGAGCTTACCAAAACAGCATTCATAGTTGACTGCCATTAAATAAAGTATAAGATAGCCTCCCAATTTAGTCATGACAATGCCATTTGCTTTCATCTAGTGTTCAAAGCAGTAATGGGCTCCAGGCCTTGTCCACTATTTTTGCTTCTAGCAGATCTACTCTGATCTTCAGGTTTGGCAACACTAAACCACAGCCAGTTCTTAGGCTTTTGACAAGAGAGAGAAGCAGACCAGTCCTACTTTCCAAACACAGAATACAGAGCTATTGTGTGAACAATCTAACATAGGATTTTCTCTCCTATACTGCTTTTTCCTGCAAAGAATCGTTCCCACATCTGCTCCACTGACTGACAAATGAGATCCATCCACTCTTACAGATACTATGGACAAATTTACCAGCAGAAGAATAGTAAAACTGGAGCCTGTTTAGTTGCTGATGATTTCTCAGCAGCTTCTTAAATTTCTTACCTGGAAAATAGGATATTTCTGTCGCCAAAATAACCCATTCACCAGACAACATGGCTAAGGGAGCTCCTTCAAATACTTTGGTTGGAACAAAAATGGCAAGCACAGTTATTTCTGATTGATCTAGCCACAAAAGAGAATGATTTAGGGAGTCTTGAAAGAGTAAAGGAAACATCTAAAAAGGAGGTCCAGAGAGGCTTTTTACTTTCATCTTCAATTTTGGTAGCTTTTCCTCTCCCCAGTGCAACCCTTAGATCAGTTGAATCCCTTTGTATTTCCATAGGCTTCAGTAGTCTGACAGGAGGAATGAGTTTTGCCGTTTCATCTCTATGTAAATGTTTATGTCTAAATAGATACACTGGCCCAAATTCTGGGCTGTGTTCCAGCTACTTCCTTCTATAGAAACGAGATGGATGTCCCCAGTGGATAATTAATTCCTTCACTGGGATGGAAGCCCAGATGAAAGAAGCTTAGCAGAATGGTTGTAGTCTTTCCTCAGGTTCCTCTGGGGATAGTGAGGGTTTGATGAGGGTAAGACTTCTATGAGGGTATGGATGAGCTCTCTTTGATTCCACTGACTGTTCAATTGTCCCTAAGACCACTGTAATGGTCACTCTCCTAAAAAGTAAGCTCCCAAACAGTCATGCAGATGTTCAAAAAGGTGGATAGCACAGGAAAAAAATATTTGAATGATGCCCACTAAGAAGTAGCATTGATTAAATGGCTTGGAAAATTGAGGGGTTTTATCTGTTTCCACATTTGATCTCTCTTTTTTGACACCTAAGTTCTTGTCCGCATCAGTGGGTTATCAAGCACTGTAGCAGGCTTCCCAAGGAAGTGGTTGAGTCAGCACCCCTGGAGATAGTTAAAACAGGAACTGGCAAGACAGAAATGTGAAGAAGGACAGAAAAATCTATCTTACATGTAACTGAAGAGTAAAGACTGCCACCAGTCCCTGGAAACAGGCTGCTACAAACCGTAACCTATAGAGCAGGCTTATCCCACTTCCCACTCTCTCTTCCATCCCAGCACATGTGCTGCTTGGAAGAGATCATGAATCACAACCATTGCTCAAAAAGGGAAAAGTCCTGGGAATTCAGAGAAGAAAAGGCTGTCTAAGGTGTCATTGGCCATTTTAGGAAAACATTGCATACTGAAAGTGACAAATTTCAAACTGCTTCAAATACCCAGCAGTTCAGTAAGACTGAAAAGAGGCCTTGTTGTGAAGTCTGTAAATCACCAACTCCCCCACTTCAGCACAACCAAACCAGCAGGTGTGGCACTTGCTCTGAGCACCAGGGCATCCCACTGAATACTGTTGAGAAATTTGAAGCAATATGCTAAGAACTCAAAGAGCTCCTTTCTAACCCATCCATGTTTTAGCAGGAATCCTGGGAAGAGTCTGTGACCTCAGAGGTTAACTGTCAGACTTGCAGCCACTATTCACAACAGCCTCTACATTGTTTACATCTTAAAAATGTTTTTAAGAAAAATAATGTGTTTCATATTTTCTCTTTATCGTGTTTTATAGCTTTTCCTTTTGTTTGTGTCTAGAACTGCCTTCAGTTCAGGGGAGGTAACTAAATGGTGCAATTTAAGCTCCACAAAGAAAGCATTGACCTGGGTTGATTTTGAAGGAAGCGGAAGAGGGAGGTTATGCTCCATCCAGAGGCTCTAAGCCAAATAGATCTGAAATGGAGAAATGCCCAGATTTCTTACAGCATGTATTCACTAAACCATAGTAACTCATTGTGTACTGCAGCTCCCTACAATTTATCAGATGCCTGGAAAATAGTGGTCTCAGATTTTGAAGCCCTGTGACCCTCATATTCAGAGCCCTGGGCTGCAGAATAGGGGGTCAGTGTTCCCATGTCTGCACAGGTCGTATGAGCTGCCCTTGGTGCAGCTCCTGATTATCTAATTTTCAGATACTTTTGCTATCATTGCATCAGAAACACAAACTAAGCTCACAGATATACTTAGAGTCATTCCACATGTCTGTCACAGGTTGCTCTGCATAAAAAAATCTTTAAACTGATTAAAGAAACAGCTCTGTCACACATCTGTTTGACTGATGAAGGTGCAAAAGTGCCATATCATCAGTTACAAGCAAATCAGTAGACTTTCTTACCATCTCTGTATATGAGAACTTCACCAAGCCTGTCATCTATCTTTTCTATTTCTTATATTTCCTGCAGTTCTGAGTAGGACCTTTTGTCACTAAGCCAGCAATATATAGATTTTGTATGGCTCCTTGCAAAATTTTTGGAGGAGAACAATCATATATTCACACAGCATTATTCCATGGTTATCCCACAACCATATGGCAGATGTTCATACAATAACCAGGCACCAGGCAAAGCACATACTCTACATGGATTAATCCAAAACCAGTTCTTCATTTCAAAACTCAGTCAGTGCTGCCACCACACCAGAGAAGGTCTGTGGTAACTTGTGTACCTGGAGTTCGACATCCACAGTCTTTGATGCACTCCAGAATCTTCTGCTCTAAAAAATCCCTTAGAGGAACTTTTCCTACTCTGTAAAAACAGTTATTTATTTGAGGAACAGAATACTGCTATCTCTTTTACAAGGTCATTTTCTGAATTAATTACAATCTGCAAAGTATTTTGATTGTGTGAATTTATGATACGTAATAGCAATTTAACTACTAATCTAACATGGTGTTTTTAGCTATTAATCAAACTAAGTAATGCTACCCAAGAGTTTAGTAACAGCACATTTATAAAGTCTGGTGCTATATCATGAGCAATTTTTATCCATTTGAGTATTTTAGGATACAATATAAAAAGAGGAATGCTAGTGTCTTTCTTCTAAATTTCCTGGCTTTGTTTCACAAATATTCTCCTCCTTGGCCTTGTCTCTAACTTTTAATTTATATTTCACCAATATTAGAAGTAAATAATTAAATGACGTGCATATTGGCTATTCTCTGCTGTAGTGATGAATTAATCAATCAGGGGCAAGAAGACCATTTATCTTGGCATTCCAAACCATGTTTGACAGCTGGTCTCATAGTATGAAGATAAACTGCCATAGAAAAGACCAGGGATACTAAAGAAACTTTTACCAAGAAAGGAAATGGTGTGATATAATGGGAGAGAGGAGAAAAAACCACAAGAGAACATCTCTGTTTTGTGATTGTCTGTTTTGTAAAGCATTTCAGAGTATTCATTTAATGTTTTACTTCCCTTTTGGAAACAAGCAGACAAAGTCCTAAAAACCTTTACACCCCTACCTGTAAAATCTATAACGATTTTCCTCTTAGAACTAGAATCTGACACCCAAAAAATTAGGTAGATTTAACTTTATAATGTCTTGGTACTCTTTGCATGGAATTCTCTCCCTTCTCCTATATCCTTACCAGACTTCAAGTTGATCAGTAGCTAAAAAATCCCAAAGCTCAAATTCCCTGTATTTTTTGAGGGACAAAAGAATTGGAGTGTTCAGGCTTTAGTTACTAAACACTGTACAAATATACCTGTGAAACTTGTGATCAAAAGTTATTGTTTTGCACACAGCCCTTGCTTCTGGAACTGAGATTTTACATCAGTTTTTTTTAGGATTTTTAAACTAACTTTTCAGGCCTTGAAAAGCTTGGTAATAAAAAAGACTTAGAACTTCAAAAATCAGAAAACCTTTAACATACAAAATTTTTGTTGCTAGTTAGCAGATGAAATTACTCTGGAACTCTATTAAATTTGTTTTTTTCAAGTGTTAAGGAAGGGATAAATTGCATAATAACCAGTTTCAGCTCTACAGCTGCAAGAGCACAATAGGGAAGGGGAGAAAGAAAGGAGTTGAAGATACTTTCTGTATTTCTGCACGCAGATGCACACATGGCGTAGAATGTCAAAAAAATAACTTAAACCACAAAGAAAACAGTTAGGTGAAAAAAATCAGACTCAAACTATGATTTTGAAAAGCTGTTCATGTTTTTAGGAGTTTTAGTGTCCCTATTTTTTTTTCCCATGGTTTGGATTCCCCAGACAGATCAGATCTCTCATCACACTCTGTAGTCTGGGACGCTCAGAATGAATTTATGTTGAGCAACACAGATTTCCGATGATGTTACAATTGTACAAGAGTTATACAATTTCTGTCCTGCTAATAAGACAAACTATATGAAGCAATAGTTGGACAGGATGCGTAATGTCAGGGGAACTGAAAAACAGTTACTTAAACACAAGTTTATGATTCAGATAGCCATGGAGATGGTAGATTACCATACCCCACTCCTTCTGATGGCCCGAACTCCTCTTTCTGTAAGGTCTCTTCTACAGGGCTCCCTATTTCCTGGCTCTCAAGCCTCTTTCCTTGTTCTTGTTTCACTGTTGCATGGCTAGATTCCATATAATATTTCATTTCCATTAGGCACTGCACTGTCATTCCTGCTCTGCACTGATTTCCAGACAATACAATTCCAGTCATATCCCACTATGCCCTGAGGTTTTCAACAGGAAAACTAATTACCACAGCAGATTCAGGTAAGCAACAGAATGATTTAGAACTATAAACATATCTAATTTCAAACTCGAAAAAACCTGCAGGAATGCATACCAGGAACTTACAAAGATAAGACTGTCAGGAAGATGCAGCACTGGGCAATATTGCGGCCTCTATCAAAGAGAATTTTTCAGCAAAGTCTGGAGAGAAGAGAGGAGGGAAATATTGATCAGGATGTTTTTAAAGTACATGTTGAGAAATCCAGCAGTTTGCAGAATAGCAGGAAGAGTGTCCGTGTTAAATTCACAGGTTCAGTGAGTTCTTAAGCACCACTGTGACAACAGTAACAGAGAAGTCTGGGAATTCTGGGAATTGAAGTCCCAAAACATCTAATGGCGTTTCACCTAGCAGAGGTTTGGGAATGGGCACCATTCACAGGAGCCTGAGGGATGAGAGGGAGCTCCAGGAGGTTTCTTCAGGAGTAAGAGCCACTAACTAGGCTCTGACAGCAGCAAGAGAATCTGTTTGGTCAGGGTCCCACCCTGACTAGCATGACCAGCTGTCATGGTCTGTGCTAAGGCAGCTTAGTTTCCCACTAGCACCTCTCTTTTTCAACAGCAGGCTTAAAAATTATGAAAACTTAACATTTTGTGGAGTCATTTAATAAAAATCCTAATTTATTAAACAGTGGCCCTTTTAAAATGTAAAAACTCGCTTTAAAGAAAAATAAGTGCGAGCACAGATGAGGACCATGGGAACCTCCCACCTGCTTAAGTGAATAAAATTGAAAAAATGTAGTTCCAATGATTAAAAAGAGGTTTAACTTTTCTTAAAAGTAATTAATGCTCAGAGAATAACTAAGAGGCATGAAAAGAAACTGTTCATGGACTTGGCTACTGGAAAAATTAATTTTTATAACTGACCCTCAAAACAGTTACACAGCTGGGAAATCAGCTACTTTTATATATTTTATTTCAAATACCATGGAATTTTCCTTAAAGGAACCTATATTTTACTTCTAAAATTTAAAAATGTTTTTTTTGTTTGAGGGGAACATATAAATGCAAATATATAGCAGTTATTTTAATCTTTTTTAATAAGAAAAGTTCAAAGGCCACATAATATCCATAAGCTGATGTCTAGCATTAAAGTCAAGGTGGGAAGCATCACAGGAAGCATCCACTAGATTAAGATTCGTATACAACACCAGGCATCAGTTTGTAGCAGTATAACAAACAAACAGTGAGAATAAAACCTGAAAGAGTCTTAAAGGGAAATAATTTTCAGACATTTTTATGAGTCTGAGACATCATTTTTGTATTAAGATGCAACTTAGAAAAAAATCAGGGTGTTCTAAAACAAACCTTAAGATTTTAGATCCTGGTTCTGTTTTGGTCTCATAAGATGAGAACTCGTTTAAAAGCAATTCTTTTGCTAATGCCAGAACCAGACAAGTACTGGCTTCAGAAAACCTCCACTGTTTTTGTAGTACAGGGTTCCATTTAGTAAGACATACATGTTTTTTAATTAAATTTCCTATGAAAAACAGTGGTTTAAATTGAGGGAAACTGTGCCTCACAAAAACTCAGCAATATTATTGAAACCAAGAGCTTATTTGAGAAGACAGGAGTTTTCACAAAAATCCTAAATACACTCATTTCTCTGTTTCTGAAGTTAAATAAACCCTTCAGTAATTCCTCCTCAGGCTTAGCCATTTGGGTTTTTCTGGGTGAAGAAGAGCAAACAGAGCTATGTGGTTCTTCACTGGTGTTTTCTACAGCTGTGTGCTCGGTAGCACTGGGGCACCCTGGAGAGGTGCAGGGCTGGTGTGCTTGTCCAAGTTCCAGATGCAGTGCAGCCATGTCCTGCAGCATTCCCCATGTCCCTAATCCCCCATGCCTCCCCCAGCCACTCAGAGAGAAGCCCAGGTCTCACTGTGCCTCCATCCTGTCCTGGGAAGCCAGATGAGGAGATGAGGAGAAGGGGATGCAATTCCCTATCTCATCCTAATCTGGACAGAGATTTTGACCTGACTGAGTACCTGCAGCCAGGAACTGTGGACTTCTCACAGACCATGCTGGTCAAAGCTCAGGAAAAGCCAGAGAGAAGAGCAGCAGAGGAAAACACTCCCTGCTCCACGTGTTACACCACGCACAGGCGGCACACTTCGGTAATGTCCTGACGTGAGTCCTAGGACAAGCACAGGCACCAAATCTCTAAGCATTGGCTTTGGAATTCCAGCTGTCCACAGCTGTTCAGAGCAAATGTGTCCAGTGATGTCTCTGTCAGGAGAAAACAACTACATCTACCTCCAGCTGAAAACAATTGCTGTGTCTAACTCCTCATATTTCCTTTATATGGTTCCCCAAGTAGCTCACACATCCACGCCACAGCCCAACATTTACCTTCTTCTCAGTCACAGGAGCACAACCTCACTCATTCACATATAAACAGCAATTCTATTTACTTTACTCCTTTTTGGTAAATAAATACCTCTCTTCTTTTTCTTTCTTTTTTTTTTCTTTTATTATTAGCATGTTCCAAATGCATTAGAGGCTATGTCTTGAATAGGCAGTGTTGCTACCAGTGATAAACAATCAATTTCCAAGTCTCCTGCAGCAAAATCAGTGCCTGAAATCAGCACAGTATCACTATAATGCCTTAAACCATTTTCCTCACTTTGTTGCCTCTCAGCTCTGTACCCAATGTCTTTTATTTCTTATGGAAATATATGATGCAGAAACACAGTAAGTCTGAAAGCTTTTTAAACCATCATAATAAATTGGACCTGACATGGAAGGCCACCTTGTCCCCTCCTGCACCACTCCGTCCCTCAGGCCACCACAAGTCTTTGGGCTGCAGCCCAGTTACTTGGATTAATCCCATATCTACCTGTGATCCAGGTTAAACATGCACACCTTTCCTCTGGGTTAGGCTTAACTCAGATAACAATTACAGGCATAAAACCGCTGTGGTGAAGTTCAAGTCATCTGTTGACTCCAGATGTCCTTTGGTCTCTCAGCCATCACCATCTAAAAAGAAGCACAGATATCTTGGCAAGAGAGTGAATAGGTCTTGCAGCCCTACCTTCTCAGGTTACCACATCAAGTAGAGTTCCGAGTTAATTAGGCTAATATTCTTCTAAATACAGGCATCTTTTTCCCCACTCTTGGGGATATTAGTTTTTAATGTGGACCGCTGCCGTGTAAGGCAAATATTTGCAAAGGGTTCAAAAGACAAGCACTAAGTTCTGAACATTGTTAGAGCTTTTTATGCAAAATAAGGGGAAGATCTGTTTGTTTTCCAAATTGTTTTCTTTAATTTCCATTTACCTCTTTTAGTTATGGTATCAACTTCAGAATCCACATTCGGAAGTGCAGGGTGGGGAAATCAGGCTTACTACAGCAGGAACAGGCTTATTGTTTCATTAGCCTCAATCCAGGAAACAAACACACAGCAGCAAGGCCAAAACTGCCAACTCATGTTCCATAATAGTTAATGGTAAATCATCAGATATGGGAAGGGTGAGGGTGGAAAGAGAAAAGAATGGAATTGTTTACTCCCTTATGGCTTTAATTGAATAACACATACTCACCCAAAAAAAAAAAAAAATTCTAGTTATAGCAAGAAAATTAAAAAGTCTTGGCTTATGTCTGCAGCAGCCCTAGGTTTTGGACAGAAGCAATGTTATAATGTATAATTATATAACAGTTGCTTTCCATATGGGAAGTAACAGATTTGCCCAGCTGCATTTTGGCAAAGCCTGAATCTACCATTATTCAGGGTATAACAATTTTGCTGAAATTTGGAAGGCTTACAAAGGTATCCACACGTTTCACTGATGGTCTTTGACAATACTTCTCTTCCTAAGAATAATACATGGCTTCAACCCCTTTTCCAGAGGTCCTCAGCCATATTTATCTCCCAGGATTGTCAGCATAACTGTGTTCTGACTACATCACTCCTTTCCTCCCATGATGAAAGAAAGCATGGAGCTTCAGGGCGCATGGAAAAGGTAACTTTGAAAGTCTCATTTAAACATTTTGATTTTGGGTACTCCTCTAAATGCGCAGATTTAGTTCATCTGATTTGTGATCTTCATCTCAGGTTATTTTGTGTTTTCCATGTCAGCCAGAAACTGAAGTAAGGAAAAGCAACTCAATCTTCAGTGGCCTTGAAGCAGCAGCCAGCATTTGCTGCTGATTTCAGTAGCTTAGCTATAACCCCGAGGTTGATTATGCTTCTTAAAATTCTGCAGAATACTACACTTTCAGTATCTGTGAACCTGAACTAACAGTGGCCAGGACCATTTTTTGTCAAGAGTCCTTATCCAATAGTTAGAGCACTAATTGATCTCTCCAGGTTCTCAGCCACCCATTCTAATGTCAAGAACTGGGATATTTTCAAAAAAACACAAAGGAAAGTAATAGGCGCAGATGTTTGGCATGTCTACGCAGGATACAAGTTGTTGAGTGTGAAACTCAGCAGAGAAGCCACAAAAACTGTCACAGCTTCAGAACACTGATGCCAAAGTGACCTAGTTACCAGAATATCTGAGTATTCAAGTCTGAGTCAAATACACATCAGCTGGAACTTCCCTCACAGCCAGCCATTCAAATACTGCACAGGACATTACCCCTCAAAAAAAATTTTTTTACAGGCTTATTTCACCTAGCGTTGGAGGAAAAAAAAACCCAAAGGTGTCCAACTTCAAAAAAAGACAACGCAGTGTGAATGAAGGGAGCACCAAGAAGCAGTTCCACTAATGCCACTGCAGTCTCCTGGGGAGCGCAGCAGCCGCGGAGCCCATAACGTTTTCAGTATCCCAAAGGGAAATTACCTCAGATTTCCTGCGTTCTCATTTGTCTGACACATGTTTTTGTTACATTTTATATCTTTAAGTATTTTATATTCCATGAAATCACTCCAAAAAGCAATTTACCACATTATATTACTTTCTGCTATCTTTAAGTATCATCAACATTTTGAGAACTAAAACTACTGTGGTTTGGAGAATCCATGGAAGGCATCTGGCACAATTAGCAGAGCTAAAGAAGAGAGTGCATTTGTTGCCAGATGGTCCTCTGTATTTTGCACGAAACCATTGTTGAATAACAGACAGGAACAGGCCTGGGACATGGAAAAGAACCGAGGCATGTGGGTGAGAAGTTTGGATCCTCACAGGCAGACAAAGGAACAGCAGAAGTCTCCACACATCCTGACCCAGTGCTGCAAACCAGAAATGTACCAAGTTTCACCCCCAAGGGCAGCAGTCCTGAATGAAGGTCTCAAGTGGGTGGGGAAAGCTCCTTGAACCATATGACAATTCAAATGTAGCATGCACCCTGTGCTTATCTTTTCCCCATGCCAGTGCTGGGCAGCTCACTGCTCAGCACAGTGGCTGGTTTGGATCCTGGCATCCTGTTTGGTGCTTTGGACACCAGTTTGGCTACCAGCTACTAGGTTGGCTCTGACCTTTAATTTGCAGCTGAGTTTTGAATCCAAGCCTTGACCATGACTCCTGGCTGCCAGTGAATACTAGGGAGGAGAGGAAATTTGAGATGGAGGCACGATTTCTCCCAAATGGTAAATACAGTGAATCATCCTATGAAATATCAACGTTCCCCACAGTGTGTATGGCTCAGCCGTGACAATAAAGAGAAGCAGCTCAGGACACACACTCTTGTATGAGGAAGAAACAGAAAGTGAGGAAATGCTCCACAATTCATGCCTTAAGGAGCACCATTAAAACAGCTGAACACATTGTGTTATTGAGACACAAAATACTTCCTCTACAGGAGTCCTGCTGTACAATCATTTTCTGAAGTGCAGAATTTTGCTGACTTTACATTCCAGCAAGTGATCTGGAGTAGCTTACAAATGTTGCCATATTTATGCAGAGGGAATAACTTCAAACTGCCAGCCCTCCACAGGCCATGAAAATAAACCTTCCCCTCAACCCCACAGTTCCTACTCAGTGTTTTGTGAACTTGAGGCACTGACAATATATTTTAACTAGTTCTTCAACAACTGCTATTCTAACTTTCTGCCACTGCTAAAAATTGTGATCCTCTGTGTTTTCAAACCAATTTAAAGAAAACTTTCTGTAATTTGGCTGCATCCATTTGATACATATGAAGACAGACAGGCACACACTCCTAATGAGGAGTTTTGAAAGAAAATAAAACAAGATGATAGAATATGAAAAACACCCTCTGGCCAAGGATGGGTTAATGCAGTGCTCTGGGCTCTGCCCCCCTGTGCTAGTAATAGGAATCAGGCTAGTAGGGAAGGATTTCTTGGTGACTGGCCAGGAAGAGAGCCTATAATCTGCAAAAGATGGGATCTGGGGCCGAGTCAGGAACTGCCTGAGAGCTTTCTGCCTGTCAGAGCCTTGCTAAGAGCAGCTAAGTCTGAGTGCAACAACCAGGGGTTCTTACCGAGCCCATCTTTGCTTGCCATGTAGAAAGCCAGGAACAGCCAAACAAAATGTGCAGTGCCCTATGGCCCTGCAAATTTTGGGGTTGAGGTTGTGATGATTCTTATTGTAACTGCTTCTTAAGTGACAGTGGTCAAAGGCACATGAAATGGGGACTGTTTTTATTGTTTGGTTAATTCCAAACAATCAGCTGGCTTCACTGAATGACCAAGAGGCACTGGAACCACAAAATGGTGAAAAAGAGTCAGAAGTTTTGTTACTGGGGAGTCTGGTAAGGTGCAATTCACAGAAGGAAAGCACTGTTAGGAGAATCTCTTCAGAAGGGCCCATACCAGGTCTAAAAGCAACTGAAAGGATCCAGGTCAGTGAGAAAGGCTACAAAAGGTTCATTATCACAGTAACATTTCCACTAAGAGAAACTGTGATCAGTGTTCAGCAGTTCACTAGCTCAGTCAAAAATCACTCCTACTGACATAGAGGTAGAGAACATGATGAACATTTTGTGTGTTCATTTCAGATGTCTCAACTGATACACTACTTCTATAAAAGTCATAATGGCCAAATGCACACAAAGACAAATACTAAGCACCATTCTCTGCCAAGTCAGGCTGCTTTTAATGAAGTATTCATGTGTGCTTACTGAGAGATGCCTAAAAAAAAAAAAAAAAAAAACACCACTTTTTTTTCTGTGTATTTTACTTGGGAGAATTATCAGACTGACAGTGTCAAGAAAAATACATAAACTGGAAAATTCATTTGTTTTCAAATCCAAAAAGTGAGCATTGGGAAAGATCCATGGTGCATCTTCCTATTTTACACATTTTACAAATGCATTCCAAAACCAGTGGTATCATCTTTGTACATAATTAACACCAAGATTGTGACAAGACTATTGATAAGATAGAAAATATATACCTTTTAGTAATGTCTTCTATAAGAAATAAATCAGCATTTTTCTTCAGATTTTATTCTCTTTTGCAGTCCTTAGCAGTAAAAGTTTAGTAAGGAGCACTCGAAGAGCCAGAGTGCCCTCTCGTGGTCCTGTATCATCCCTGTTACTTCATTTTAGGAATAAAACAAAAATCTTAAAAAAGAAAGGCTGGGTTGTGACTATTCTACACAGAAATCTTATAGCCATCAAGCCAACATTCCTAAATTCTCTCTTAACAAAGATAATTTTAAGAGCTAGACATTAAGTATGCAGATCCAGACTGCCAAATGTCAGCCATGTAAAATGAAGCCCAGAAAATAAAGCCCATGCTTTATCTCCACCAATTCCAGACATCACAAAAAACTGAAATGCAAACCCCGGTTAAGATAAAGTTCTCAGTGGCTAACTTGGTTTGATAACATAAACACCACCCTGGCATGACACAGAAGCAAGGAGGAGTAAGGAAAGAAGTAAGGAAAGTGAAGAGAGACTTCCCAAATTAATACTGCCACATGCAAGATAAAGGACTAATTCCTTCCAGGAGCTCCTGCTCCTGGAGTGGTACCTGCCAGGGGCCAGGTATGAGGCTGTGTCATGCACAGACCTTCAGTGACTGTCACCAATTTTGGGCCCCTATCAGTGTCATCTCAGCTGCACTACAGCTAATAGACCCTGGGATGAGTCCATTTCCAGGGGATTTTTGCTCTGTGTTGCAAGGAGAAGGAAAGGATTTAGTCCTTCAGTTTGTCCATCCCTCATCTGTTTCGTAGTTCCTCACAGGCTGACCCCGGTTTTCACTCAGGAATGGCAGCTTCCCCTACAGCAGCAAATGGACAATTCAAAATTAAAAATGAGAGACTATTCCCCAGTTCAGAGGAAGAGCATCCTGCAAGCAATCAAAAGCAGATGGATATTTTAATGCCTGGCTCCAGCAAGCTGCCAGTCACGGCATGACTGCCTGTCATGGCTGGACCAACATCTGTGTTGTAAGTGGTGCCACTGTGGGCAGAAGAGTGAAATATTCTGATAAAGGATACGAGCTGAGCTGCAGACACGTGCTGCTAGGTCACCACTGGCACACTGGTGGTACAGGAAGGAAATGTAAACTTGCAGAACTAATTGAAGTAAAAACAGGTATCACCAGCACCACAGGCAACTCATTCAATGTCCTCTCCCAAGAACAGCGCAGCAGAAACCCTCACTTACAATACTTCAGACCACTTTCCATGGGATCTCAAACGTTTCATACTAAAGGTCCAATAAACACTCCATTTAATCTTTTCGAATGTGTCCAAAATTAACAAAACTATCACTCATTCTTCAATGAGACTAAGAAAAAGTTGTAAAGCAAAGCAGAACTGGAATTAAGAATACATAGTTTCTAAATATGAGATCTTTCAATTCCAGTACAGTTTTACCCTTGAATTATAAAACAATGATTTAATATACTACTGCCAAAGTTACCCAAAGAGGGAAAAAATACCCTCTCTGGGCAATCTGTGTGCAAATGGAACAGCTTATTAAGGCTTACTTAATTGAGAACAAGTAAACAAGGGTCTTAGCCACATTGAACCAATTTCTTGAGGCAAACTTCATGGTCTGAGTTTCCAGAAATGCACTGGAAAATTAGCAAAAGGGAATGTCTTTCACTGCTTTGTTTTAAGCCACAGAAAACAATGTCAGGCCACACCCACAAAAGGGTCCATTTAACTCCCTCTGGCTGTAAGAATTAACACAGCTTTCAGAAATTTAAAGAAAAAAAAGATCAGGTAAAAAAATCTCTGCTTAGCACATATTCCAAACCATTATATGTGACAGAGAGACAAAAATTCCATTTTGTGTGCTGAAAGCCTCATGGTGGTTTTTACATTCTTTGTTGTTTTTGCTCCTGATTATCAGCATCATAATTATCCAAAATTTCCTGTTCCTCAGCTGAAAATCATCACCATTAGCACATCTTCACCGATTAACCTGTCCCCATTTGCCAATATCAGTTGAAGCAAAAACAGGTTTTACTAACACAAATGGACAAGATGAACTCTGTAGTTCCTCTCTGAAAAGTGGTTTTGTTAAATAAATAAATAAGAATTATTCCTTGCTTAGTATAAACTGCTTTCTGCTGCTGAGCTTGGATCTGCTCACATTACCAATATCAACACCTTTACCGCTAGAACAGATGCTGTGATCTGGAAATTGGATGGGGTGAGGTGCAGACAAAGTAACAATATATCAGTGCTTGCTAATTTCAAAATATTCTTTTTGGATTGTTAGGTCAATGTAGCATTAGGTATTGTATTCATAACTGTTGCTTATGATGCCTCAAGGAAAGACTTTTCTGATGGTACCACAAAGCCAAGTTTATCACTCTGCATCTAAATCAGGAAAGCTGTGCAAAGGAATATTGAAAATTTAAAGGAATCATCCTTTGCCCCTCAGTTCAGCTTTTCTCTAAAAGTGCTACTTTCCAGGGAAGGGAAACCTCTCTTTAAATCTGAGAGAAAATAGCAAGAGATTGTCCTGGTAGGTCATGGTAACACGAAGAGGTGTAAAACACCTTTATCTGTGACATGAACACCCTTGAAGTCACCTAGAACTTTCACTGTACCAAATGTGTGGCTCATATACAGAGAAATGTAGAAAAATTCTATTCCAGGAATTCCAGGTTCCACCCCTGGAAAAGTCTTGTGTCATGACAGAAAACTATTAGCAGAAAATATTTTACCTGTAATTGCTAATGCTTACTCAAAAGATCTTATTTTTCAGGGGTTCCACTTAAATCGTTGCTGTTTGTGAGCAGAGCAAACAGAAGATTTTAATTATCATAACATGAAAACCACAGTCATCTGAAATAGCCTTTGGGTTAATTTTCTTATCAGTAAAAACAGGAGACATCAATGAGATTAATTCAGCTAGGAGAGCTACTTGGATAAGTGGAGCTTTAAGCCTACTCTAGCTGGCAATAAAAGATAATTTCCTGAGTAAACAAGGATGTAATTTTGCAGTTTGCTCCTTTCTTTCTGCCCACATACATCCCTTTTGTCCAAGGGTGAGCATTCTTAAAATATCAATCTAGAACAAACACATGAAAGTGACTGAGTAAGATATTCTCTAGGACATAGAAGAATTTAGAAACATATTTGCTCTAGGAAGTACTGCTTAATCTACAAATAAATCCAACACATACAGGTAAATCCAACCCAAATAACTCCCGTGTTTGGTAGTTAGGCAGATGGATATTCATCAGCACATGGCAGTGTCAGAAAACTCAGTAGCACCAAAGTCTCCTTTCGTTGCAGCAGTTCTGCTGCTAGCTGCAAAGGTCAACTTAGTTGGCAAAACAACCTCCCCAGTCTTTACCTTCTGCAGGCAAGAGCTCAGGCAGAAAATACAAACCCTTGGTTTTTACGTTTCAAGGGGAGTAAGGTTTCTTTTCAGTTCACAATTTCTGTTTACAGCTCCTGAACTAATGGAAAAATGCTCTGGTCTCCTATGATTTACATAATTTGGTTTAAAACTACTTCATCTTGTGGGATCTTCCAGGGTAGTTTCGACCAGTTCACTGAATTTTCAAACTTGATGCATTTCTGGGCAATAGAGATGTTCCCTTCAAATGTATAGACCTGAACATCCTGTTGTAGCTGTGCAGCACAGGAAATTCATCCCAATAGTTTTCCAGACTTTTAGATTCATGGAACACCTTTAGAGAAATCAATTCTTTTGAATGAATTGAAGAAGAACAAGAATGCCCAGATCTATACATTGTGGGGAGAGGATGGATGACCCCTCCCTACATAAGTGAAACTCGAGCCACCAGCCTTAAAATGTTTTTTGTCCTTCCACCGTTGGGGTCAAAATAATCTGAGTTCCCTTCTAAAACAAAGTCTAATTCTTTTGTGTTCATTTCTAAGTGCTTTTGAAGTTTATATTTTCACCAACAGGTGGAGCATCAATTCTGAAATGCTTATCTGTTTGAGATCTAAAACAACCTAAATATTTACTAAACAGTAAAATAAAGAGGATTTCACATCCCCGCCGCTGTGAAAGCAAGAAAAGCTATGCAGAGTAAAAAAGACCAACAACTGAGCCAAGGCAGGAAGAGTAAATAGGGAGGTGTGCCAAATAGAAATATAGTGTTACAGTATCATAATGAAAATACAGGCTATTCTTAGTCTAAGCTGTACTAAAAGATTTTTCCCTTTTTTAACTGATTTTCTGCTGCAAAAGCTTCTACAGCCAGTAAGAGCAACTTCTAAAAATGGCTAAAGCATCATGAAGTTTGATTACAGAAAAGGTAAACAAAACAGACATGTTTCAGAAGTTTACACATACGGATCACGCAGGAAGAAGAATTTTTTTTCTCAAGAACACCACTATAATTTCTACATTTTCGACAAATTTTTAAATTTCAGGGCTGAATTCTAGTTCTGGATAAGTGCAACTGCCATCAACTTCTTAAAATAACCATTCCCCAAAAGTTACCAGAAATAACATTCCCAAGGAACTTCACATTCATCAGGCTGTTATTTTGGGTCTCCTTAATAACAAATTTTCTGTCTGCTGAAGTATCAAATTAGGATTTCCATACTAGAATGCATTAAGCTTTCACATACAAATAAGCGGAAACCATTTGCTTGCTGAGGTTTTGGCTTTACTTCTGCTTATAAACTGTGTAAACCAACAGGACTTTAGGCAACATTTGAGGGGAAAATATTAATAATTACTCCTTGCGATACTGGCTAGGTAAAAATACTATCAGACCATTTAAAGTGCCCAAAAGAGAAAAATACTGAAGTTTTTTCCTTGGTACAAACCAAGACCTGTAGGCATTGCAGTTCACAGCAAATAGAGCTTTGTTGGGCAGGGAGTAAAAGAATGGGGTACAAGGAGCAAGGAGCATTTTAGCAAGTATAGGAACTCAGGTAGCAGCTCAAAGGAGAGGGACCCACAGTTTAAGTAAATCAGCCTAAACTCATTGATACTCAGTTGATGTCAGACTGAGAATTTAGGAGGAACACACAGGCTGTGTTCCACTAATCCAAATCATATATCAAATTTACCTTCCTCAATAAATTTCAGCCTCAAGAACAATTAAATAAAATCTCTAATCCAATATTACAACTGCCTATTCCTACAATTTCTCTAGTAAAGCCACAGGACCTCTATTCATTCAAATATTTCTTAGTCTTACCAACTATCCCTATTTTCTTCAATGCATACATATTCATGAGTGAGAACTGAAGGACCAGAACAGGGTACTTTTTCACCCCAGAAATCTGTTTACACTAAATTTTCCTAAATCCCTCTGTTTGGGCCATCTTCCCTTTCCTACTCTAAAGAATCCTCCTTCATCTGTTTTCTGAATAGGGTCAGAAGAATTGACTGAGCTACTGATATGTCCACACAGAAACAGCAAACAGCAAAGGCACTTTGTAGTCTGTATAATCACAGAAGCATTTATATGTAATAACATGTATGTGTAAACATATAAACTATATAAACTAAAATATATTATAGAGTCATAGAATCATAGAATAGTTTGGGTTGGAAGGGACCTTTAAAGACCAACTTGTTCCAACCCCTTTGCCATGGGCAGTGACACTTTCTGCTAGACCAGGCTGCTCAGAGCTCCTTTTAACCAGGCCTCGAACACTGCCAGGGATGTGGCACCCACAGCTCCTCTGGGCAACCTGTGCCAGGGCCTCATCACCCTCAAAATATTGAATCTAAACCTACTCTCTTTCAGTTTGAAGCCATTCTCCCTTGTCCTGTCACTAAACACTTTTATATAGCTTTTTATTGATAAGAGGTTTCTAAACTTTATATATTTTAACAGCTTTCATACACAACAAATAAGTAAAAAGTCTCCTTTAACTGCAAGAGATTTCAAAGAGTGACAACACCCTTCCTGCAGAGGACTGTGTTATCTTCTTATGATTTTTTTAAAATTTAATACAAATTTTATTACACATTTATCTAGTCTATGAAAAACAAAAAACCCCTGAAACTCTTTTTTTGTTGGGTATCACCACACGGGAAGCCATGTGATGGTACAGGCATGACAGGACTGGGTAGCCCAGAGTCAAAATAAGAAATTTGGTTGGTACTAAGGTCACTGAGATAACATCTTTAAAAGCACTTTGGGAGTTCAAAAAACACTCAGAGTAAAAGGGAGTATGAGGATGAAGGCAGGGTGCAACTTTTCCTGGGATTTGTGTCAAAAACAGATGAATGGGATGTTTACAAAATAAATCGAACAATAGAAATATATGACCAAATCTCATTCCCAAGTAATAAAGCAAAAGTCAAATCCTTTGATGATCTTCTATGTGACTTAAAGAATGAGAATATTTCAACAGTCCATTTTCTTAAATCGAATTCAATCATTTTGAAAAATGGAATCCATGAGAGTTTCTTTTAGTGTCTTGGGAGTTAAGAAACCCACCTTGAAAAAAATCCAAATACAGCATAAGCATTTTTGCAGCCAGTGACATGAGAGCAAAGGTTTTCCTGAATATGCTATTGTTGAGGTTTATGTTCTTAGCTAACAGATGCCAGAAAAAATAGAATTTAATAAATGAGCTGAGACGACAAAGTTAAATTTAAGTGAGGAAATGAATTGGCAAAACCTTTTACTGACATATGAATCTGAACATAATGTAATTTAATTTTACTTTGTTAATTACCCCAATGTACTTAACTTGCTATTTTATATGCCTCTTTTATACATTATTTCTGAAATGTTTTTTTAAACATATTTGAAATTAATTTATCTTGATTTAAACCCCATTTCAATCCCAGTGATATAATACTCATTAAGTTTCAGGAGGAAAATGAATGCAAAATAAAATCTGTTGCATGATATGAGAAAAAAGGGGGGGGAATTTCTGAAGGTCAGATTTATGAAAGCTTGAGAGGAGATTAAACTCATGCTGCTGATCTTCTGTCAGTTTTTAAACAGAACCATCTACAAATATTTAATTACTAATACTTTTACCATGCTGAGAGAATGCTACACATAGATTACTGTGGAAAATTGTTATTTAAAACAGGAGATTCGAAATCAAAGAGAAATCCATCTATTCCCACCAGGTTGTCATGTTTGAAATTCCAGACACAATCTTCAGTGCTACACAGGCAGACCCACCTTAATTATCCTAAAATTCAACAGATAGGAAGAGTTACAGTACAAATTAATGTTAATTTGATTAATTACAATGTTAATGTGTGATAAATATATGAATGCTATATCAGTTTTCACTGTGTTACCTAAAGCAAAATGACCAGACTGGATAAATTGGAGTTCCAATGGACAAATTGAATTTAAAAGCATGTTCCTGAATGTATCTAGCAGTTAGGCATTATTTTGCTGAATAATTCTCAGAATTTTGATGACAGAGGGAGGTAGTCATATACAGTAGATACTTCTGTCCCTTGGTTTGTAGCTGCAGTTCATTAACAATGTCCAGTTTCCAAACCTACTTTCTCTACCTTTTGAGCTGAATACTGAAAAGAATTTCTCATCAAGATCTGGCAGGTCACAAGTGCTGGAGAAAAATTCCTCTCACAGACACTTGACCAAAGCAGAGTTTTTATAGGCATGCTGTAATGTAATTTTGTCTAACTTTTAATTGTCTTATTTGCATTCTTTGGATCACATCACCAGGAAAGAGAGGCTGTAACATAGCAGCAGTCTCCTGAGTGTTGCAGAAGGTGCAAATGGTTACAAGAGTAGAATTAAGGCTTGCACCACATGCTCTGCTGCCCAAAACTGTTTTATTGCTGGATTCTTGTGCTCTTTGGGATATTTGTTTCATGGCAAACATGGCTTCTAGTTCACCAAAAGAAAATTGTGACTGTCTCTGTTGACAAACAATTTTGTGTAACACAAAAGGAACAAGAACCTTTCAGAAGTATTTCCTCAATTTTTTCTTCAAACTGATATGAAATATTGTGATATAAGAAAGCCACTGAAATGAACAAAAGTACTGAGTTTCAAAGCATTTGATATCAAATATCAATTTGATTGATATTTGATATTTGATATGGATTATACAACCCATCATCTCCTGAAGATGACTGCCTTCCACATACCCAGCATAAGAGGCAAAGTACTATTTTTAAAAGACAAGAGGATGTCATTATTGAAATCAGTCAGTTCTTTGTGTTTCCTATTCTTTTTGTCCAAATCAAGTGGTCCAAAGTGCAGAAGGAGTCAAAAACTTCCAGAAAGGGACTTGTCTGGTAGATGAGAATCTTAAAGAGATAAAGAGTTCCTACCCCTAATTTCACAACAGTTAAAACACTTACTAAAAGGGGAACACAAACTGTTTGACTTTGGGAAAAATATAACTGGAGCAGAAGCATATAAAGGCATTTGTTGCAATTGACAGCAGCCATTTAAATCATGTCGAAAAGAGGTGGGAAAGAAAGGATAACTATACAGAAATAAAAGGAGAGCCTACTGCTTTCCAGTGTCAGCTTAAATTATTCTTCAAAAGTAATCCAGTGCTACATCAATTCCCTGATGGTTCACACAGGCTGGGATTTCCTTACTTCCATCCCTAAGTAGAACACATTGATAAGCACAAAGCAGCAGCCTACACTGACATTTACATTTCCACTTCAGCACGTTATCTATTTTTCTACAGTAATTTATTTTCTATTTTCCTGTAGAAATACTTACAGGAGTATTATGTAAAATAAATAGTCATCCTCGCCTCTCAAGCAATAGCAGTTTTAGGTCTCCTGTTCTTTCCTTTTTTGGAGAATTTTTTAGTGAATAGATATCTTGGTGAAAAACAATCAGAAAAATCATAGCTAGTAGTAAGGTCAGAAGACAACTTTGAACTGTTATATGCAAAACAAGGACGAATCTATTAAAATGTGTTTCTGCAACAATAAAATCAAAAATTCTTCAAGTCTCCCCAGTATTATATTTTGGATATGCACTGCATCTACTTC
Source organism: Erpornis zantholeuca (assembly GCA_013400515.1). Lineage (NCBI taxonomy): Eukaryota > Metazoa > Chordata > Aves > Passeriformes > Timaliidae > Erpornis > Erpornis zantholeuca. The sequence goes on along the minus strand of VZTN01029695.1, from coordinate 16,965 downwards.
GAGAGGTTTATCTTGAAGGACTCTCAGTATAGACCAAAAGAGTCCCAAAGTTTTTCATATCCTAATTCTTAAATATGTATGCAAACTACTCAAACATCAACAGCTAAAGATAACTAATTATATAATTTGCAGGTAAAAAAGCAAGAAGCAAAAGTAACCCAAATATAATTAGCAAGAGTTTCCAAGAACTAAATTCTTCCCACCTATGTAAATTCCATAGTAATTCTGAAGAAGCCATACTATCTTTCCTTTACATTGCTCTGTATTAAAAAACAAATGGGTTTCTGATTTGTGTTCTCATCAACCTGCAAGTGCACAGGATGTTACTCCACTGAATTCAGCCATCATTGATAAAGAACAACAAAGTCTCAGGTTCACCAACATGCTTCAGTAAATCAATTGTTTTAATGAACTCCTTGATGGAGTCATTCCTGTAAGAGCTGCATTCCACACAATGACATTCTCTCAAGGCACTTGTGCTTCTCTATTCCATGGTGCTCTACTTTTAAAAGTTTTTCCTTCTTCTGACTGAATCAAAAGCAATGACAAAGATCTTGTTTTTCCCAGGAAAAATGGTCTTTTGTGGCACTATTTTTGCAGTTATCCTGGGTAATGCTGCTGAAGAAGGTGAAGTCTGCAGCCCAGTTCCTCATTTATGTGCATCAGAGCCCTAGGAAAACAGAGTTGATGCTATGGATACCATAACATGAGGGAGCAATTTCCTATGGGACAACAATTACTACAGTGAGGGGTAGCAGCAAGGGTTGATTTCCCCTTCTGTCCCTCTTCTTCAACTAGCAGAAGGAACAGTGGCTCTCTGGCCTTCCCTCATTCTCTGAACTTTGCTTGCACTGTTGAGAAGCTCTAACCTAGTTTTGCCTTCACTGTCGAGGATCTTTGATCCAGTTTGCAGTCTTCCAAATTTGGAAATGTTTATTTGGTCTCCAGTTCGGCAAGGTCCAGAGCAGAATCACTCTGCTCTGTGCAAAAGCATTTCTGCCCAAATAGAAGCCAAAAGCCAGGCATTAGGATAGAAGATTGACCCTAACAGAAAGCAGGTGATGTTACAGATACCAGCTGGCTCTGTAAGTCCCACGTTCCTTTCTTCATCCTGGGGTTTTTTAAATTTGTCTTTGACCCTTCTGACTTTCTTTCTCACATGGGCACATATTCAGTCAAACAACTTAGTGTTTTACTTGGTTAATTAAACAGGGATAATATATAGCTTTTAATTTAAACAAAATGCAGAAAGTTGACACAGCATCCCAGACCACATGTGAAATGGTGCACCTTCCCCTCTCCTCCCACAGTACTGAAGAAGAAACTTAAACTGCATAATTATTTTCATAAATGGGTATGTAGGTATTTAGACATTGATCAAACCTAGTGCTGTTCAACAGATGTTACAAAGAATGAAAGCCAAAACACTGAAACTTTTGCATTCCTAATGAGCAAACTGTTCCCTTTTTTATTGTCTTAGTTATGGTGCATTGCTGGAATCAGACAGCTATGATACATGGAATGATACAGAGATCTGTGCCATAGTCAAACACTGTGCAGGTGTGCCTCATTAATGTCAGATATGAAAAGATGGCTCTTCTGGGACTGGAGATTTACAGAGCTGAATGCTTTACATATTCTGTGCTGAAACAAGCTAGATGCCACACGTCTAGGCCAAAGCAAAGCCAAAGTTCACAGCTAGACTACAACACAACTAGCAATCAACCATCTGAAAATGGAAAGCAGAACTTATGCTTGCAAAGTACCGTGGGACATAAACTCACATTTACTTCCAAGTTCCACTGCAGCTTAAGTCAGAAATTTTTTTTATTTTTCTTTTTTTCAAGTTTCTCACAGGAAAGCATAAAAATATTATTAGAAGAAGAAAAAAAAAACATTTTTTTTTTTATCAGAGGAGAACATACCATGCAGTCCTGGGATTGATTTGATTACCAGTTCTTTGATAGAGGGCAATGGTAGCTCCAGCCTGCTGTCAGTGCTAACTGGTATAGCCTGAAATTCCACATCATGTGTCACAGTCACAGCCCTGTGGCTTCCTCAGACACAGGGTCCTGGTGTACAGGTACTTATCTGGCATCTTTCCCACTAAAATTGTAAAAATAGTATCAGAATAGATTGGCCTTTTAAACTCAGGTATAATGACTGTTCTTCCCACTATGGACTAGAGTTTGCTAACTTTTTTCCTAAATTTTCCCATGTGCCCCAAATAGGATGACTCATGTAAAAAGTGAATAGACCTGATAGTGTTTTAATAAAATTAGTTCAAAAGCCACAGATTAGCTCAATATTTAAGTCACACAATAAAGTTGCATTTTAAAATTCTTTCACATTTCAAATTAAAAAATCTCTAGCCCATTTCACTTTTAAAGACCCCCAAAACTGTTTGATTTAGTGCAGGCAATTCAACCGGATTTTTGGAATTTAAAATATTCCTGGCTCATTTTTACTTCCAATTTTTCTATTTCCTATCAAACTTTTTGTTCTATTTTTGAAGTGACAGGCTCAGTCCCACTGAACTAAAGGTTTCAGCAAGACTCATGTCAGTAAGAACTTGCATGGGCTGCCAGTACACAAACATATCAGCAGACACCCACATATTCTCCAAGGAAGAAAGTGGAACACAGAAGAAAGGGAAGGCAAGAATGGCTTTTGTAGCCTTTAATGTGCCACTGATTGCCCAGGAACCTTTGCAAAGGTGGTGGTGTTCATCTGGAGGTGCTGATTGTCTGACAGGAGAGGGAATCCAGGATTCTTCAGCACTTCTGTGCCATACTCCCCCTTCCCCATCATAGGGTGTGACTTTTGACATCATCTGTTGGTATGAATTGAATTATTACGGCTTATGTTTTAATGCAAACATCTGTAAGCACTCCAGTAAATATTAGAAATTTCACTGCACACATGTTCTAAGGTCTGACCTCTTCAAGGAGGGAGAAAGGGAGGTTAGATTCTAAATATAGAGGTGTTTATCTTATAAATTTTTAATAGGAAAGGCTGCAGTTTTCAAAAATATGCAGTTTTTCACTTGAATGCATATGCATACATTATGGGTATTTCCAGATTCTATGTGAATCACATCTCTAGCTTCAGGAGGGGACTGCAAGTCTGAAATGTTATGGGTAATACAGAAAGACTTTTCCACCCAAAAAGCAAAGTCCAGCAATTTTGTTGAATTTGTCTCTACATATATGACAGAAGTCAGGCTTCTGCAAAGTCAAACAATTTAGGAAAGATGCCAGAGATTCACAGAAATTTGAATTCATAGGTTGAGAAAATAATTCCTATGACAGTGTTCCCAGTCTCCTGGCTGTGTGATTTCAGATCTGTGACAGCTTCAAAGGAATCTGGGACAGTGGATGTAATGCTCTAGGTTCACTTTAAATGGCAAATGTTCGAATCCTTGGAAGGTGCTGGAGTGGATGGATCTGTTTTGTCCATGGTTAGTGTATGGTGTGTTACTTTGAAAGGCTGAGCAGCTGAGAGGAAATCTCCCTGTTCCCATTGTACTGGCTGCTGTTTTCCAGGCTGAGAAAGGAGTGTCACACTCTCAGAGGAGGTAAACTTGGTCAGCACAGAAAAGGTGCACTTTATAGTTCAGTGCTCTTTTCATATCTGAGAAAAGGGCTTCACCACAGGAAAAATGGATCACAAAGCCACCTTTAAATTCTGGATGCACTGGAGTCCTGTCCCAAACTCTCCTCCTTTGCTTTGCTGTGGTTTTGTGAGCTGCCAATACAGAACTAGACCTTTTGTACAAGTTTGCTGGTTCTAAGGCAACCTGAGAAATTAAACTGTACCATTATTTTCTGTGGCCACCAAGACCAGCAACATTTCAAGAGTATTGCCATCAGCAAATCTTTGTCCTGTCAGAAAGCATGCAGCTTTGAAGTGAGAAGAAAAAGAATTAGCTGGTTATGCCATTAAAGAAAGGAAACAATAGAGGGAAATTAATTCATCTGTCAACACCCTTTAGAAGAAAGAATAGCAACCAGCATCCTGCAGAATAATGCAGGTCATCCCTGCTTGTACCAACATCCAGTCATGATGCAGAAACCATGGGGCATTGATACATTCAGTGATGTGGATCCAGAAATGAAATGAATCTGATAAATGAAACAGAGTGAGATTTTCAAAAGTGTTTGTTTTATCTCAAGGCTAGATAACTCCAGTGGGCATTACACACCTTGTGTTCAGGGCAAATTAGATGGACACTGAGACAAATTTTCTGAAAATTCCACAAGTAGGGCTTAACTTGCAGCTCAATTATAGTCATGTAAACCAGGCACTAACTCAAGACAGCTGAGTGACATTAGATCAGATCAGATCTGATTCTCCCAGCTTTGACTACTGCCAGCATACCAGGTTCATTTGATAATAGACTCCATAGCTGTCTGAGAACTTGGGAAGCTCTCTGATCCACCCTGCTACCAGGAGGCAGCATTAAACAGACATAAACCATCTCTCATACATGTTTTTCTAACCTGTTCTTTAAAATGTCCAACATGTTTTCTCTGAGACCTGCTCTGTGTTTATCTGTCTTAGCTACTGGATACCAATAGTTCAATATTTGATCTCATAAAAACACAGTCTCTGATTATTCCTACTTCAATGCAGTGCATTTTACATATCATGAGTGAATTGTACTTTTAAATACTTCAAAAGTTCTGTGCAATCGATGAAGATGCTTTAATATTATAATATTAAATATATATAATTATTTAATATTATACTCTAATATTATCTGTTAATTCTAGTACAAAATTAATAAATCAAAGATTATTTTCTCCACAGGAACTTCAATGAAATATTTTATTTCATCATTCAAGTTATTAATGAAACTATGAACAATAATCAGTGCAGGAGAGACTCCTGAAGAACTCCTCTTGGTGTATTTTTCCATTTTGTTTGGAATCTTTGATGCATAGAATACTACTTTGCAGCAAAATCTTGATTCACATGGGAGTAATTTAATCTACACCAACTTGTACTCATTTGTTTAGCTGAATGTCATCTGAGACAACCTCAAAAGCTTTTTTAAGGTGCTTGTGACATGTGTTTTCTAATCTACACAGGGAATCCTGCCAGAAATGAAAATTAGCTTGTTTTAATAGGATTTATCTTGAAAATACTGTTTGTTCTTTCTAGTCACTTAATTACCTGCTAGGAAACTGCAAATAGATCAGCTGATTATTTCTTTGCCTATTTTTCTGAGAGTTTTAACTTGGGGTGACTCGTGTATTATTTTCTTTCAATAACTTCATTGTGAAGACAAGGGAGGGTTACCTTCCATGAATCTCACCTCTTCTTTATGAGTCCTCAAATACTTTAATATTTCCTTAATATTTTCATATTTAATTTATGTTGTATTGCTAAGCCAATTTTATCTTCAGAAAGAAACCTTGAGAAACTAAGGTAGATCTACATGAATAATGAAAGACAGGAACTGTCATTTCTTAGCGTAAAAACATATCTGACAGTGAATATCAGAACTTTAATGAACCCCTTTAAAATGCTCACTTTTTCAGGAGATCTGTCAAGACAGGATACTCATTTTTATGATGAGGATATATAAGACTGAACATCTTTAATCTTTAGTGTTAGACACTGAAAGTGTCATGTATAGAATGATTCTGTCTAGTAATGTTTCACTTGAGACTGTATTGTAGAATGACTGACAAGTCAAAAGAGGTAAAAAGAGTTTTTAATCTCCCTTGCAAGCCAGACTGTAGCTATCAGCCAAGTAACATGGCCTCTTAAGAAAATGTGGAAAACAATGTTGCAGGTGAACACCTTTCCACACTCCCGAAGTCTTACTCTGTTTCTGAAACAAATTCCAGATGAAAGCACTTTAGCTCAAACTGGTGGGCTGTAGCCACTTTCCAGGTTTCAATGCAGAAGAAAATCCAGGCATCCTTACTGTATGGAACAACTGCTACAGCAACGGTGAGCACCAGATTGCCTCCTGTTTCTCCAAGCTATTCTGTATTGTACTACACAAACAATTTGTCTAAAATTTAATGAAATGGTTTTTCTGTGCCTCAGCTTGTAGATCAAACTCTCAAACTGCAGGCATCTCAATTTCAACTAAACAAACAACATGACCACAAAAGTACTGCCAGCATTCTACACAAGATTATCTGTCACAGCCTTTTGTGGGAGCACAACAAAAGAGTGTGGCTATCTTCTCAGTGCAATAACTTCAATCAAGAAAGTAAATAAATTGTATTTTAATTGAAAAATCCAGTGTATTTTTATTTTTGAATAAAGGGTGGGGGCATGGAAAATGAGACTGAGTGCTACAAACAAACTTGGCCAGTCTCAAAATAGGAGCATGGAAAGCCTAGCAAAACTGCACTTGCTATTAGGTTTCACAACTAGGCAAAAGCCATTCCACCAAAAGGCACTGGAAAGGTTGTCAATAATAAACAGAAAAATACCTTAACACAGAGAAAAAAAGTGTTACTTTTCAAGGATTAACTCAGCAAGCATCACAGGAAACTTCACTAATGAGGTAATATTCCAAGAGGCTAAACATTAAACATGTCATGTCACAAAGTGAGAATTAGAAGACCTAGAAACAACTTAAGATTGTGAAAGTGAAGAAAATAGGGGAATTATATGGCACCAAAAAAAACCTTTGGTATAACAGCACTTAAAATTGAAGAAGTATTTTACATGAGTTTGACTTAGTGTAACAGTGACTGAGGTGAGCTAAATATGGACATAGTCATTTTAAGCACCTTTATTCCTGTTTTTTTTTTTCCTTTAAGAGCTGAAGCAAAGCAAGAACAAGCTGCAAGAACAAGCTGCATCTCATGTGTTGGACAGATTTTTACCCTCAGTATAAACATCAAAGAAAGCATCAAATACGGTTTTTACCACTCAGCACAAACTTCATAGATTTCCCCAGCACATGGAGAACTTCTATCACAAATGAGTACAGAACATCTTGAATTGTTATGATGTTCCAAAAAAAATTATTGCCATCATTACAGTGGAGTTTGCATAGATCAACACAGGCTTGAAGGAATGGTTAATCATATAGAGAGATATTAAATAATGATGTAGTCATGTTTGGTATTACCACAAACTTTAATGTTAGAAATACAGAGATATTATATAGATTTTGAATATCTAGACTTTATGGATGACATAGCTTTAATTGCTAGCTCAACAAAAGGGAAAAGAAAAAAGCAGCCTTATATTACCCCCCCAAAAAATATTTTTCTGTTATGAGAAAAAGCCAAAGTCTAATTGAATCAAAGTAAACTGTACCTCAATCACTTCATTAAAAAGACAATGTAACTGCAAAAGGAATCAGTCCTTTTCCAACACTGATAGTAATGAAAAATCTACAGGATTTTCAGAAGGAAATCATTAATAAATGGGCAGAGTGGCAGATGCATTTACCAACTTAATCAAGATTTTATCACTAAAAATCTCTAACTTCAAGACCGATCTGTGAATTCTTTGTAAGACACATTATTTCTTACCATGGATCATACCATGGATCTGAGAGTTAGACTTTGACCAGAGAAACATATATATATATCCTATGTTTAAACTTATCCATAAAGAAAATGGAAATATTCAGGACATGTTAAAAGAGTGTCAATCAAACTGATCAAAACTATTTTTTCATAAATCTCCTGGGAAGAGCTGGTGTATCGGGATTAGGACTCTCCTCCCATTTTCATAGAATCATAGAATGGTTTAGGTTGGAAGGGACCTTAAAAATCGCCTAATCCCACCCACCTGCCATGGGCAGAGACACCCTCCACTAGGTCAGGTTGCTCAGAGCCCCATCCAGCCAGGCCTTGAACACCGCCAGGAATGGGGCATCCACAATTTCTCTGGGCAATTTGTTCCTCTGCCTCACCACCTTCACAGCAAAGAATTTCCTCCCAATATCTAATCTAAACCTACCCTCTTTCAATTTAAAATCCTCCCCCCTTGTCCTGTCACTCCAGGCTCTTGTATAAAGTCTCTCTGCATCTTCCTTGTAGGTTCCCTTCAGGTACTGGAAGGCTGCAATTAGATCACACCAAAGCCTTCTCTTTTCCAGGTTGAGCAACCCCAGTTCTCTCAGCCTTTCATCATAGGAGATGTGCTCCATCCCTCTGATCATCTTGACCCCCCTCTGGACTCAATCCAACATTTTATCTTGTGCTGGGACCCCAGAGCTGGGTGCAGCACTGCAGGTGGGGTCTCACCAGAGGAGGGCAGACAGGCAGAATCCCCTCCCTTGACCTGCTGCCCAGGGAGCTCTGGATGCAGCCCAGGACATGGCCAGAACATGGCCCAGAGCCACTTTAAGACACAGTGGTGAAGCTCTATTAAACCCAAAAAAACCTCTGATAAACAGAAAGAATTCGGAGTTCATATAATCTATGAAAGGTATAAACCAGGTATATTTAAAAAATATTTACTTGGATTACATCCTATTTATAGTTCTTGCAATGGAATCACTTGCTGAGAACTCAACATAGTAAGTACAACACACTTGATCATTAGCTATAAAAGAACAGGAGTCCATCTGGAAACCATGTAACAAATATTAAAAGACTATTTATAAATGGAACTTTAATTTAAAGTGTTTCTAAGATTTGATCCTTAAAAAGTTTTCAGTTTATTTCAATTGGGCCAAGTCAGCTTTATAGCGTGTATGAAAATATGTAGAACTGCTTCAGGTTATTGATCAGACATGCTGCCAAAGCCCTACTCAGTACTTGGGATTAAACTTTCCATCATAGTAGGAAGCTCTGCTAACAGAAACATTTTCACCTCCAGCCCTTTTTTACAGATGCTTATTAGCCAGCAGTGCTGGCAAGAGCCACTGGAAGAATCCATGTGCCTGAAGAGTGGCAACCACTGTCATGTTGGATACCTTAGGGCATCCAGGAGTTTTGCCTGCCTTGGTCTGACAATTGGAAGAGCTGGGCTGGAAGAGCTGTCCTTCCTTGTCAGCAGCTGGAGACAAAATGGGATATGCCAAAGCATCTAAAATAACTCTAGATACCTACACCTCAGGTATCTGACTCATTTTTATATTCCTCTCTGTTTTATTAAAGTACTAAAAAGGAATCATGGTCTGATTAAAATACATACAATGTATACATATATATATATACAAGTTATAGCCATAATTTAATAACTTATGGGTTAACCCCATGAACACACATCAAACAAACAGATGGATGGAGATAGTTTCATTTTCATGTTGCTGCTGTTAATCAGTGTATCTGAATAATATCAGTTTATCTGCACTCATGGCACATACCACTGTTTAGATAAAAATATTTCATTTGGAAGAATATGTTTTTGAATAATTTTATCCAGATGTTGGACAGAAGCTTCCAAAATAAAAGAGTTTACAAGTGCCAGATCTTATGCCCCTTATTTATTATCACAGCTGGGAAGCAGGATGTTGTCACCCAAATATCCAGTGTAGGACCACCTTGTTTGACACAGAGAGATGTGGAAGTAACTAGTCCTGTTATTGAAGAGGAACACTAAAATGGGATTTAAAGTCCAGTTCATGTTGTAGCCAAGATATTATTAGACTGAGTATGGGCAGAGAATGACAACAAAAGCAAAGCAATCACATCCCTTCCTCTGACTGCTCTGTTAATAATTACAGACAACCCATTCATTCTTCAAGAACCTGCTACCCATCCCAAAAGGTCCAAGCTGTATTTTAGCCAACAAGCAACATTAAAGACTTCACAAAACTACCATGCAATGACTGACTGCCAGTTTTGAAACAAACTAAACAAGATGCCAGGAGAAAACAGTGTTCATCTCTTCCCATTTCCAGTATTCTTAGCCAAGTACTGCAATGACTCTCACTGACAGTTTTGTATCAGCAGGGTATTTTTAGCTCATGGAATTTCCTATATCAGTTTATTCTGTCAAACAGAAAATGCTCTTGATGAATCTAAGCAATGACATCCAAGCAATGACAGGACTTACAGAACATGACTTTTTCCCATCCAAGCCTTTTCTCTCCTGCCAAACCTAGTAATATTTTACAGAGCCACAGGCTTTTCAGTTTTGTGCCAATTTGTCCAACGACTTCACAAGGCTTAGCCTCATTAAAATGCTCAGCAAACATTTAATTGAAGAAACAAGTAATTGTAACCAATTATTAAGAAAATCATAATGAACATCCAATCAGAATCAGGTGCAGTGCTTATTGTTCTTTAAACATATGGTTGCTAGTTTGGGCACACATGAACAGGGCTTGAGCTGCTTTTCTATTTTCTGAAAAGACTCTCTTACCACATTATATGAGGGCACAAAACCTCTCATACATGAGGAATATGTGCAAGGGCAAGTTAGTCCCCCGAGGCAGTACAGACTATCATGTTGCAATGCAGTTTTAACAGCAGATATCCTTTTTATCAGTTCCACTGACACTGCTTTGAAGATATTGGATAGCAAAAGCATAATCTGATACACCATTCCCAAATAAACAAATGGAGGAAATTTAATTCTGTTTAATTTTTACTCCCATGACTCTGCAATTCTTCTAAGGATAGACATTCCCTAAATTTTTGAAGTCACGAAGACAAAGGCAGAATCCCTTGCTGAAGTGAATTCATTCCTGGCCTGTCACGTGACTGGTGATGTTTCCTCAGAGCATTCAATAATGTATAACCTGGGAGTATTCACAGCATGATGTGTATTTTATTTGCCAGTGGTAAGATCATCACAGGAATCTTAACTGAAATATTAATTTCCATCTTCCAAATGAGAACTCTGCATCAAAATCATCTCCAGATAAGAAATAGTGAATTTTCCCCATTACTTTCATAGTTTGACTGTAGGAATCACTAACAAAAATTAAAAAAACCTGCATTTCCTCAAAGGCTGAAATTGAAAGAAAGCAGCCTTTGTGAATGGAAAAATATATAAAGTCCCATATAATGGCCAATTAAAACTATGATATTATTTTTTCACCTGTCAAAATCTTTGGAATTTTTTATTTTAGCACTTCCTTTTACTTATTCCTATGTATATAATAAAGACATATTTAATCCTTACTAGTTGATTAGCAAGTGTAGCTAACTCAACTTCTGTTGCAATAAAACTAGATACAGGACCAATTGAAACTTTTTACAGAAGACCAATCCAAAAAAAATTAAGATGCTGCATGATTGCAGACACACTAAAGAGACACTCATACATATATGCATTAAATCCCCAGAAACATTTCTGCTCCAAGATTTTTTCCTTACTGTCTTAATGAGAAAACACCATCTCCCCCTCTCAATTACAAACAGCCTCAGGAAAGTCACTGGTGTTAAAAATGAAAGCATTTGACCCACCCTATTGACAGAAACAATTAGCATGCTTGTTATAAGAGAAAATGAACTAGGTTAAGGTTAGGCAAATGGGAAAGAGAAAAGATTTGGAGCCCTGGAATCAGTAGAGTTGGAGGCAGAGAGTGAGGTGAGCCAGCTGTGCTCTTACACTGGAAGAGCTGCACATGGGTTTAAAAACAACAGGTGCTCTTTGTCACCTTCAGAATCACTCCAGACACACAGCTGAGAGTGAGTTTTAAGATGAATTATTGATATATGACACAAATATGTATGCTAAGAAGGCAAATTCTAATGGATACCTGTTGGATGTGGTTTTTTAAATAATTATCTCTGTAACTTCATAATGCTTTTCCTTCAAAAAAGAAAAGTGAATGTTGCTGTTCTTATATTTAATGCATTTCAAACAAAAGTAGCATGGTTACTGACTTTTCTGTGTGTGCAAGGATGATGCAAATTGGTCTGCATGTAAAGAGACTCACTTCTGCTTTACTCTTATTTTTGAAAGGAATATCTTTAACAATGCCATTCAAAGAAAGAAGCCTGTTTTTTTCCTCTGTTGTTGCAATTCAAATAGTAATAAAAGCTAGTAAAGAGAATGTTTCTGAGTCTCTTATTTTGTTCTCAGTCTGGAACAGGATTGCTGATTTTTAAATAGCTGCTTTTCAGCTGCTTGTTCAGAATCCCTTACACAATTGACTATGCCAGCTTGCCTGTTACTGATCTGCCTGAGGCAGATTGCTATGTTTTCAGAACAAAAAAATATTGAAATACACGTAGAATTTAGCTGAATGTTAAAAACAAGGCAGTGGAGTCTGTTCACAGCTCATGGCAATGTTTTCATAACAATTGAGACATTTTATTTTATTAAATCAATTTAAAGCTCTGTTTATCACAGAACTTCTACTGATGTTTTCTCTCTGGATGGTCCATTTAAATCATCGTTAAGTGATACAATGAGGATGGCTTAAGTCCTCCTTTAGCATTCTCTTCTCCAGCTAATATCAATCTCAGGTTTCTGGACTATGAAGGGAGGTGTAGTACCATTTGCATGGAGAATTTTGACAGAGCAAAGCTGTGGCTCTAATGATTATGTCCTGTGTAAACAAACCTATCTAGTCAAGAACTGTGCAATTTTGAAAAGGGAAACATTCAATGGGGGGGGTCTTCCCTGTATTTGGGCTCTTGCCTGCTAACCATTCTCAAGTTTTACTTTATTTTTCAAAAACAGTTAAAATCCTGAATTAATACATATACTTATACAACACATATAATAATTTTTCATCCAAGATTTGATGGGCTTGTTAGTGCAGCAATAATTGCAGAGAAATTTGGAGGTCATGTTGAAATTAGTAATGTATGGCTCTCTTCATTACAATATTCACAACTTGCTGACACTTCCTTGTGAAGTAGACTATTTACCAAAGAAAAGTTTTACTTGCTGAATTTGTCCAGTGCCTATTTTTGCCTCAATGCCTCACCTGGAAGCATTTTAGGTGTATGTTACCCTGATTTTCAGCTTTCTGATATTTGTATTCTTTATAATAGAGGTTCTCACGCATTTCATGTAAACAAAGCAATGTTTTTCTAACTGTTCCTTTTGTTTTTCATTCCTCTTCTGAGGAGGAGACAATTGATGGACTTCTAGTTTGACCAGTGGTTGGAGAGGAGGCAACCTCATCCTCCAAACCATAGTCATTGTCAAGAATCTATATATATCAAAGTAAAATTAAACTGTGTGCTTTTTTCTACTCAAGAACTTTGCTCTGTGTGTGTTGTTCATTCCGTGTCCTATAGTGACAGGGGCAGGCAAAAAAAATTAAGGAGGCTGTGGTGACCTCTAAAGCACAAAGGATCACAGTTGGTATTTTTAAGGTGTTCTAGATCTGCCTTGTCTCCCAATGAAACAGTTAACTGTCCCAAATATGTTTTAAATAATTATTGGAACAGGAACTGATTTGCTCATAACCTAAGAGTTCTTGTCACCAAGTCAGAGAACTGTTCTCTCTCAGTCCTTTGTGAGTCAGTGCACATTTCAGTATCTTTCAGAAAACTACACAGGTTCTGCAGCAGTACCTTTACAGAGGTACAAGACTGCCCTGCTCCAGCATAGCCATGATCCCAGGAGACAGATTTTTCAGGGTCAAATATAGAAATGTCTCCCATTTTCATTGGTATACTCCATTTACTTTATTTGTAAGCTCCCCAGACACAGGACTAGTACTAAATACAACAGAATTCCCTAATCTGCAATACTTATGAGTATCAAGTAGCATCCGAGTTGAAGGTTATGTGACTATGTCTTAAACACATAGTGTCAAGAGAGAGGCTCTACAGAAAATCTTCTATTCCCATCCTTTTTACTTCAACCCCTGCTTACTGAAATGTAACCAGGTCAAAGTAAACAAATTAATGTGCTAGTGCCTGTATCACTCCTCTGAAACACAGCTCTGCAAGCGTCAGCTGGCTCTTCTGCAGCACAGTAAATGATCCCCACAATGTCAAATCAGGCCAAGCTAAATTGTAGCTGAACTGTCCTCTTGTCACAAAGTCTGCAGTTGTGTTCATGAAACACAGGAAGAAGTTTGTGTCAGAAGGAACAAGCTTTAAAAGAACTAGTGAAAGCATAATTAGATCTCAAATTTTGTCCTTTCTCAGCCGGTCATCCTGACCTGTGGGGTTTTTTTTAAATTAACTGCATAACTACTGTAAGATGTTACTTTTATTGTAAATGTTAGCTACATAATTATTTATGTTATTTACATAAATGTAAACAGTGCATTATAGTACAGGATGTAGCAAATACTACATTTGGTAACTGGTTACACCTACCTTACTCTTTCCATGTGAGAACTACCTTGTACAATCTGGGACTTGTTTTACTCCAGCCTTGCTGTATCTGAGCAAGGACTTCAGAACTCATTAGTTATGCCATGTGTAAACACAATAACCTGATAGGGCCTAATTGAGAAAGCTGCTGGTTCTTTGCAACAATATCAAGATTTAGACTTTTAATTCAAAGTTCTCAAATATCTAAGACAAGTTGGTTTGCCTTAAACTTCCTTTTTGACCTTTTCACTAGCATGTCCTTTTGCCTTACACTCTTTTCCAAATAATCTCAGCTTTTTCTTGACTCAAGTCCAAAATGTTCTGTTTGAACTCTCTCAGCAACAATTCCTCCTCTACACAATTTTGTGTTATCTGCTCAGTTTTTCTTGTTTTCTTTGACATTCAGCAATCAGCAGGCCTGGCCTGTGATCAAATAAGTGCTAGAACTGAGTCCCCCTGAGCACATGCAGTGGCTGCTGACATCACAAGGTCAACTGCAGGATAGACTTTCTTGGAGCTTTTGCTGTAGGGTATCAAATGGACTGTTAATTGCTCTTGTCCTGATACATTATACCCATTTTTATCCTAGTAAACTCTCTTACAATCCACAAAAATTTTGTGGGCTGTAATTACTGGAGCAAAAAATATTTACCAATTGAAGAAATCGCACTGCCAAAGATTTTCATTCGCTGGTTCTTCATAGTGAGGATTTTACTTCTGGCCTGTTGAAAGCAAACCAGACTGTGAGTAGTTTTCATGCAGTGCACAATACAGGTCTCAATCCCTTATCCTCCACACCTGAAAACATCTGTAGATAGGATTCACCACGGAAATCTCTTGCTCACATTTCCTCTTAAGACTATCTTGTCCTAGTCCAATTTTAAACATTCAAGAATCAGGAAGTATGATCAGAAGTTAGGAACAACTTGAATCTTTAAGTTATTTAAGGTCTTACTCCTCTATATATACAAATCTAATAGCACTCTGTGGTCAGTTTAGGAATGTCCAGAGCACCATCCAACCCAAACAGTCTGAGAGCCTAAAAACTTGTGAGCTAATGTTTTTCTCATTTGTTTATCAGGAAATCAGGCTTATTTATATAATTTAAATTCAGGCATGATCGGCCTTTCTATACACATAAAGAATTAGATTTGATATCCTAGTGGAGCCAAAAGAAATTACATATATTTGGGAAAATGAATACATGGCCATTACATTTCCCAAATCATACCACTATAAGTAGTTTTTTCCATTACATACACAATAACCATACCTCTTGGAGCTGCTTCCATAACCATTCTTTCATAAAAATTGAGCTCTAAGATAAGATGAGAAATTAGAGGGGCAAATACTGACTGTTAGAACAACAAGGAATAAAGAAAGATGTGCCACTGGTACAGGACAAGAGGGGAATAGAATGGAGGAAAATGAGCTGTTAAAACCTCTGCAAGGG